>JASFYC010000808.1:0-279481 GCA_030412335.1 Botrylloides violaceus
AGAGCCTGTTTGTCTGTCTGTTTGTCTGTTTGTCTGCTTGTCTGTTTGTCTGTTTGTCTGTCTGTGCACGAATCAACTTCTTTATTACGGAAGCTACCGCTATAAGATTTCACAGAGATGTAGAGACGGACGTTATGCGTGCGACCAGGTGGTTTTTCAGCGCTTCCGACATGTATTTCTCAAGTTATACATCGCCAAATGGTGCTACTTCCACTTTTCGCCACGCGGAAATGAGAGATGCACTTTTTAGATCGCTTCTGCCATCTAGCGGAACTATTTCTTCATCACTGCTGCTCGCATGATATCTCTCAACGGTTACCTTTCATCTACGGTTTAACGTGATCTGCGTGCGAGCAGGTGCTTCCATTGTGTATTTCCTGAGTTATACATCGCCCAATGCTGTTATTTCAAGAACAGTAACAGACTCGGAATTTTTCCGTTTATGAAATTACTTTAGTGCTCATTCTCAAGAAGCCGCGTTTTCGTGTGTAGGAATAGTCCAGGACAGTACCGGTGACAAAATTTTAAATTCCACTTTCCGGTACGCAGAATGTGGTCAGGACAGTAACAGACTCGGAATTTTTTCGTTAGTTAAATTACTTTAGTGCTGTCTGTCAAAAAGCTGCATTGTCGTGTGTAGGAATGGTGGCCCTATGGCCTATACTATATATTGTTATGTCACAATTGTAACCATTTGTCATTGTTAAGATGCTTTCATTATATATGCATGATACGGTAGTCATTAGCGTTCATGCCTGGCCCAAGAAAAGCGCGGAGGAGCCTTTTTTCCCATGGCAAGAGACTTAGGACTGCTACCAATGCCTCTCATGATATTCAGGATCAGGAATACTTTGACAGTAACATGCCATCCCAAACTCAGGAGGCCAGTTGGCTGGCTGAAGACATACACCCCTACAGTAGTTCGAGTCAGAATAGTGCTCAAAGAATGGCAATTGCTAGGGTTGCAGAATCTCCGCGAACGAGACAACTTCGTCGTCAACATGATGCTGCACGAAGGGCACTATCCAGGGCTGCAGAGTCCCCACGTTCCCATCAAAACCGTCGTCTTGCAGATGCTGAAGCGAGAACAGTTTCCAGACGCCGAGAGTCGCTTGAAACCGTCAAACGCGTCTTCAAACTGTTGCAGCAAGAACAGCTGCAAACAGGGCTGCGGAATCACCACAGACTCACCAAACGCGTCTTCAAACTGATGCTGCCAGAACAGCTGCCACCAGGACTGCGGAATCACCGCAGACTCATCAAACGCGTCTTCAAACTGATGCTGCCAGAACAGCTGCCACCAGGGCTGTGGAATCACCGAAGACTCATCAAACGCGTCTTCAAACTGATGCTGCCCAACTTGCAATATCAAAAAGGAAAGTGAACGAGGAAAGCTGCTACAGTCTACAAAGTTGATTGTTTGGGATGAATGCATCATGTCTCACAAAGGCGCCTTCGAAGCTGTGGATAAAACCTTACGAGATTTGCATAAGAATGATCGAGTTATGGGAGGGGTGACGGTTTTGCTTGCCGGTGATTTCAGGCAGATATTGCCTGTCGTACCGAGGGGAACAATGGCCGATGAAATGAGTGCTTGCCCGAAGAACTCTGTGCTGTGGCAAGACATTCAGTGTTTAAAACTGACAACAAACATGCGCGTTCACCTGCATGGAGACGCAGAAGCAGGAAGATTTGCAAGCAAACTTCTCGAAATAGGTAATGGAAATTTACCACTGGATACCGAACAACAGTTGCATCACATAACTGTTGGAATTATGGTGGCTTCTGCCATTGACCTCATTGATAAGGTTTATCCAAATTTTCTACAAAATTTTAACACTCGCGACTGGCTATGGGAGAGAGCTATCTTAGCACCGGGGAATGATGCTGTAAACAGAATTAATCTGGATATTCTTGACCGAATACCTGCAGATGAAAAGGTGTACTCCTCCATCGATTCGACACTTGATCAAGACGAAGCTGTCCATTACCCAGTTGAGTTTTTGAATTCGTTAAGCCCACCTGGAATGCCAGCGCACACACTTCGTCTCAAGCAGGGTAGTCCAGTCATACTTTTGCACAATTTGGACCCGCCAAAACTTTGTAATGGAACACAATTAGTTGTTATGAACTTGCACCGCAATGTTATTAAGTGTGTCATTATTACTGGAACCTCTAAGGGGGAAAAATGTGTTTGTGCCAAGAATTCCAATCATTTCATCTAAAAACCATTTGCCTTTTGAGTTCAAGCGCCTGCAATTTCCTTTGCGAAGTTGTTATGTGTACTGAAACTAACGACAACCTTTAAAGCGAGAACCAAGGCTTTTATTTACTGAAAGACGTCCACTAACGTACCAACACAAAATGAAAGAATGATTGTGAACAGAGCTTTATAAGGGAAAACACAAAACACGTAAATTGCATCAACTAATAATCACATTGATAATTAGAAGTAAGCTCTCGTAATTCTAATCCGCTTAAAGCAGCGGAGCTCACCACATTCACCCCTTCTTAAAGAATTGATATTACATCAATTGACACAATCCCCAAATCGGTCAGGCTTGTGCCTGATTCTTGTCGATCGACGCAGTTGTTGTTTGGGAGGGTCTGTTTGACGTGACTCCCCTGACAATTGTTCTTCGCAGTTGTCGTCTGTCGAATTGGAGGGTTGGTGCAAATCTTGACCAGGTGCGTCATTCGCATCATCAATCGTTGTCATTGAATCATGTTGAAGTACGTCTGTCGATTCTAATTGACGTTCTGGGCATGGAGCGAGGTCTGAAATAGAGACGGTAGATTCCCGCCCGTCCTTGTATTTGATTAGGGCGTACTTCGGGTTGACGTCCAATAGTTCAACGAAATCGCACAAAGGGTCACTTTTATTCCTAACAAATTTCCTGAGCAAAGCATTTTTACCGGTTAATAGCCAGTCCGGAATAGATTTTCCATGCATAGAGCGACGACTAAACGAAAAAAATCTTTCGTGAGGGGTACACCCGGTGGTAGTGCATAAGAGAGAACGCACTGAGTGTAACGCATCTGGAAGAGCCATTTCCCACGCACTTTCTGGCCAATTTCTTGTAGCCAGCATCAACTTAATACAGCGCCATAACGTTTGATTGATCCTTTCACATTGACTGTTCCCGGTTGGGTGGTAAGGAGTAGTGCGACTGGTTGCGACCCCTTTACGTACCAGGAAATCATGAACTTCTTTAGCCAGGAACGATTTTCCTCTATCGCTGTGCACATATCCCGGTAGTCCCGTTAATGCAAAAAGCGACGTTAAACACTTTATCACCGTCTGAGATGTCATATCAGCACAAGCAAAGGCGAAAGGAAATCGACTAAATTCATCAACTACAATCAATAGGTACGGTCGTTTTCCGGCGACAGGGCCTTTGAAGTCTATACTCACGCGATCCCATGGTCGAATCGCTTTCACCAAAATAGATTCCTCTGTAGGTCTGAAAAAGCGGGTTTTAATTTCAGCACATTGGTGACAGTCCCGACACACTTTCTTAACGTCCTCAGTAGAGTACGGTAGGCATTTAGCTTTCACAAAATGTAATAGTCGCCGCACGCCTGGGTGGCCTAATGTTTGATGAATTTCCTTTAAACCGGACCCTGAAAAAGATGCACATATTCTTGACATCGAGTCAGCCGCAATGTTTTCTTTACCTGGTCTATGGACAATATCATAATTGAACGCGCTTAGTTCAAGCTTCCACAGAAATAACTTTCCATTTTTTATCTTGTTCTTGTGATTTTTAGCAAATATGAAGGAGAGGGCTTTTTGGTCCGTAATCAAAGTAAAGCGCTTCCCATGCAGCAGATAACTCCACTTCCTCACGGCTTCCACAATAGCGGTAGCCTCCTTTTCAACAGAAGCGTATTTAACTTCATGTTTATTCAAAGTTCTATGAGCGAAGGCCACCGGCCTTCCACGCTGGCTCAATATCGAAGCGACAGCAAACTCGGACGCATCACATTCAATAGTGAAAGGATCGTCTTCAAATATGCAACCAAGGGACGATTTTACGAGGTCTTCTTTAAGTCGCGTGAACGCTTTCGCAGCCGAATCGTTCAAAGGGAATTCGACTTCTCTACACAACGGTCGGATCTTGCTGGAAAAATCCGGGATCCATTTAGAATAATATGAAAACATTCCAACACATCTTTTCAAACTCTTAGCATCTTGAGGAACAGGCAATTCTATCAATGGTTTCAAATGGGAAGGGTCCGGCTTTATACTATCATGGGAAACTAAGTGACCCAGAACCCTCAATTCTCTCACTCCAAACATGGATTTTTCCTTATTTATCGTGAGGCCATCATTCGTCGCGGCTCGTAAGAAAGCATTCAATCGATCATCATGTTCCTGCTTCGTCGAACCGTATATAGTAATGTCGTCGAGATACGCAATAGTACCAATTAAACGATGTCGCTCAATAAAGCCATCAATAAATCTTTGAAACGCTGAAACTCCATTCGTAATACCAAAGGGTAGGCGGCAAAATTGATAAAGCTTTCCATCAGCTTCGAACGCTGTATAGGGCTTATCCCGAATAGCCAATGGCACTTGGTGGTATGCAGATTTTAAATCAATCGCGCTGTATACCACACCTTTCGCAACTCGGTTGATAACACTCTCAATTCTGGGGAGAGGGTATGCATCCAGAGGTGTATAACGGTTAATGGTTTGCGAGTAATCAATCACTAATCGTTTCTTGTGCCGAGGATCTTTCACAACGAGGGCTTGAGCCCTCCAAGGTGACACCGAGGGTTCGACAATTCCTGAATCCAGGAGTTTCTTAACCTCACAGCGAATGAAATCGATATCTGCAGTGTTGTACCACCGTGACTGCGTAGCAATGGGTTTAACGTTATCATCGACAAACCGAAAAATACAGGGAGACTCACTCACCTTTGCCGCCATTACATTACAACTTCTATTTCCAATAGTCAAATCATCTTTTTCTCCTCCGAATTCGAGAACAACCCGCCTGTGTTTGGAAAGAAAATGATGACCAAGCACTAGGTCGGCACAAAGATCGTCTAACAATCCGAATCTGATAGCTTTATACATGCGACCTGACAATTGTACATCTACTTTAACAAAACCTTTTACTTCGGCCGCATGCTGTCCCGAGGCTAATTTGATGATAGTTCGGGACCCATCACCTTTCAAACCCAGTGACGCAGCAGTATCGAAATCGATATAATTTTCAACCGCGCCTGAATCAATCAGGGCTTGCAATTTCCTTTCACGTATAAAGACAGGGACGATGGTATTTTTGAGAGAACAATCGCCGGTGCTGGATAGGAACGTTGAGGTAGCAGCAGGAGATTCCGAAATAGAAGCAACTAATTTGGAGGCATTAGGTCGTTTGTCTCGGCAAAATTTAACGAAATGGCCCCGAAATCCGCAACTATAGCATATAACATTCTTCGCCGGACATAAAGACCTGTTCATTGGGTGCCGTCCCCCACAAAAAATGCACGTTGACCTACTCGTAGGTACAGCCGCTGACAATCCTTCAGCTTCGTTACAATCGTTGGTTTTAGGGGCCGAGGCTATGGTGTGTCCCCCACGAGAGGTGTCGTGATAAGCATGAGAAAACTTCTCTGCCTTTTCCAACGAATCTGCCACCTGCAAGGCTTTATCTAAAGTTAGCTCTTCGTTCTCCAGTAGTCTCAGACGAATAGCAGTTGACGAAATACCCGATATGAATGCGTCGCGAACGGCTTCATTCAGGTGCTGTTCAGCTGTAACTGTTTTAAAGTCGCACTCTTTGGCCAAATTCAGTAGTTCTTCAGAAAACTCGAGAACATTTTCCTCAGCCTGCTGTTTCCTTGTTGCCAATTTATGTCGGGCATAAACTACATTTTTCTTTTTCAAGTATAATTTCTTGAGTTTCTCGACAGCAGCAGCATAAGTTGATTCATCTTCAATTAAAGAGAATACTTCGGACGACATGTAACCCCCCATTATGGCAAGTTTGTCAATACGAGCGACGCTGGAGGAGCCCTCAGTCGATGTGCCACTTCTTGCTCGCTCGGCGGCACCCAAATAGCTATCTAGCATTCTTTTCCAGTGACTGAAAGCCTTATGCGAGTTCGCCGCCCTAGGTATTGCTTCCAATATGGGAACACGAATTAGCTTTTCATCACTTGTGGACATTCTCTTCAATTTCGAACTTTTCAGTAAATAAAATTGTACTGAAACTAACGACAACCTTTAAAGCGAGAACCAAGGCTTTTATTTACTGAAAGACGTCCACTAACGTACCAACACAAAATGAAAGAATGATTGTGAACAGAGCTTTATAAGGGAAAACACAAAACACGTAAATTGCATCAACTAATAATCACATTGATAATTAGAAGTAAGCTCTCGTAATTCTAATCCGCTTAAAGCAGCGGAGCTCACCACATTATGCAATGACAATAAATAAAAGTCAAGGCCAAACGATGAGTTATCTGGGGCTTGAGTTGAGTGATCATTGCTTCTCCCATGGCCAATTTTATGTCGGATGCTCAAGAGTTTCTTGCGAACAACATCTGTTCATTCATGCCAAGGTTCCAGGTTACACTAAAAACATTGTATACAAAGAGGTTTTGTAATGTATTGTTTTCCACTCATGTTTCTAGCTCTTTTCTTTGTTTTTATATGCTAAGCTGTTTCACTGTTGCGAAGTTATTCATTTTTGTACCGTTCCATGATGTTTTGTGATGTGGTTTGGTGTTCACTAATGTTTCTAGCTTTATAACTTCTTCTTCTTTGGTTTAATTTTTCAGTTGATCTGCTGCTGTGCATTTATACACTTTCAGTATTTCGGCAATTACAGTTCCTCCCGTGTGAAACCGGGTACTCCGCTAGTACTCAATAAAATCAAAAACTATTCAAACATATCAGTTGAATAAAAACGATCTTTTTCTATTATTATAAGATAAGTGGCGCTTGTTGACCAAGGGCCTTGTTCGCCACGATCAACACATACAATACATAAAACGTCTCGAGTTACCCTACCTATAGTGTACGTTTGCAAACAAGGACGAAATCAATAACAGGTCTGGCCATGCTAGGGTGGGTCATGGCCTGCTTTAGTTCCTAGAGTAGGCCATGGGTGGGTCAGTAAGTTTAGTAAGGTTGGAGAAATATGATTTGAATAACAGGATCGGAAAAGACTCGCCTGTTGTTAGAGTAGGGTCAGCCATGGCCTATACTACCACCAGCAAACCAGGGTCAGCGTTTCGTTGTCCCTGTTATCTCAAGTACCCCAAATGTATGTTCCAGTGACCCGCAAGCCAGCGAACATACCATATCAGAATATCGCAGGGAATGGCAAGTAATTTACCCATTGAATGTCAGGAGTTTCTCTTGCTCCATTGTCGATAGTCTAAGCGAAAAGAAAGTAATTAACCCGTGGACACACGTGATACTCCTGCTTCGTCGTAACTGTTCGGAGTCGGATGTCAGGAAAACACGAAATGCGTTCATGTTTTCGCACATTGATGCTTGCCTATACAGAAGTCATTCACAAAATCAATTATTCGTGTTTGCAGGAGTTGCTACTGATCGATTCGTATCCATTTTCACTTTGATGAGAAAAGGAATTTTAATTCTTCTGCAGCAAGCAAACATTATGATAAAAGATCTGGAAAAGAATTTTGATTCTTCTCCAAGGTCAGTACTTGTTAAGCGAAGACTGAGTCAGAATAATCAGCCTATTTTCCCTCCGTCAGCTATATTCTCTATACTTAACTATTCAGCCTATCTTATGAAGGGGTTAGGACGGTATAAATAAAGTATTGATCAACATTACGTAAGCAGATGGAACAACATCTGGTTTATTTTACGATAAATAATTGAACAACGTAGAAGGATATATAGAACATACAGTAGGCGTATAAAATTGCACTAAAACAGTTGTCTGAGACCACCACATCGAAGCGGGTCTAAATGCCGTCTTGTACTGTAGGCTTACGAATTTCCAGAATAGCAGCAAGAGTCCAGAAAGTGGACGATGTGTACACCACGGCGGTTAGACCCGCGACTGCCGCGAGTAAGCCTGATTTAGATCGCACCTGTCGTAAATGTAAGAACAACTTGATTGAGGTAGAAGAACGAACAATGTTGACATTTTCGAAGGGCTTGAATAGACTGGACAGGATAATACGTATAGCCTACATATAATCGAGGAACAGCCAATGTCAGTCCACTCGATCTCCGGCACTATTGTTGTTGTTTTGAACCTACTGCGTTTTGAACTATACTAAGGTCATATACGCCAGATCAATACAGCACTTCCCCGATACTGCCTGACAAGCAGGGTGTGAATCGATATCAATTTTAAAGTGTTTAGTTTGATTCAGTCGGGAATTGAACCCAGGACCTTCCGATCTAAAAGCGAACTTGATTTTAACGGTGGATTTGACGGAGAGGTTTGACTGCATATATTCGAATAATTTCAGCAGGCCAACGCTTGACAATTGCGCGTATAACAGCTTTTATAGGCTGTCGTCTATCAGTTTGAAATGCAGAGTACGTTGGTGAAATCACGGACGTCTCGAGGTAGTAATGACAGTCTCACCAATGGTAGACCTACGGCGTCGAAAAATAATTCAGAAATGGATACACAACCACTCAACGGAGCATCGACACCAGAAGCGCTTGATGAAGGTCCGAATGGGGGCAAGCCTTCGAATAGGTTATCTAAGATGAAAAAAGTGGCGGAAGAGCACAGACGAAAAGTTCGAGAAACGAGGTACATACAAAACGCTCCCACAAGTTACGCCTCTAACGGAGTGATGCTTTAGGGTCCGTGCCCCAAATCCGACTAGGAACCCAAACGACGGTGCGGGTAAAGAGTGCTGAATTTGAATCGATGGATTTCCGAGATGGTACCGACTGGTACTCGATACTGGTGCTTGTCAGAAAAGCCGAGCGACAGGAAATTCGTTCACAGCCTATATTTAATGCCTTTCTTGACTAACGTAAAATATATAAAAATTCAGAATTCAAAATGTGGCATGTACGGATTCAATATGCTAGGAAAGTACTCACGCCCACAATAGGAATCTAGACCTTATGCGTGTTGCTAACAGACACACGTTCTGCAAATGTGACGCTCGGAATGAAGCTATACATAACTTATCGTATGTGCATGCATGTGAACGGCGACCCCCAATATTTGTATTCTACTTCTTTCCTAAAATCGTGAATTCAGCAGCGGATTCTCTCTATTTATCTCCAGAAATCGACTCCAAGAGGAAGGACGGGCGCTTGCGCAACAAAGAAAACAAGAAGAGTTGAAGATCCAGATACGGACGGTGTTAGATGACGTCATGGAAGACAGCAAAAAAGATCTCTTACTTGTACTACAGGAAAGAATAGATCGGGAAAAGCATCTCCTGAGAAGTATGTCGCAGGTCTTTAAAATCGCTAAAATGCGCTACAGTGGATTACAGTCCACACTGCACACCATATATCTGACTATCGTGGTACTTATCACATACTAGCAAAGAGACCTAGCTGCTCTCGGGCGCAGAACTGCATAGAGGTCAATTGAAAAACAGACTTTTAAGGACAACAATTTAGTAAACATATCCACGCATGAGGTCGAAAGCTGAATATTAACGGCTTCCATTATATTCAGATTTCATTCTGATACTCCATATACTGTCATAACATAAATTTATTTGCAAAGAAATAGCTGAGACACCTTAGATAACACATAAATCCGATACCGATACTATGAAGTAGCAATTTCCAGAGGGCCGATATTACAAAGATGTAAAACGAAAACAATGGCAAAAGTCACAGTGTTAATTTTAGCTAAATATGCACCGTTACGACAAAACTACTCGGGAATAATAAAAACTATAAAGATTGCGATCTGATGATTCATTTTAAGTCAAAATATATTTGAATCGCATTCGGAAACTGAACTGATCCGATAAGGCCATAGGCCATCCCTACCACAGTTGAAAGAACCAGATACGGTTCAGCGGTGGATGTACACAGGTCTGATGTCCTTCCTGCTGCAGCAATGTGCTCTAGCCAAAGATAAAGAACTATTGGGTCACTATCATCACAAATTCATGATTGATGAATGGAGGTTGAAAAGTACATTTTGTAGGCTATATAGAATGCTACCAATTTGTGCATCATGAACATCACAGCATTGGCAGAGAGTATATTGGTCGATTTTTCATGGACATCGATGTTGGTACTGCGTAGGCCTACTCGATACTCGCAGACAATGAAAACGTGTAGCGTTTAGAGCAATGGCGAGGGCTATCATCTACGCCGACATCCCATTCCCTTTGGGGATTTTGAGTCGACCGAGTGCTTCGAATAAACGCGTCTCAGTGGAAGTCGGTCATTCATGTAAGGTGGACCCGCCGTGGTACGAATCACGGCGTCTAGGAAGCCATGAAGTAATTTTGAATATCTTTTATGCATTCTCAACGCAACTATTTAAATTTTGTATATTAAAATATACAGGTTTTTAAAACCTATTACAAAGGAAAGAGATAACACTCCATACCGTATCAGTTTTACTGGCATAAATTACAAATACACCATGTTGCACCAGTAGCCTACTCGTACTGGTGCTAAAAATTACTTCGTAGAGCTACCTATCCTAAATCAATGAAATACGGTGCCCGTATCAGTACCGGGTTTCGGTGCATATCTTTATTACAAAAGTCAAGGACTGGTGTCAACCCGCCCAGTGAAGTCTCACATAAAAGCGAGTCCAAACCGACGTCATATCGGAACATTCATAACCTGCTGTTTTGGACGCTTCAGTCTGCGGCCAAACAGTACCAGTAAGAAGTACACGTTACCTACAAACAATACGAGCACCACAAGATACTTGCCATTAGGCTACCTTTCTCAACCACAAACACGACGCTTTAAAGCTCATAAAACGGCACGGTCGGTGAAAAATATACAGCAACACTAAAATGCAAACATCCTGGGCGGCGATGGGGGTCAGGACGGAGTCATAAACGTTCGGAAGCAGGCGTGCGCATCCAGCGACGCGAACGGATAGCGGAAGTTCCAGAAACGGCGGAAAAGCGACCGACCCGCCACTAGATGGAGACTACTCACATATAGGATGTAGATATAGATATTGATTCGGTGCACGCCACATTTCAACGTGTAAAATATTACCAAATCTAATTGAAGTTGGCGTGTCACATATCCAGATCAACTGCTGTAGGCCTATACGCTCCAAATTGTCCGCCACCCGCAGTCATATCAAATTTGAAATCAACTGAATTCAGCCCATGCACAAATTACCGTAAAATTCGAAAGATTTCCGAACAGTGTGCACGAGGCGTGACCGTCCATAGAAAGTTTGAGCATTCTGTGGGAGAAATATCTCTACCAGCAGCAGATAATTTCAATTATATCCTACGTATTTATCAGGAGATCTAAAAGTGGACTTGGAGAATTCGGAGGAAATTTTAACAGTCGAGATGGAAAAACGGTTCGCCAATGGTGAATCTTTCGATTCAAAACTTTCCAGGATAGAAAAAGAGTTTGAAGAAAATTTTCATCGGATTGCAAAAACCGAAATGACAAGAGTAAGCCAATTGAAGTAGCCTACTTTTCAAGGCTACACGGTCCGACGGCGGATGTCAGATTCCTGAAACTATATAGGCCTACACGCAGATTACACACACAAACAAGTTAACAAATAGTGTCTTGGCCCTTCAACGGGAGAAAGAGACACAGTATAGGGAATTCCTTTTGAATTTATATCTGATTCGTCAACCATCCGCCTGTAGCCTACTATAGGCCTACTTGACATGATAAAGCCTATGTCGGACGATCGCAAAATCACCAAGTTTTAGAGTCCAGACTTCGCTTCTTGAAGGAGCGGTCGCACCGAAAACTTTCGAATGTTCTTCCCAATAAACCATTCAGTATAGGCCTATGTGGTTTGTCGGTATATTGCTGTCTTTTGAATTTATGGTGTTTAACTACTTTGGGTCGTTTAGGCCTACCCTAAGCCACATCAAAAAGCTTAGGCTTAGCCTATATCAGCCAGATCTAGCAAAAAGCGTCCCTACAATCCAGCTGCTTTTGCTGAATTTGGGTTTCTAATTAGGCTCAAACAAATAACAAAAATGCATCCTTCAAAGCACGCACTATCCAGATGCTAAATTTTATATCCGTTGATATATCCCGTATCAACACCATCAAAAATTAATAAAGGAATATATATAAATAAATATATATAAAGTTATTTCCGGAGTTTTATAAGCATTTTTCAATTAATTTAATTACCTGAAAGAGCCGCGCAGGTGGAGAAGTTTAGGCTATAGAAGCGTAGCCTATAATCTGATGGAGGCATAACTTACGACTTATATATACATGTAGTAGGCTGATATTCAAAGCTAATGTAACACTAGATACGCTATCAAACTATCTTTCATCTATTCCTACATGCACTAGAGGTTGGAAGAATAGGCCCACCCTCCACATATATACCTATGACCTTATGTGATTTCCTTATTCAAATTCGGTGTTGTGTTCATAGGTGCATAAAGAAATAGCGAACGAGATCTTGCGAAAAATGGAGCACGATACCCAACTATGGCAAGACAAGTTCACCCGTGCAACGGACGAAAGAATAAGACGGACAGAAGAGAACGTTCTTACAAACTTCAGATCAGGAGTGGATGACGCACAAAGGCACAGTGATGCCGTGTTTAACTCGTTGCAAGATAGCGTGAACAACCTCGAAACTCGTTTCAAGCAAAGAATCGAAGTAATGCTGAGTACCAACGCCACTAGACTGTCTGAAACTCAAGATTATCTAAAAAAATTGATCGATGATGGTTTAAACGAAAGAGACTCGAACACCGCATCGTCGTTTCAAGCACAAAACGATCGTTTGCGGCAGGAAATGTCAGTAATGCGTAACCGGGTCAACGGGTCAACGGTCAGATCGAAATGTTGCACGATTTCATGACGGCTGTAGTGGTAGGCAAGTAGATCGCCTTGCTACTTGCCTACATATTTTGGAACATTTCTTTCCACCATATAGCTTCAAAAAAGTGGGCGTCGTCAACTGTATGACAAACGCGATGTCAGTAACAAGGGAGTAGGGAGGATTGCGATGCGGGATATAAAAACCGGGTGATATCGAGATCGCGTATGCCTGCAACTGCCTGGTGTAAGCTGCGGGAACAAGGCAGTTGAAAGCGCCATAAATTTAATGCGGGTTGAGATAGAACTTGAAATTTTGTCGGGTGGCCCATGCAACCCGCTGATTTGGGTATTATTGCAGATCCACACCAACTCCTAATTTGCACTTCAGCACCAACTCGTTATCTGACCATTGATGCGTACATATTAACCCGCATGATGTGCTAGGATATTAACCCTTATCACGCCATTATACGTGTGCGACGTTTTTGCATTCACATCCTGGGGCGCTCTCGAACTGCGTCGGGGCCTAGGATAGAAGAGGGAGCGTGTCGCAGGCGGGATTGGGTGGGGTTTGGCCGGCCCGTGCGGAGCCGGGTCAAGGCCTGACACAACCCGTCCGCCGAGACATGCGCCCCCGACGGGCACCGGAGTGTGATGCATAAGCGGAGGGGGATGATATATATGGTACCAAAGGCATCGCAACCCGTGCGGAGCCAGGTCAAGCATTGCCGTCCACCTCTAATAGTATCGCTCTTTCTCCTTGGACTGATGGGCTAAACGCTGCATTTAGCCTACTTTGCAGTAATTTATTGTTTCAAAATTACCAAACTACGGTCATATTCTGTGGTAGGACTGAACATATTCACGCTCCAATGATTTTGTATGAGTTGGTGTGGATCAAAGTCACTCCAAAACACAAGTCGTCCGTTCCGGTCACTGCACTCTCGCATGGCAACAAATTGTTGCACACTTGGTCGTTCTTTGCTGTATAGTCATACGGAGCGGTGGTGGGTTGTGCTGCAGTTTACTGCAGTTCGGGTACGTAATGTGTGCGAAATGCAAAGAGGCCCTTAACAATAGGTTCGGCATCACCGCCACACCCGGGTCACGGCAATTTGACATCAGCAATTCCACCGAGAAGGCATTAGGTCAACCTTTGCCATCCGGCAGATTGGATTTACAAGTATTTTCAGACGATAGAAACTATTATTCGAGTCATAAGGACAAATATAAACAAATACAAGAAGATCAATCCATTTGAAATTATAATGAGCACCACAACCCTTCCAGTGTAGGCCTACTCTCGGCAATGCCACCAGCCAGCTATATGGTGAAACTCCGTTGAGAACCCGGATGTTAGCTAATAAAGACTAGCCCATAGGCCTACGCAAGGAAATGTGCTTCGAGATCGTCGTTTGTCATCCTCAATAACTGTCCCATTCTTCAAATTGGGTTTGCGCGGTCGTCAGTTTTTACATTTCTAGTGCAGGCCTAGGTTAGGTTGTTGATTTGAAATGATAAATCGCTGTTGTTGTATGCCTGCCGAGTTTCGATTTCGCGCTAGTTTCGGAAAGTTCCAACGTGGTACAAGCTTATGGATGTTATTCGCGAATTTTATGGAATCTACACCATGCCGAGCCCGTCGTGCCAAACTATTTCATCTTACGTATAAGTTGTTTCTTTTGCCACTGTCTTGAAATGGGGCGCACCGTCGTCAGGCCAAACTCCGATCGTATGTTATCGCTGGTCGCAGGGCATGCATGCACTAAATACATAAGCATATATGGACGCGCAGCGCATATATATATACATTTTGCCATACCGTTTTTGTGCATACAGCGAAAGCAGTAATAGGATAAAACCACCCTATTCGTAGATACGATGCATTGCACTAAGGCCTGTGGCTCTACGAGGCGATAGGGTAGCCTACCTTATTTGTGCGGGTTACCAACTCAATATTACTAAATCTCGTTCATTACCGATACACTGTTTCCCTATTAGTACAAAACAGCCAGAAATCATCAAAATATACATCAAAACCTGCCCATATATTGCAAAAAATTGTCTGTTCTTCCTGAATTTCCATAAGCTTCAATACACGGGATCGCGACTTTGTGCAACAAAATGGCTTCCATGTCTTTCGTTTGCATTGCGCTTATGGAACGGACCACTCTCGTTTTTTAGTCACTCCGGTGTGGATCTGCAATTTAGGTCGAGTTGGTGCGGATCGACAAATTTACCCTAATTTGTTATGTACACTTTACTGCTTGAGAATTTCGCCTATTCCGTTCAGATTGAACCCTCACCATGTCCGAGCCGTGCCTGGAACTTTCTTACCAGGACGAAGAAACATTATAACTTCACGAAACTCGCCCCTGTACTGGTAATGTTCCAGAGTATAAGCCGTTTCTTTAACCAATAGGGGGTGAGCGTCATAAATCATCACAGCACTAGGCACTGACATGTGATTCCACAGATACCGTATATTGTACAGGCATAAGTGACGTCATCTTGGCGTACTCGGGGTTCAGTAACAAACTCGTGCCAGAAAATTTGTGTTCGTTCGAATAATTTTAATTCAGGCTCTTACCACACCTAGTATATATAAAGGCCATTCTCTATAACCTCGGTCAACAGCTTTCAACGCACCTACACAGATGTAGGCCGAAGCAAATCGCAACAACCTAAAACTTTGTCCGTAAACATGAGATATTTTTGAGAAATATATTTCCACATCGTCATTTGAAACTAACGCGTCTATACATCAAATAAGTAGCATTGTGACGGCTCGAGACAAATACTAAGTCTCAAGTCTATGACTCTAAAGCGATTGAATGATTTGAGTCACATTATAGCGATGATTTGACTTGACTCGGGGGCTCAATTTGGGACACTGACTAAAATTATTACAATACTCGAGACTCGAACCAGCAACTGGGGAGTAAAATTCATATTATAAATATTGCAAGGACTGAGATGGGGTTGACAGGGAGGGTCGCATAAGAAGGATATCCGAAGCAAAACAGCTGCCAAATCTTGACGTGGATCACAAAGAAGAGTAATCAAGGGATTGGAGATTACAAAAGTTCCAACAATACGAAATGAAATTTACTGGCACGCTGGGGCTTGAAGGTCGCAGGCAACACGAAATCAGTGACTTGGCGACAATTCTGGATTACATTTCCGAGTTACCCCAGCAAAAATGTGAATGCTGTAACGTTAAATTTTCCAAATGAAATTTGGTATACCCAGTTCAAAATCCATCAAATACCGTATGATTGCAACAAGCTGTAAGTGCAGTGAGCATGAAAATTTGATTACAGCGATACTATAAAGGTAAAAATTGAATTTGACGACAAATTATGAAAACTTTCAACACGGTGCATACTTACAGTACTACTCAGTGTGCTGTAACGAAGAGTATACCGAATAGAAAAAGCAAACATGTGCAATTGATTATAACATTTCTAACAGTTCAGTATGATCACATGGCCTGCTGTGTTCAATCGGGTCTGTATCCGTAGAGTCGCTCCACTAGCTTTCCGCATAAGTACCGTGTATATCCACGTTTAGATCATCACATGATAGATTGCTGTCGTACTGTTCCGTGCCGCATTTATCTGAATTCAAAATTAGTTAAATCATAGCAATGATCCAAATGATGTTATTTCTACCACCCTTCCTGAAGATCGTGCCACATAAAATGCAAACCGTTTCACACATGACCTTCGCCAATGGACCTTTTGAACTAAGTCCTGTGCTAGTCACAGAGCAAACTGAGAACAAATCAAGTTTCCAATACTTCAACTATCCTAAACAATTTCTTTCACTCTAAAAACGGCGGTACAAAATGACCTGTTTGCACTACACCAAATGAGACTATAACTTGCAATGACGTTCCACCCAAGTCAGCAACACAACGCCTAATGCACAATTTCCATTTGGAATTTCTATAAGAAAGCGATTTTAGTGCTATATCATACATACTGCATACTAATCCCTTTCAGCTGGCTGCGAGGAAGCTATAGATACCACATTATGGGTATGATGAGGTTATGACTCGATGGCTCCATCTGCTGGCTTCGTGGCAGACAAATTGCCCGACGCCAATGCAAGCCAGATACCAGACAGCATCTTTACGGAAGTGGAAACGCATGCATAGCCTCACATAATTATACACATACTGAGGTATATCGGTCAGCCACATTGGAAGGTACATACAACGAACAACTCGCGATGCAAAGCGAAACGCAAAAGCAGAAGCATCATTTCACCAACGACCTCACGAAGCTTAAGCGCAATCATGAAAGGTATCGGCGAGTCGCCTTGGCAGCATTGTATGTACATTGTAAACAGGTAGTGGATTTGTGAACAGCTCAGTTCAATGAGGATGAATGAACTACGCATATAGGGAAGAATTAGTGTGAACTTCTATCTAAGCAAACATAATGGCAATTGAAAGTTCAGTAATGGGTCACCATACCAAATGGATGAGACATATTTGATTGCAAAGTTGACGTCGTCGATGTTGAAATATGGGAAGCACTTTCTTTCTGTTCAACATTCAGTAATCTATCCGTTGACGTACTCCCGTGCATATTTGGCATCACATCCAGCTGTTAGAGCAAACACACATGCAACGAAGGCAACACAACAACGAATATAAATGAAACAAATGGATCCAGGGAAATCACTCCACTACTTGTGGTACGTAGTAGTAAGGTCGTTGGTCACGAAACATCTATCAGTCACTAATTGTTATAACACCAGATTCAGGTTTTGGAGCCCCAGATTGGCCTTGAGTGGGCCGTATAAAAGGCTGTATGTAGCAAGCACCCAGTAGTTTGCCCAGGTCTGACTGCTATAAGAAAATTCGTGTCAAGGGTGACTCTGTACTGTACTGTACTGTATCTGCAGTGTCACGTAAGCCACTAGCACCAAACTCCAGCAGATTTGCCCAAAGTCTATGCTGACGAAACAGCGACAACATAATCACTCAAGAAAGCATTAGAATTACAAATGCACACACTCAAAGTAACCCACATAACGCCATACCGGGTCAGCGACGGCTACTAAGGTGCATATATTTCTGTTCAAACCAAGCACAATCAGTCAATTAGAACTTCCCCTCCGGGAAGTCTAATTATGCCAGCTGTAATCACATCATTAGAAATGAATTGATTGGGAAGCAACACACACACATGTTGGCCTCCAACCAAATATAGATATGCACTGACAGAAGCAAATTATTAGCGCAACAACAGATTCAGCACTAACAATGACTGGCGTCTTGCAGTTGCATTGATATTGATAATGTACAATATGTGGTTTGTCTAGTGTTCGATTTTAGTGAGGGCTAAACAGAGATTTGGAAGCATATCCAATTGGAATTTTTGGCTTATTATCAAGCAAACCCTAGTTATCTAATCATGACAAGATTGATAACTGAGTAATGATCACATGCACCAATAAATATCAATGCAAGCACAATCTTTCCAATTTAAATAATTATGCTCACTCGTCTACGTTGTACCAAGATGTCAGCAGCAAAAGGAGACGTAGGACTTCGAGCTGAATAGAAATTTATTATTTCAAAACACATTAGAACACAAACTACTGATTGCAGGATGAGTACTAGCAATTCAAGATTCAAGTCAGAGATGAGGAAGGATGAGGAGATGAGGAGGTTATTCCTTAATCACTTGAGCTTCCACTAAGAAAACATGATAATTGTGACTAGTATGGTACCGTACCTAAATGTCATAGTCGCCAGTGTTACTTTCTCATTTTATCATAAAGTAGATGCATCGCAGATCTAACCTCCAGCCTTGGTTTTTTGTAAATGTTATAATTCACAATAAACCAAGGCTAGACATTAATCATCATACCTAATGGTCGTTCGCTATCAGCTCAACTAAATCTTTCTCATTTTTGACTGATCGCGTCGGTGAGGATTAGACTACGGACTCTTTGGCATTTGCCAACATATAATACAGCTGCCACTCATGCTTAGTCTTGCATGACAATTTGTGGGCATATGCTCTACTGTGTGTGGAAGAGGTAGCAGTAGAATATATATACTTCTGCGTAGAAAGGATCACTTCCAAATCCCTGGTATAAGTATATCAGAATTTGTCAAAGTTATACATTAGTATGCTAAGTGAACTCAAGCATAATGCAGTACAAATCATTATGCTACATGAGAAGGATAGATATACATTGTACACAATCACCTGCAACATCCGCAGAACCTAAAAGTTGTGACAACAAGGTTAACCAAACACAATATTATTTTTACGTGACTCTCAATGCCACGTTAAAATCGGATACTGCAAAGTGTGCAGTGTGCAAATAGTCTTACCACATATCAGGAAAGAGTAAGAAAATAAGCCTTCTACAATTGTATATTTGCTAGTACACAATGACGGGTGAGTGATGACCAGTCGGTGGTCAGTGACCACTTACGATTGATATACAGATTGACACTATAATTTCAATATCCAGCCAAACTCATCTTGGAATTGATTCAGTATTCTGCCGAACTACAATATTCAGTATATTTATTTGGCCACCCAAATATTCTGTACCATGCCTACATATTAGCGTAGGTAATGAATTAAGACATGACACATACACTCATACCTGAGCTCGACAATGTAAACGATTCGGGTCTTGCTAATGGTGCAGTAGCATCAGGAATGGAAGATAAAGAAAATTCGCTCGAAGACGAAGAAGAAACATCGGCAACATTTACCTCGGCGGTGGCACTGAAAGAAACAAACTACTTTAGAATTGCATTCTTAGTCGATCCACTATCCAATCTTACTTTCCCATTTGATCATTATTTAATGATATTGGCCGCATCGAAATGGAGCTCTCAGATAAGGAATCGTTCCTTGTACTTTCAACCATGTTAGGTAGCGTGTCATGTTCATTCAAAGAGGTTGCCTGCAAATGAACAAGGAAATAATAACATACTAAATAGCTAAGGATCGATAAGGCCTCTATTCGCGAATACTGCCAGAGCTATTCGTCAGATCGTCACAATCTGTCGCAGCAAGGTACCTGAGTTTCCATCTTCAGAAAAAATTTATTAGTGCGCAGTCGTTCATCATATGATGTCTGGACGTTCGTCAGTTGCTAGGATAGCACATTGCACATTGCCAATGGTTAGGCCTACTCCCTCCTGGAGCAAACTTCGACAGTCTATCGCTAAAGCTGTGACAGCTCTGCTTATCGACATACCAAACGACGTTAATTTTGCAAATTTTCAGGGCGACTTAACGCGTTCAAGTCTGGCACAAATGCTGCAACACCGCGAACAAGCCTTGTTATCGAAAACTTATCCTTGTCAACCAAGGTTGGCAACGATGAAGTAAAGACGGGTAGCAGGCTAGCGGCCATCTAAATATCAAATTTATATTTTTTCCGATCGTGCATCGGCCAGATCACTGATCTATCACGCTCATTTCACAGAACATTTTATGGTTGATAAACCACGAGAAATCCTTACGTCAAGTCCCAATAACGTCACACAAACGGAGTATGACTAGTCGTGCCAACCACAGCCGGAAGGAACAGGTTCTCTGTCTTCGTTCCTCACTTAACAATAAGATCAAAGCATTTTCAAAAAAATACTCTTGAATATTTGCAAATAATTCGCCTGCGGTCGGTAATTGCTATAGGGATGCTATTTGGCAAATGGTTTAAACGTGGCTATTCCCCATCCATAAAAATAGCCCGAATTCAGTCAGACATGCCATGCAGAAAATACTGAACATGATCCTTTTGTGGTTGGCTCAGGATATGGCTATGATGGATGCCCTTCTTGTCGCAAACCTCCTTTTGCCTGGGCCCTGCCGCGCCTAGAAAATTTCAGTTTTGGGCGCCATCTTAGATCCGCAAAATACGAACCTATGCAGTGCGAGCATGCAGACTTTGGTAATGTGTTGGACACGTCGTGTAACTACACGCCTTCATATCATCCTATTGACGTTGGAAGCCTGACAAGGAGGCCATAAATTGAATAGCAATTTTTAAACGACTGGTCAGAGTCGAACCACAAACCTCATAAGGGCACACCCAGTTTCAAACAATCTGAGGTAACGATAACTTGCATGATATGTTCATAAATCGTTGATGAACCGTTTTACTTCATGCTACGTGAACGACCAATTGAATTTGATCAATGTACTGGACACTGTAGTAACTTTTGTATCGGTAAGTACTATTGCCGGTTCTGGTGCATCATGCCAAATTTCGATGGTGTCTAATTAATTGTGCAAACAACATTACCCTGAGCCTTGGAATGACAACTGAGTGAATTCACACACAAATGTTCGCACATGTGAATAAGCACGAGTTTCTAAAGACATACTTTGTAGATGTTAGTTCCTGCAGGCACATTGGAAGATTTTTCATTGTAAGGTAATGTTTCTGCAACTGTATAAGTGTTGAAGCATCGATCTTTGGGATAATTCTCCAGAGCCTAAAACAGTAATGGACTCTATACGAACATGCATCGAACAAAACCATCACAATTCTACCTCTTTCATACATTTCCATACTTCTTGCGGGAAATGATGAGATATCATCTGATGCGAGACAACGATTTGCTGGAAATCCGACACGTTATCTCCATAGACAATGTAATATTTCTTTTGCTCCGACGACCTACAATTCCGTAAAGTCAATAAAGAGTCATAATGGTCAAGCAAACCAGTACCAGAGTTGGAAGAATGATTGAAATGACAAAACATGCAAACTAAAAGAAGGGGGACTGGGATGGTAGCGGGGGGACAGCAAATTGTGAAATGCCACGTGGTGGGGTAGGTAGCGGTCATCCCTTGATCTGATTTTCACATGCCAGGATATAACCAGGATTATCTTAAGATACATCAGGTTTATCACAGGAGGGCTGGGTCGGGTCTGGCTGGTACTGCATTGGATCTCAGATGTATGGGTGGAGGCTAGAGGGAGTTAGATTATGATGTACTAGGCAACTTTTGACCCATGTGAAGCGAACCGTGGA
Organism: Botrylloides violaceus; assembly: GCA_030412335.1. Classification (NCBI taxonomy): domain Eukaryota; kingdom Metazoa; phylum Chordata; class Ascidiacea; order Stolidobranchia; family Styelidae; genus Botrylloides; species Botrylloides violaceus. The sequence continues at coordinate 21,987 of JASFYC010000808.1, forward strand.
GGGGTCAAGCAGTTCTACCTAACTCTAAGGCAATATCTCACGATCCCCTGTAGCCCTTCGTTTACTATTTGTTATTTCAACTACCTTCAACAAACCCTGACCTCACGTGTCAGCCCTCACAACCCCGCCTTTGGGGCTACCCTGACAATGCTTGACATAAGTAAAAATTCAGTGTCTTGAACTAAGTATAAACAATAAGCCTATGCAGTTTTAAGTATACCGTTCAAATACCTGCAACCCGGCATAAGTTCTTTGGTGTAAATGAGATGATGAACGAGTCCAGGTAGGTACAGTGGCTCATGCAACGTTACCGAAGGAGCATCGCTATCTGACGGCTCTCTGATGAGGCTATTCCGCACAGCACGATCGCTGAGATTTTCATGTCGAAAATATTTGTGGTCCTTGTTCAGTGATCCACAGACATTGCTCAGGATGATCTTATACTGAGAAAAACGAAAATATTCACAAACGTAACTTTCGGAGTTGGTTTATGGAGAATTATAACATTCACAAGCTATCGGATCTCTATTCCTTTATCAGGCAGTAATTTTTCCATTTGCCCAGGCTGAGGACTGACGGTAGCTGGCGGAACTTTCAGTTTTTGCAGCCTCGATACATCGGGACACTGTACAGTGTAAGACGTACAGTGCGAGCATGTAGACTCTGACAAGGAAGCAGTGGACTTCTGCATGTTAGAACACCTCTCCGCTCCCCTATGACACCATAATTCAGGCGAAGAAGCAATTAACAGTCTCCTATCCTTACATATTCAGGCTTGAAATGGCTGGTGCAAATCAAGCCCCAAGCCTCATATGATATGTGAGCAACAGTCCTAACTAACTCAAATGCTTAATAAATGACGCATTGCAATACGCAATTATGTATATAAAAGATATATATAATTTACTTTTGGAAGATTTGTATGCTTCAACAGTTCAACTACTTCATTCCGTAGATTTTCTAACTGAGGGATTCCCATCCTTGGAATAACATCCTTTCCCAATATCAAGGTGTGTATATAGTCTTTGGATGCAATCATTGCACTTCGGCTAAAAAATCAGAAATAAATACCATATTGCACACAATTCAAAGCCATTTATCCAGCGTTTTCTCACCTCAGTAACCCTCCAGGGGGTGAGTAAGCATAGCAGCGAAGATTAGGATACAATGGATGGAGCAAAATGGCAAGAATGCTGGCAACACCGGCTCCAAGTGAGTGACCTTGAAATATAAACATATCACTAGGAATCAGCACTTCGAATAGAATATTCAGACTCTCAGACAGATCCAAATATTGGCTGCTCTGGATGAAATCATCCAATATGCTGATTAATCGAAACAATCCTCGAACTTTTTTACCAATTAATTTTCTGTATAAAATATGAACTTTTAACAGGTGAGGTGTTCTTGACGAGCATATGTCCTACCAGTACCGGGGTGGTATATCAGGCCCAGAAAAGACGCCTCATATACCTGTCAGCACACTTATCTGGCCAATGCACTTTGATTCTTTCCCATGGGGAATACTGTTCAACAGTCTTGACTTGAATGCATATTTTCTTACCAAGAATAACTAAATTATAATTTCTCGTTCCCCTAGCGATGCAATGTCCGAAGCCAAGGGAAAGCACCATATCTTCATGCAGCAACTTATTCTTTATAAACTCAGCACCACGTAGCATGCCCTGCAATAAGTAATCAGAAATACAGTTTCACAGCATTTTATAGGGCTATGTATTTGCTTTGCATCAATGATACCAAAAATAATGGAGCCGATGGTGGACGTACAGTATCACAGATGGTCCAGCCCATTTTATTAGAATGCACCCTTTTTCACAAGCTTTCAAAGTTCCGCTCCTCCATCAGGTGATGACCTTAAATCTGAGTTGGCCTATTCTTTTGCGTCCGACAAGAGAAAAACAGTTACTGTAACTGGATTTATAATGGCAAATTCTTCGGATTACGCAAACACTCGGCTGTCGATTATATGACGCAAGTGACTGCGATAAAAATACACCCCGCTAGTGCCACAAGGAAAGCAAAGCAGCTTTGTAACTAAAGAAGCCGATGGATAGCTGGGTGGCCCTCATCTCACATGTACTATTATCACTCATTTACAGAGGTTGATATAGAATATGCAATATACTACTCGTCAAAAGTCAGTGTTTCTGGCATTATAGGCTACATCAATACTGATCTTCTGTAGGCCTATGCCTATTTCTCATCTTTAATTATCATATGGACATTTGGGCATGGACATCATGACCAAGTCATGATTTTTAAAACAGGTTTCATTGATTGTTCAGATTTCGAAAGACAAAATTTCTCTGCAATAGCCTAGTCCTGATTAACTGAGTTTTGCCGCATATATAGACAATCAGGAGGATGTCAACCTCATAGCAAAGCAGGATCATCAATAGAATGGCCAGTTCAGCACCTACCACAGCAAACCGCAAAAACTGCACTGACCTTGTGAGCTTTCCAAGTTCCATCATTCTCAGTACTAGCTATTAGCTTTGCATTAGCCACCATATCCGTCAGGGCATCTTCTTCTCCTAAAGTACCCCGGATAGCAACAACAACAGTTTTTCTTTGATGATCCACCGACAAGTAAAACGGTTGTTGGTATATCTAAGACAGAATCACAATAATGAAACGATACAGTCAAGGAATATCGAATATGTTCCATGTAACCTTACTTCATTAGCAAGTGACACATATACAATATCCGCAACGACGCCGTGTTCAATCAGTGATTTTCTAATGCCAGCATGAGTCCAACCGCATCCTTCATCTGATCTTACAATGACTTTGCGATTCCTGGATATTCTATGTCTCATACAACACGGTGAGGTGAATGTCGGATTTTTGACACACCTACGTAAAAGTACAAGTCAATGTCAGTTGAGCTATGGCTTAACCAATGGACTAGGCTGCACAACCCGAGGGCCAAGGCCCGTGACGTGACTGTCTTTTATTTACTTTGTAGCCGAAGAGAGTTACTGGTAACTATTATGCAAATTTTTTAGAGCATAAAGGACTTATAAGGGCGGGAATAAAAAACTGTTACGGTACCTTACACGTCCTAGCTAGGGAGGGGATGCTAAATGAGGTTTGCATCGTGATGATTATTCATATGCAGCAAAACTCAGTTAATATGGGTTAGAACTAGAACGTACACCCTATAGCCACATTGAGAGCGTCTTGAGCTATAGCATTTACATGGATGCAGGATCTGTCCCAGTGCCAGTACCTTCAAGGACGGAGGCAGGGAAAATAGGAATGCACACAAGGAAACTGAGCACCATTTTGATCAGGTCAAGAATTTCAGCATGACACTGACCACCACCAATATTTAACTGGTTCCTTGCTGATAAAGCAATTGCTTGTCTTACTTACATACACTCCTTCAGAATCTGACAAAGTCCTGTTGCAGAATTTTGCATCCAGTAAAACAATGGACCGTATGCAGCAAGTGAGTAAGCACAGTAGTAAGACAATTCTTCACAATTCTGTCTTGTTTTCTAAACACAATGACAGGAATTTACAAACAAGAATAGATATAGTTGAATTCAGGCCCGATGTTAAGCAGGATCAGGTGACATTGAAGTGTTCAGTACTCATTTGCTATCAAAATCCGCTAAGGACATGGAGCAGAACAAATGAGCATTTATTGACATACAAGCACACGATATAGTTAAGTTCACAGTTATATATTAGTATTGTGGCGAGTCACTGAATCCAAGTCATAGGTCAACTTGAGTTACGGAGAACTTTAAATCCAAATCGAGTCACTAAGACTAAAGTCTGTCCAATTATGTCGAGTCACAATATAGTCATGTATGCCTACACCCTACAACATAACGTAACAGTACCTGATCACTGAAATTGATGAAACGTGTATTTGGTGTGATGGGCCTTCCACAAATGAATTTTTCAACATTGTTGTCTTCCTGCAATTAAAAATCAGATTGCTCATTCTTCTACAAACTAGCTATATTCCACAGCCACGGTAGGCCAAAGTCCTGATAAATGGGTGTTGTGACAGCAAGGGCATCCAGCAAAAATTGGAGAGGTTGTCACTTGTCATAGCTGTACTGTATAGCAACCTACCCTTTGCTTTAAGAATATAAAATGGGGCAAATTTGACCAATCTCCATTGAATCAAAACTGTCAAATCAATTCATCATCATTGATGAATCATTGACCACTGGATTTGTGATCACCCAGGCACGATAATAACCACAGGCTTAGAGGTGAATCAGGTAAGATAATGACCAGAGGTTTTGTGATAACGGATGTAGAGATGACTAAGGCAATATAATAACAACAGGTTTTGGGGTGTGCCAGGTTTGGTAATATTAACTGCAACATAATATTTTGCCAATCAAATGCACTGTGTTGCTCACATTCAATATATATATATATATTATAAAAACAATAATCAGTCATGCAAGAATCAAAATGTCATCTTTAGTTTCTTTACTACTTTTTGGCATTCTGATATGTCACTGTCATAATTAAAGACATAATTACAATTTCCCTTGATGTGCATAATTAACATGCATGTGTGCGAGACACCAATCAGAGCAGTTCTAAAAAAAATTGATCCCGTGAATGTTTTCCAAAAATGCAGAAATTTCCACTCCTTAACTCTAATAAGGTAGCCTACAGATTGGTTGCATCTCATTTTACAGGACTAGTGATACGCATCTATTGAATGTCTGATTCTTCAACACTGGTGGTAAGAAGTTACACATCACGCCAATAAGTGGTACACAAACACAACAAGTAAAAGGTTGAGAACCCCTGTATTAGACTTTGAAGCTAGGTGTATTGGGGGTATATTCACAAGAATTGAACAAATGTATGGTTTCCCTGGATATCCGCACACGCTGACCTACTAATGGCTTGGACTGAGGAATAAAAGAAAAAAGACTGTGCTATCCCCACGCATGCAAAACGAATAGGAGGATTTTGCTACTGGATTTTCTGTTCAATCTTAGTTTAGGCCACTCCAGATTTATCAACAAATGACAATTTTGACAAAAAATTAAACTGGACAATTAAAGAACAGTTGATAATTGAAACCAGCACAGTAGGCTATAGTCGGCATAGTGCATTCCATTCATCACACACGTCCAGCAGCCATAATTACGCAGGTGATTACACACTGCATACCAGTACACAGATACAATGACGCCTTGCGTAATGGTTGCTGGTGATCTAAGTTACATAAGTTTCAAATAATTACGTGGAAAACAGCTTGCAGATGGCGCCGGCGTTTCTGTAGTGGTAAAATCAAGTTGTTAGAACAAAGAAACTTAAGTATGCCCAGTGTAGGCCTATGTACAGCATCTATTCACCAGTTGATTAGATTTACCAGAAAGAAAGATATTATTTACTCATTATACTGTAGATGTAAAGAAACAATGGAGAATATTACCATATTGGACTGGCAAGCAGCGTTGAATCTACAGGCTAACACTACCCAGTAAGGGAGCGTCCGGTTTAATACATGAAGCTTCGACAAAAGATCATGGTGCATACATGTAATATTGTTTGGCAATAGTCAATGGTATTAGTGACAAAGTCATAGTGCCGTACGAAAGATTTCAACACATTAACTCACAAGCCAAATCAACTTACAAGGTGGAGTTAATGGGGAGCGTTTCCTATGAGTAAAAGTATGGAAAATGAAAATTCAGAGCAATCATGACAAAATACCCCCTTAGTTCTAAAACTGTTGAAAAAATTCAACATGTGTTTGGAATGGCGCTAACTTATTGTAGTGTCACGTGTGGCAACAAGAATGTGCACATGATATGGATAGAAGTAGTAGGCTAACATGCACATATGAGCAGGGAATACTCAACAACTGAAGATTATGATAAAACAAAGAGGACCATTCAGATAATAAGCCATTACAGCATTATCATGCCGTAAGATGCATATTACTTAGTTTGTGACTTGAATTAGGCATTCAGGTTGTTTAAATTCATGCAGGGACTTCATTGCCCTTAGTGACCAGGCCACACCTACCAATAATGAGCTCCGGTCTTCCTCGTTTGACACAAACGCAATATCAGATTTCTAAGAATTTCGTACCGGAAAATTTATATAGACAGCAAGACACTGTGTTTCTGTTACGGAGTCGGAATCATGCCGAAAGCCTGTGATCTGACTTAATATAGTATCGCGTGCGAGAATAGAACAGTTTCAAAACCTGCAGTCACAACTCACTGCAAAGAGGGCCACGTTAGGTGTTTCGGATCGAATATTTGGATTAATCTGGATATTGTCAGATTCAGCCTGATCAGAATCACTAAATGTCATATTCTCAGTGATTCAAATTATCCTTCCAGAAAAGAATGTCTTCCTTGATTCAATCCGTATAAACCTATCTGTTTAACCAAGCTCACGCAAAGCTCATTTTGCAATCTATTCAACAAGATACAACTGAACTAAGGCTGCATAGGTTGGCCTATCAGCAGTGTGATGGAAAAGGTCAATTTCCATCGGCCAATGGCTAAATTGACAACAAATCATGTTTAAAATTATCAGGATACACAATTATTTGATGTAAATGCATAAAATTACACAATGCAGAAAAACCTTTGGTCATTCGATTTGTATTCAAAGATGAATTTATCAGAAACCACTTGGAATGAAGCAGTATTCAGGGAGGCGCTATAAAACTTTCATGTAGGATTTTTTCTGGAGTTGTTATCATAGCCTAAGCTAAGAGACAACTACAAATTTCAGTCATTTACCTCGCCAAATCTCAACTATAAACAAACAGTCACCGTTAAAAAAATTTCATCGATTGGCCAAAGCCATGCTATATAATTCATGAACATTTTTCAATAAACTTCGGCGGTATCTTGGAAGGGGTCACAATTTTGTTACAAAATTTTCAAAGAGGGTCATGAAGCAAAAAAGGTGAGAAGCACTGGCATAAAAGCACCTGCCAATGATTATGAAAATTTGAAATGTCCATGAGCTTGGCATACATCACCATTGGTTTAATCAAGGCCGCGAGGAGGTATGTCGCACTCTTGATCGGAAGGTAAGCTTGGGAGGCTATGATATCTCAATCATTGTGGGCTAGATTTTGCGACGTGTATAATATGTATGCCTGTGACATGCATACATTATATGCAGTGCAAGATATGCATAAGCACAAAGCACAGAAGAGGCATAATTCACAAATTTGGCATCGGCTGCAGTATCAGGAAACAGATATAATAGAGCTACCTTATTTCATAAAATTGAATAATAACGAATAGTGAAGCATATGGCGAACACTCAGAGATAGCAAAAGGTCGTTTTGAGGTTATACGTTTGTCTATAAAATTCAATGGGATGATCATTTTCAGTTCAATCACTAGAGATAGAGATATAACACCGGTTTATAGGTTTAGGATTTGGCAAATATCAAATAAACCATTTAGATGAACCAATTTCAATGCGAAAATTCATCTCACCGATTCAGCAGTAGTCGCTTCGATGCATTGCTGCTTATAACGTAACAATGTCAAACCAGCAACAATATCCGATGGAACGAAGTCATAATCTTTGAAGAAGTTATGCAGCAAGCTTGATACTTCATCAAGTGTCCCCTACAATAGGCAGAAAATGGAAGACTATAGATGTACCAGTAGGCATAAGCATAATAGGCTAGTGCATAATAAATATGGTTCAGCGTTCCAGTTAGATAAAATCACACAGTTTTTAAATATTTACAATTTTGCTCTTATCTGGTGTGAATCAGCGCCCAATATTCGATTGCATGCATTCTGAAATGATTTTTTCTGGCAAAATTGAGCGTTGGGTGTTGGGAAGTTTGGGGGAATCAGAATCACTAACCTTGGAATGAATAGTGATGGAGTCACTGGCAGACAATTAATAGAATATAGTGGAAGTAGGCATCACAGATATATTAACGTTCCATCTTGGTCATTTTGACACTTATTCTGAGCTCAGGTGAAGATCTCTACTTACTATGTAGGGGCAATAGGACCTATTACTATAATCTTGGGAACTAATACCACAGTGCAAAGGCCTACGATAATTTACGTAATTCAAATTTAGTGTCCCTATCCACCATGCTTTCTTGAAGCAGGCACACTACAATCCTGTCAGAGATATGCCTACTGAGTGTGCTAAAGATAATCTCTACCTTAGTGTTTTGGTCTATGCAATTATAGAGGCTCATATCATACAGAATTCAAGGAGGTTTGGTGTTTGTACTCTGTAGAGGCTGTTACATTGTGAGAACCTACTACAGTGTTGGCCTACTAAGAGCCTTGGCTAGGCTCCAGATCTGAAACTCACACTATGTTATCAGGAAATCTAACCATTTGAAACGACACCAAGCACATCATGGCTACAGGATCAGAGTTTTCCTTCTTGGGATAATTTAGCATGCCTTCAGTACATTAAATGAAATACTGACAGGATCTATCCAGCTTGCCATTTATAGTACTCAGTTCCCTTCATCTACCGTGTGCATAGATATACATAGTGCTACTATTTAACAACTTTCTTGTATTATAAATCCTTTTCCGACACATGCTGTGGGCACAGTATGTACGCACACAGTACACTTCATATCATATAATAATACCATAATATCGAATACAAACCTGTTTCATATTGCTTTGCTTATTTGAAACACAGCAAAAGCAGTTATTGACTCTATTGAACCATGTCTTCCTAGATTTTTCATAAAACTCTCTCCTGTATCAGTACGACAATGTACAGTTAAACGAATTGCATCAGAGCAACCTATGTGAATAGCAACCAACCTCATTTGATCCACTGTTGACCATGAAGTGCCTAGCCTGTCAACGGCTGCTTTGGCTTTGTAGTATTTACTACCCGCTGGATCAAAAACGCAACACCCCACAAGTAAAACGATGACAAAAACAAAAACGTTGATGGCAATAATACCTAAAAAGGTGAAATCAAATTAAAATGGTGCCAATCGTATCATTACACAACAGTGGCTCCAAGTAGTTTCATGTTTGGTTAGGGTATCAGCTGTAATTCAGTCTCGTTTAGGCCTATAGTTTGATATCCAAGTTGTCACTCATACCCATACCAAAAAAAGACAATATATAATTGTTGATTTGCAGCTTGCCGGCAATATGCCATAACGCAAAGTTAGCTAGTCAACTTAAGCTCATTGTTTAGGCTACATGTATAGATAACGACACCAATGCAGGGATGTGCAGGTACACTAGTGCATAATAATATTTTTTCTTCCTCTGCCTTGTTTTGGGCATGCTCCTCATGTGCACGGCCACAAAAAAATCAAACCGCTCACGATTAGGCAGCGATTTTTACACCGGATTCCCTTCCTATTTCAAGCTCCCCCATTTGTACAGACTTAGGACCCGTTGTGGCTGTGGAAATTTTTAAAGTTTTTGCTGGCACCATGCATATTCACGGCATACGCAATACCGGTAGTACATATGCGCACTACGAGCAATAAACTTTTATGAAAGGAGGCACATTCAGATTATATTTCTTTTTTCCAAGACAGGCAATTAAGCACTTAAAGGATGAAGACAGAAATATTGTAATCCCTAAGCACACACTTCAATTCCACTTCAACACTAAAATAACAACACAGATAGGCTTCATGTCACAAGAATATGATTTAATAGTAAGCTATAAAAATCTACAGAAGTAGAGATCAATGTGCCCAATGATGCAGATTATCACAAAGACCTCCTGCACAGGTCTGAGCAACTGATGCAAAAATTCACAAACCCTTTTGATCTCAGAAAGACTTTTTTAGTTGGTCGTTACAGACGGAGAAATTCAATAATTTATGTACCGGGTAAGGGGTAACCAAAAGAACAATTATATACTTGTTTCTTCGGCTGGCTTAATGTGGAGTTACTTCTTGATGGCTTAGTGGTGTCGTGGTGAGGTTATCAGCCATGAAACTGTTAAGTTGTAGATTCAATACTTCAACTTCTGACACCCACAGCATCGTATCAAAGATGCAGGCGATGATATCTGTAGCTACCCTTCTAGGTCACCACATTGCACAATGGAAATAACACAGGAGAGGCTTGACTTCGAATGCCTACAGGCACCTCCATGTCTAGCCTGAAAGTCTGTATATAATAATGTGCTTAACAGAATAGCTACAGAAAAAAATTGAACAAGGAAAAAATAAATATATATATATACCAGTACCAGTATGCAGTCATAAGTTAATAAATCATCTTTGAAGTTCTAGTGCACCTTGATTTGTGTCATGTGTAATGAGACCCTTATGACAGGGTCATGTTAGCTCCGAAGGAGGCAACAATAAAATCATTTTTTGCAACTCACCAATTAACATATTATTCAACTGCTCCACAACATCACAAGAATTCCAACGTTTGGCTACCATCACACTAACCGCCACACTGAATCCCATTTCAATTGCACCAAACCCTAAGTGAAAATTGTTGATGGTTTCAGCAATGCTGCATTCTATTCCGGAAAAATCCAATGCTCACCTATCCTGATGTAAAATATGTATTCAACAGGTCTTCTCGGCTCAGGATCTAAAATTGTTCCTTTCATGCTGAAGCAGGTAAGCACCATCTCAGCAACCTGAAGAAATATCACTATTAGCAGTACACCTAATCAGTCCGCACACAACAACAACTTCTTCCAAAGCTCAAGAACACCATGTACTGTACGTACTGTACTTGACAATAATAATTAAAGGGATAGGGAAATCTAATTTACACTGCCGGTTTTAAACATGCATATTTCTCACCAGTATAAATGAGACTATCTCCGAATGGTGGTGGCTGATTGTAAGGCCTTGCAGCCCCCACCGTCACCCTGTCCATACCGGAACTTCTACTACCGTATGTTATTGGTGAGACGAAAATATATCATCTGTCTGTCTGTAGTCTGTACGAAAGTCACAATACTAACCGATGCAACTGCTATTAGGACAAGATATCCAAGAGAGTAATTTCGAATTTCCGTGGCACATTTTACTTTGCTGATAAGAGAGTAATTCTTTGGCTGAGCATTCTCCAGATAGTTCAAGTCGTAACTGGTTAAATCATCCAATTCACTTGAGGTGCTGATAAGTATGGCAATCACTAGAAACCTAAAATTGTAAATAAAAATATTTTTATACATAATAAATGAGAACAGTACCGGCAAAACAAAAGTTGATGGTAAAAATACAAGCAATTTGGAGCACATGGCAGGCCTACATGAAATGGCCGCTGGTCAATGATGTAAAAATGTCCACGATCCACAGATGACCTTAATTAATATAGGCATTTCGGATAGCCTTGCATGTTGGGTGCAACTGTGGTAACGAAATGACTTCCATAACGCTTTCAGCAAGATACACGCTATATGCTTTCAGATCGATAAATCAGACAGCTGAGAAGATTCACAGAATCGGACTAGTGAGTAGGAATGGACGGGGTGGTTATCGGTACTTTCGAATTTTGAATCTATAAAATGCATATCCCAACAAGTTCAAAATCCCATCTGACAGGACTTTCAGGCTTTAGTGCTGAGAATTACTTCATGTGGGTATAGGGCTTGAAAAGCAGTCATATTTGACATATTTCAAAGTAGTAAAGCAACATTCTGACACTGAGACAAACCAAACTTCTCTGCAGGCTGTGCCACCACCCACGACCGCTGACATTGGAATTGCAAGTCAATGGCCAGCTTACACAGCACATGAGTATATTCAGGATGATACTACTCATATCTAGATGACTTGCCAGTCAGCATGAGTAATCATACATACTCACAGTATAATATGAAGACAGAAAAGTAAAAATCCTGGAATGACAAGGTCATCACTCCCAGTCCCCCATCTTCGGCGAAAAGCAATTAGTCCAGGCATACCGAAACATTAAAAGCCTACGTTTACATCCTTGGCGGGTCCAGCGGATGATCAATAGACAGCCTATATTAAAAAAGAGTTTTATGAAAGTAAAAGAGTGAGGAGACAGGTAGATCAAATGTATTTTAATTCTCATAGAATTTGCATGCACCACTGCAATCGACCAAGTGCAGTTTTCGCTTTTTCCTCCCAGAAGTAGAACACTCACAGTCAATAAACGACAAAATTGATGACAATATCAGCAAAAGGGTCAATACCGTACCGGTACTTTTGATCCTTTCACACGAAAAGCAACACATTGCATTGACTCAAGTGAAAATTTCGGGCAGCTACAGTCTAGGCATTAGTCCATTGTACTGTCTCAAAATAAATGAAGCCGGCTTGCAGCGGCAAGCTAGGTTTACCAATGCCAGTTCCAAAGTTCAGTAAATTGGGCTGTCCCACGACATTTCATGAACTTGCAGCAGCTGCAGGAAATCAAATAACTGAGGAGTCACTGATCAGGTTACGGCATGGTTAGCGGTATCATAGATAGCATAAGATAAATCGATTAATTGATACATAAGGTGAGTGACAGAAGCAGAAAACAGAGTCCAACCGACATTGTCAAAGATTTATTTAACAATTTGAGAGATTTACACCTGAGCTCAGTGTCCTGAAGGTCCAGTTCACTGAGGCCAAATTCACCAAATGCCCAAATCACTGGAATTCAGTAGGCTGTAGGCTTCCATAATAACACTAGGCATACATAAAAACCCAGCACTTGTTTTTTGTCCATGACTACAACAACAGTGACAGGAATAGCCTACCACTACTTCTCAAGATTCACTAGATCTGCAGGTCAGGACCAAGGGTAAGTATGTATGCAGTAAGACAAACTGAATTCATCTGGGGGCATTTACTTCTGTAACGAACCAAAGAGAGCGATACATTAATAAAATAGGCTACATTTTAGTGTCCAAATCTTCAGCAAGTTAGAACCTACCTACCGTACTAATAATCATGTCATTACGTAAAACACTGAGCAAGGCGTCTTTTAATGTCCGTCTATCAGTAAATCTAGTGTCGGAAGGCCAATGTTGTTACGGCATTTACTGGCAGATAGAAACTGGTGTCTCAAAATATTTCATGTACGCCAAGATTATACATTGGCCAATAACAGGAAATAGAACGGTGGATATTATATTCTGCGGTGGGCAAGAAACAAACTACCATAGTCCATGCGTGGTATGACAATTTCTAATGCATTGACTTTTAGCATGACAGAATGTCATTCATTGGTTGAGTCAGACCATGAGCCATATCAATTCCCTGTTGAGTAATGTTTCATGGTTGGTGCAACTGGTGGAATTATGCCTGGCATGAGTACGCAGTTGTTTCGGATCTGGTCGTTCAGCTCAAACATTCTGTGAGAGGAGAGACCGGAGTCTACCTATATCTGGTCTGAAACGACCAATCATAAACAACTTGCATTCTCTGCAAGTCATATTATGATTTCGTTCCGTTTTCCGAATAGTCTTCTAATACTCCTGATAAATGATCATTATGTCCCTTAAATGTTCTCTGTCGCTTATTTGCACGCTTTCGAAATTTAAGTGGTTTAGTTGGCTGGCTTGAGCCTTGAACGGCTGAAATACCCTGAGAGTTTAAGTATTCTTCAATCTTGTTTTCATCCATCGATTCAATATTTACGCTGCGCCAATGTTTCTGAAATTCTTCATCAACCGTAAATTCACAGGAGCGATCATTGTAGAAGAGGACCTCTTTTTTATCGGGACGAGTAATTGAAATTATTTTATTATTATTCAAAAGTGTTCTGATGCATTTTTTGGCATTAGGCAAGCTCTCTTCAACATCTTCAACCATGATACCTCCCAGACCACGTTGATCGTTTCTATCAAGTAATTTGTACAAGCCTTTTCTATCTCCAATTTGATATTTTGGTTTGAATTTGTATTTCCGCTCTTCCATTGGTTTATCCACGACTTGTAACTTGGGATTATTTGGCAATGCTTCCTCTACCAGCCAGTTTTTCTGGCCAGTACTAATGATTTCGTCAAGCTTACACTCATCAAGAATTTCATCAATAGTCAAAGGAAATTGATCATCATCTTGATGTCGAGATTTCATGAAGTTGACAATTTGTGCAAGATGACCAAACTTTGATCCAGTAGAACCACCTGCTGAAGTTCTTGAAGAAGTTGAAGAGTTTGTGGGCCTGTTTAAACGCTTTGGCTTCTTCTTTGATTCATTACTGGCTGCGGGTTGCTTTTCCGTTGGATATTTACGCTTTTCTACAGTTGGTTGCGCAAGAGCCCGTGCCCTGAATTCTTCACGTTGTCGTAACAATGCGGGATCCATGGCTGATTGTAGGTAGTATATAGGCCTACTTTGGTTTTATCTCAATTGCAAATCTAGGAACGAAATTCAAATTTTAATCAAGACATTCCATTCAATTACATTTCTTTTTTCACTAAATGCCAGTACAATCTCGAAAACCCTAGTATTAGAGATCTGGACCTGGGCCACACTTCGCATGATATTATTGATCGCGATCGTGGGGGCTATCCATTCTAAAAATCGCTAACAAATCTGCCACAAATGTACCTTCAGTACCCTACCCACCCACTATTCACCACACCATCAGTATCAGGCTATCAGCTGGAACTCGCAGGCAGCATACACAGTGTTGCATGGCATTTTGTGATCATCTTGAACAGATCCAGGCCTTTCAGCTTCAGCTTTCACCCGTCTCTATGATGCTACGCAATCTAACCTCATCTCACACATTATACTTACGTTACCGGTACTCATCCGTCATGCACAACAATCAGTCACAGTGCGAACGGCCTGTCATTTTCTTCACGCTTGCCGGCTTGCTTTCTGCGGTAGCTTCAGCTTGGTACCGTGCGAAGTAGCAAGTGTACCTCTATCCCCACCTGCCGGGTGGTTAAATATAATACAGAAGTGCATTAGGTGATGAAAATGACGTTCTGCCATCGCCTTCGAGGAGTCGATGACGTAAAAAGGGTTTGCTCGTTATGTGGAACATATATCAGCCGAAAGAAAGCAGTAGTTTTATAGCCCTGAAGAGGGACGGTTAACCAAAGCTACGAGACTTTCGAACGCTTCGGTCTGATCATCGAATATAATTACTTTCTATGGTCTGATGCTTTTACAGCATAAATTCTTGCATGGAATCCGTGGATCCATCTCACTCATTTACACAACTACTTCCTTCAAAGCATACTAACAGGCGAGGCGCACCCTTCAACGGCCGCCGTAACGCCGAATACGAGCAAAACACGCCATTTTCCTTATACAGTAGATCACAGGCGCAAGAATCATTTGTTTGTCCTCACTCGGCGTTGCGCAATCATTGAAATCAGCTGGTCGAACATGATTGGCTATTGCGTGCATGACGTATGGATCCACGCAAGTGTCCATTACTATATCTGTTACTATTTGGAACGTGCAGCATTGGCTCCACTATTTTTCTCATCAAGAATCTACATAGGCCTACAACTTTTGACGGCGTTCTGTCCACCAGATCTCGAGTGGCAAATCCGCCCGAATCATCGATATTCGGTGTTACATTATCGCAACACAATGAGATTTGCAACTGCAAGTTACATGTAATCTTGTAATGAGTTAATGCTTACAACTACTGCACATTGTAAATGTTTTGGTCAACAGTAAAAATTTTTACAGATGAAAAGGCATTAGCAGCTGGAAGACGTTATTTTCATCGCAACATCGGCACTTGATCTCCCCACAAGAAATCGCATCCTTTCACCGGCTTGTCGCAACTCGTCCATCGCACTAGAAAAATAGTTTATACATGAATGGTCACCCCTTTTATGACATAGCGTAGCGTCTGGTCTCCTAGAACAAATGGATCAGGTGGAATCCAATCTCAAGCAAGTGGAGGAAGCTCACATTTCCTCTAGTTTCTTCCATACGCACACTCGTACATCACCTCAACACTATAGTTGTTTGCTCTATGTGGTAGCCAGCATAATAAATGAAATTTATTATCCTATACTGCGGAGGCATTGCGTAAGTGCCGAAGAAGATAGAAATTTGTTTGGGATTTGATTTCACACAATACAAGAGGCTTGAAATGACGGCGTGTTACTGAAGTGAATAGGTGGGCCCAAGAGCAACGGGGGTAGGATCGAAATTCTCTACATACGCCTTACCCTTAACGTAAGCTGTAGCAAATGCATACCTGGAATAGTTCATGCTGACAAGACTAGTTCCATTGACAGCTAGAATTCTATCGCCGAGAAGCAACCTCCCATCTTGTAGCCAGCATTTAATAACTTCCTGATGTTTCATCCGTACATGCTGAGAAGAGGAAGTTTGCCGTCAGTAAAACAAATTGAAGATAAGTAGTCCACAGAAGTCATACCTTGACAGAAGGACCGTCCGGGACAATTGATCTTACAAATACGCCTGGAACACGTAAACTCGTGTGCATACCGTCCACCAAACCAAGACCGAGACCCTTTCTGCCTTTCACTACGTCCACAATAAATACTTCGCTCGGCATTGACAATTGTGAGTCGGCTTTTCCAGCGGAGCCATGACTGCTTGGTCGTTGTGTTTCTATAACAAAATATCCCATTCCATCAATATCATAGAGGGCGGGGTCCTGCAATGACATTACGAATGATGACTTGAAATGCAACCATAGAAAACGTTTTGGCAGTGGTCATTGTTTTGAATTTACGGCGTTTTCACCTACTTACGTCATGTTACGCACGGATATGCTGATATCTGTAGCACGCGATCTTAATGTTCCCGGTTTATAGCCATTATTACTGTCACAACCATAACCACGACCAGTCTTACTCAGTAAAGACGTCATCAAAATGAGCCAATATCGATATTTCGTTAAAGTCAGATATTGGTCACGGTCTGTAGTTGGCCTTGATCAACCATTGCCCAAATGTTTTGTAGGCCTATGCTTTTCTCTTTTATTCAAGCTATCGGCATATTTTGACCGCAGGCTGTCTTTAATTCTTTGAAATATGTTATACATGGCAGTTACATTTTGCAAGCACAGTACTGCAGGAGATATCGTTGGATGATTATTATACCGGTTTCCCAGATCTTTATGAATATTATAAGTGAAATGCAGGCGTATAGAACATAAATATATTTGATACCAATCATTCGTTGTGTAAATTTTAGAAATTTAAATGCATGACCATGTAGAAAATTGTAAATATGAACTTATTGACATATGACGTTGATGAAAATAATATCAGTCACTGGAAAATCATAAGGCGATCGGACGGCTGCACAATGCATTTTGAGTGTATATCATGCTATTGATGGCGAGATGGTTGATTTTCTACCTATTTCAGAACGTTTCATTAGAGTTGTGCTGATTGGCAAGACTCGTAAATCAGATGAATCTTCACTGCCTGCAACGATCTCGTAGACGTCAACAACCGAATCTGGTATATATACTGTATTTAGAGATCGAAATCTAGAGAGGTAAAATTAGGTCGGAACTCGGTATTGTAGAGACTGAGACCTGCCTGCATCCCCAGCAATGACCGCTTTGGGCACTACGCTTTTGGACACCTTAACTTTGGGTACTTCAAAATGGGGCCCCACTCATGAGGCCTAAAATATCGTCTTAGCGTCGTTGATTAATTATTTGAGAATTATAAGACCGCCAAAGGGACGGCGCCCGGTGTACCGTAAATTTAACAATTTCTTATTCATCTGAGGTCGTCGGCAAAATGCTCAAAAGTCCATGACGCCATTCATAAGTCAAATTGTACTCCTATAGTTACGTGTTCCTCGAAATTTGATTTGATTCAAAGGTGATTGTCATGCTATTGGTAAATGAGTAGTATCTCACGGGCGAGGCTATTACACAGTGCAATTTTATAGCTCAGTCTAGCTACGTCAGGTCTCCCCCGGTGCAGTCGTGACATACGAAAGCCGATTGATCGACAGGAAAGCTAAGACATAAAATAATTTTAAAGCATGCTATACTTTTGATTTGGGGCGCGATTCAACCCCTGAAATTTTGACCAGTGCACCCCAGAATTCCACTTCTGCAACAGTTATCGATTCATAATCTACGCAGCGAATCGACGTATGCTATAAAAAGCGACTGAAATATATCGACTGTAGATATAGATATCTATATCAATCTAGAAATTCCTGCTATAACGTACCTTCAATGATAGCTTCTGTGGTTGACAAAGATTTATAGTCACAGCTTTGATCGTCAGTCAAGCTTCTGGTCGGTTGTCGGTGCTTCGTTTTCTTTTTTGGACGATCCAAAGTTGCATACTTCGTAGCAGGTCGACAGTTTGTAGCAACAAGTGACGATGGCTTATGTTCCGATTTAGTTTTTGTAGATCTTGGAGAGGGCGTGGGGTGATTAGCTACAGTCTTTCTAGCTGCAGGACGCGGATTATCGACTTCATGTAATGCATGCTTAACAGGTGGCACCATCGTTTTTTCTGTGGTGAATGACGCTTGCGAATTTGAATCAGACAATATCGAGCTTACGCTCGTTGATGACGGACTGCTATTCCTACCATTGAGTTTAGACGGGACAAAATTTGCTTCCCCGTGATTACACGATTTGTCTTGTCTAGGAGGAGTTTTACGAGAATGTCTGCTAGGCACCGATGAGTTTGAAGAGGTTGATATCGGGGAATGCGTATGCTGGTGAAGTAAGGGTATCCCGTGATCATCAAAATGCTGTCTGTCTCCAATATCTGATCCATCCAGATCTGAGCTCGCCAACCACACGTCAGGAGAACTGAATATATATGATCATGAAAAATAAATAGGTACCGTCAGGTTTGGGTCTTACTCTGTCTGGGGCCTATTTAATCCTCTACCACTATCCTCAAGCATGGAAGGATATCTCTGCTAAAAGAAACCCACACAGTCTTGCGGGAGACATGGTAGTGACCAAGGTAAAGGGAGCGACATCCAACAGAAGTCCCCAAGAAAAGTCCCAAGGCGGCTGGTTTCTACATCGCACTACATTCCCGCAACTCCCGCAGTCAACCTAGCCCATACCGCATCCTCTAGTCTCTCTAGTATATCCAATCATTTGTCATCCCAGGAAATACTATCCAGTCCTGGAATTTTGCGATGTCACCCCAATACCGACTTGAGCAACAGCATAACACGACAAGTATCAGTTACAGTTATTAAATGACTTGAGCGTATATTTTGCATTGGCCTCAAGAAGCCACACCTGACGCTGCATCCCGAATAAATAACCCCACTGTGCAGCCAGACATTGTGTCTCGAGATCGACGGTGTCAATAAAGCTGTATACAATCAAATTCATTCTGCATAATTACCTTGTAGTTTCAAACTTATGGCCTCGACCAACGGCTATGACAGCGTCTCGAATGGCTGAATACCATGCTTCTTGGGGGATAACGTCCAGTTCAATTTTTGTTCCATCCATGGGCAAAACGAGTGGTGGATGATTATCGTAACTTTCCAATAATGGCTCTGGAAGATAGGTGGCTGACATGTAGAAAATACGGACTATTCTGGTCCACTCATGGTGCCACCACAAAATTAACATTGTGCCATATCACCTGACCTTATGGTCTGCCTACTTCTAGGATCAAGTAAGCCTACATAGGGCGATAGCATACCTTAGTCAGTTATAAAATTTCCAGTGTATAGTGAGGACATCAATGACATACGAAACACCGATCGACAATCTGACGATACTGAATGCCAAGCAGATTGCAATGGATACCCATTTTATCGTCTTTGGTATGACGAAGTCGAGAAATGTATACCAGCAAAAATGCAATCGCGGCCTGGTTGCATTGGTCAAGTAACTACCAAATTTTATATAGCAGACAACAAGTCAACTCAGCCCACCAACCTTCATCTGCAGAGTCATTGAATTCCTTCGGATCAGGAGTCCAATTGGGCGGCCGCTTCTTGACTCGTGGTCCGAGGATATATCCATTCAGCACATGCTTTAGTTGCGTTGGCGTCAACGATGGAAAATCTCGTCGGAAATTACCCCAAGTACTCTGCAAATACATGAAATTTCATCTGATGTCTTTATACAGGCGCTCAAGTCAAAAGTATGAAGTCTGGGTGAATTTGAATATATAGCGATTTATAAGGAAGACAACCTTGCCAGTATCCAAAACAAGCAGCCGTTATTATATGATGACATGACATAAGTCGATCATAGATTAGATGTAGAGGCAGCGAAAGATTCTCGTTGTAGAGCCACAGCTCCTTGTTCCTAGTGCTAGATTGTGGATTGGATCCCCGAACGGGGTCAGACTATAAAGACTTTATTTGTAAAACTATACAGCATTCTCTGCTTTCCCGCAAGACTCTCCAAAACAAAGTGTACGGTGAATAAGGAGGAATAGTAATGCCGACGTAACGTATGCCATATGGCAGGGGTCGGCAAACCTCTTGCACTAATGGGCCAATTATGCACATTGTCGCCAACTTGTCTAAAGCCGTCACGCATACGCAATATATTTGTTTTCGCGCTATTTGCGCCAACAGTACTCAATCACCGCCTCTCGCACGAGAACCGGTATCAATATAGCACGATCGATTTCAAATAAAATTGGCGATTCGTCGTACAAATTAGCGGCCTTCCGGAACAACAAGTTGCAACGTTATGACAACGACAAGTATTCGCGAGTCCGAATATTCGTATTCGTATATACCAAAACGGT
Organism: Botrylloides violaceus; assembly: GCA_030412335.1. NCBI lineage: Eukaryota > Metazoa > Chordata > Ascidiacea > Stolidobranchia > Styelidae > Botrylloides > Botrylloides violaceus. Next base: position 42,609 of record JASFYC010000808.1, read on the forward strand.
CACTGATATTTGTTCGGCGAATATTAGAGTTACACATCCCTAGTATGCGCATGCGCACAAAGGTGGAATTATAACGAATTGTACGTACTGTACGATCTGTTTTTATTCGTAGTTATTCGCGGGCCATAAAATAATGACGGGCGGGCCGGATTTGGCCCGCGGGCCGCAGTTTGCCGACTCCTGCCCTATGGCATGCGTAAACGAATATTTGATGGCCCCGCGTACCTCGTCACCTAGTCATTCCCGCTTTTAGACTTTACTATTTCCCGCTACCTCGGCTCAACCCCGTCTTTTAGTATTGGCCTTCGCTTCTAAGCGGCTCAACGGCAGTGACGAAAATAAGCTATCGCACTTTCTATTTTATGTACCACAGTCATGACTTACTAAATTCAGTAACTATAGTTAGTAGGACATGCCAAAGTTCAAAGCGTGACTGATTTAGTGATTTACCTGCAACATTTGTGTTTTCGTCGTGGCGAGTAAGTTTGTCAACGCTGAAATCTTTTCCAAGAACATTATGGCTTGTTCCTGAAAGCCGTTGTCATTGGCCCAGCATTCAATCTCTTCCAAGTTTCCACGGATTTGAACACCTTTATCCCATCGGTAGTACTTGTTTACAGCCCCTGGGAAATAATTTTATTCGGTAAAGACTGCATGTTTAGCCTGCCGTTTCCAGGTACAAGAAACGAGGCAGTCGTTGTAGGAGACAGAGGTACTTTGGTAGGAGATGTTGGGATGTTGTTAACGGGAACATAAGGAAAATTCGAAGTAACAGAAGAGGATGCTAGGTCAAGGAGAGTGATCACTGATCAGCTGTGACAACCTGATTGGAGATGACGAAAATTGAAGAAGAGTCCATAATACATTATACACACACCACTATCGACGGGCCTGTTGTAAACTAGGCATATATTCTACTTACCCTCTTCCATTAGCGTATTGAAAAGAGAGACGTTGGTGAAGAAAAATAGGTAAGCAAATAGTTGCGACTCTATATTTGGATGGACTCCATATTTTCTTGTGAGTCCAAGAGCTGCTTCGTAAATAGCGATTACCAAGCCGATTCCTTGGTTTGTAGGATCTGAATTTTCGCGCGCTTCAGCAAATGGATTAGCGTCCAAAACTGTCGGCAGAGCTCCGTATAGAGTCTAAAAAATGTAGTTTTCAGGCAATCTTATCCTCTTTTACTTCCCGGTACTACTTTTATGGCCAAGTCAACATTTAAAAGAATGATCCGCAAGCAAGAACTGAATGCATCGCTATGAGACGATCATAGTTCTCAGTCGTCCGCAATGCTTGGCAAATTTCGTAAGTTCACGCATAACCTACTGTACTGTATGTCGGCTAATGTACAAGTCTCAGTCGCAAGTTCTGAAAGGAGACCAAATAGTCGTGGAGCTCAGTTTTTGTTCATAAAATAGACGACGCGAAACGTTCGTAAATGTCGTATGTGCAATTGAAAGGTTAGGAATGTTAGGATTGTGATGTGTGGCTAATGCGATTGGCCTTGCTTGGCAGGCAAACATAATCTGTACTACAGTAGTGTGGAAAAATGTGTAAATGTTGGCCTGGGTAATCGTTGGGCAGGCACAAGCACATACGGAAGCGTTATTCTGCTGCATAAGACTTAGGTCAGGTTGTGTTTCACGAGGCGATAAATCGGGAATCTACGTTTGACCCACGTATGGCGCGAAGCTGCAATTTCGCATGGCCTTTAGTGGCCCTTGTGTGGTAAGGGAATGCAAACTTAACACTTGCCTGTGTACACGTGGCCGTGTTTGGACCCTACTCACGCCATAACTGGCGCACGTGAGTGCGATACGGCATAGGCCATCTGTCGCAGAGATGTACATGAGCCAGGTATTTCCCTAACAAGGCCATATGCTGGCCTCATACCGCGTGGTGTTCCATGCGCAATTCTGGGCAACCCCACACGCCGGCCACGTCAGGACGCTCGCATTTTTCTGACTGGGGAACTGAACGACGCTTACCCAATCCTACGTTTCAAAATATTTCTCAAAGTGAGTGTAAAACGGCTTTAGCAGTTGCAGTTAATAGCGAGGTATAGGCTAATAGTGATATTGCCATAGAGATTTGTGCAAACGTACCTTAGTGAGGTAATAAACCAACTGCTGAAAGGCGTACATTACAATTTCTTCCAAAATCGCTAATACATCATCTCTGACGCGAAAACTCGCAGCTTCATGCAAAAGACTAGCATCTACTTCATTCCTGAAATTATATATTATTATAAGTCAGCCGCAACAGGAATCTAAAGCATGTTCTCTGTTGTCATGCAGACACACACAGTACCACCTCTGCCTAACAAAAGGAGATCGAAGTAGAGAGTACTTAAATCACGTAAAATTCGCTTGAAAGTGGCATAATGGTAGAAGGCAGAGCCTAATGAAATCAAATAACAATAATGGCATAAAAAAAACATACCGTAAATGGAAAGTTTTGGCCCCATGAAATAAATTGGGTACCAGTTGAGCCTATGACGTCCCAGCTGGACATGCCGAAAGGTGTATAGAGGCATTGCATGCTACTCCCCTTACAGACCTGCACCTAAAATATTCCCCCAGTCTACGCTTAAGCCGCACCTAATCTCAATTTACTTACAGTTCCATTTCCTTCGCTACTCGGGCGTTTACTCTGTCTGTGATATCGGTCTGAAGGTAGCTAAATATTTCCAGCGTGTTTGACATCCAAAACACAACATCTTCGAGTTTTGGGAGAATGTAATTTATTCCTTCTTCTGGATTCTTAATTCTGTAAAGAAGCACTCAATAATGTAGATGCTATAGGCAGTAGGAGGGATTTTAATCGTTAAATCGGTTTCTATGTAAGGAAAGCCTACGCGTAATCCATATTCCGTTGTGATATCAAAAATCGCACACGGTGAAACTTAAGAAGCCAACTAGCTAGTTTTTCTCACAAAATGATCAAGATGGCTTCTAACAAGGAAATCAGAGAATGGAAGAGACCTACAAGGTCTACAACCTCGAGGTTCAGCCAACAAGTCCCAAAACATATTCAACGTACTTATTATCGTCTTGCCTTGATACACTGTCGGTCGCCTCCTAAGAATCAGAACGTACTTGTTGAAATGGTCAACAACCGCAAGTCTTATCATACCTACCAGCAAAATTGTCTGAAAATTTTTGGCGATCATAAATAAAAGGTTTTTCTTTTGCTCGAGGGTGAAGTTGATGCAGGACTGCTCAATACAGTGTATAATGAACCTCGCTGGCGCCAGCTCGCGGTCACAGTTTTCAGGCCGTATCCTCGATGACGAAGTGGTGACGATATCGTTTGCGGCCGCAAATATCACTTCTAAAACTCTGTCTTCGTGTTCATGACGGTAGTTTATTTCCATTTCGACGCATCGTTTCTTGACAGGTGTGAAAGCACTACCTCGGCTAGCGATCCCGCCTAAACGATTTGAGTTGACTGCCATTCCTGTGAGTCGCAAGTTAGAATTGAGCTTATCTTTTGATGTGGGATCTTTGAACATGAATATATATTTGCGCCCTATTGTTATAATATCCCCATTGTTCAGTTCTTCATCTGACGCTATAGCCTGTCCATTAACCGTGACGTTGCAGTCATCATTCACTAAGTGCAGAGTGACTTTCCACGGGGAATAATGCGAACTACCTCCATCTTCATCAGCACGAACTCGATATACAACGCAGTGATGCGTCCTGATGTCATCTCCCGCAAGTTTTATATTGATGTCTTTTGATGACCCAGAGGCTTTGCCTTCGTCAGGTGATGTTGGAGCTCTGTCCCTCCCAATTACTGTAACTTTTGTATTAAGGACGTGTACGAGGCTGCCGCCACTTTCAGTTGAGGTATCACTAAAGAAATTTCACGAACGTGACTTTACAGTTGTGTACACTAGAAATGGAAAAGGAGTCAATACAGTTTTGCTACATGATAACACACCCTTTCAAATCCTCTGAATGCGCTTGATTAACTACTGTAAGCTAATTATTGTAGACGATGCGAATCTAAGCGCTAAATATGACCTACTGTCGACCTTTGTGAGGCGTATAGATATCTCCTTCAGGTTACACCTGGGCGATATCGCGTACGCGAGCTTTCACAAAATCCCTACATGGCCTAGAGTAGGCCATGATCCCTATGTCCATCGCGATGCTCGCTTTTTGTGGGATATTTCAATGAAAGGGATAAAACATTTCGTGTCTGAACTTTGAATAGTTTCAATGTCAACATCAACTGCATCGAGTGTCTGGTCAATTCAACGTTTTATCACGACTTCACGGCCGTAACGAAATCGGTGCTTTTTCGGTAGTCAGTAATTGTAACATCAATATTTGGTGATATGCTGATAGCAATTCTGGATTCAACCGCATTTCAGTATAAATCCTTTGTTGTAAATTAAAGATCTTGGCACTTTGGTGTGATAGCAGGGCATGAAGCACATCCGTTGAGCAGTTGAAATTGGCATGAACCAACGAGGCTTTACCAAAACTAAAGCCCGTGATCTTTAATCGAGTAAAAACATTAATATGGTAAGGATTCAGTGGCAAGGACCCCAAATTCCAAGGGCTTCAAAATCGAATTCCATCTGTCGCTGCGACGACGTGATAGACCTCAACGAGAGTCACATCCAAGGCGATCTTAAATCGATCAAAATCGCCTTGGTCACACATGATTGATAGAACGAAAAAGAATATAACAATACAAAATACCTTTGAATGCCGTCTTCGCCTTGCAAAGTCAGTAGAAACGGCATTGCTGTTCGTTTGGAACGACTAGCATTGAATTTATCATCGTCTGCGAACTGAGGAGGGGTGGGCGGCGATGAGTTCACTACATTATTGTGGTTCCGATCACCGGGCAACCTTTGCAGAGACATAACACTCGACTTTCGTTCAGTCTCTTCGTCTTCATCGCTATCCGAAGAGTCAGGCGACAGCATTTTCAAACTCATTGATGATTGCGTTCGAGACAGCCTTAGAGAGAAGAAATCGATCATTCATTTCTTATGTAATACGTGGACATGCGGCCACTTTGCTTACCGAGCGTTTTTAATAATCAGCCGTTTAGCCTGTGCGTTCACGTCTTTCGTTTCGCGGTCCTTCTCGGTCGTGATTTGGTCGAGAACCTGTAAATTAAACATCATGCTAAAGCCGTCCGAATCGGAATTAGCCACCCCGTATCACAACCAGAAGGATTTGGTGTATTTTAGTTAGATGAAGGTTAGACCGTGAACGATGCTGCTCACCGAAAGCTACACGTCATAAATTAGCGATTGTGCGCATTGCGCAATGTGCAAGCCCTAAGTCACATCGCACTTCTTTCATCTCATGCAATCTTGTTCATTGACAAAAGGGAATTTATATGAGGCTGCTGGGTGCTAGTTGAAGTCGTGCGGGCTTCGCCGCTTATGTGTTGGCTTTTTCCGATTAGTGCAAGATGGTCGAATAGTGTACCAACACTGCCGAGGTCAATCTTCGGCACCTCGGGATGTCATGACGCACCGGAGAGTGTTCCTATTAAATCTTTTCAGTCGGGCATCACGGAATGGCCGAAATATCACGGGTTACGAGAAGCTCGGGTTGCTCAATATCGCAATAGCGGTATCGCCCACGAGCCGTGTTCGCCGTATCGTTGTTCGCTCTCCTATTAGCGATTCATCCATAATTCGTCCCTGGTTGTGGCTTATCAGATGAACTAGACACACAGCCATTACCAAGAAGAAGTATCATATATTTTTGGAAGTTATGGGGAATTCGTGGTAACCACGAAATCGACGCTGTAACCAAACTCCGGGTAGAATTTCAAGCTATTATGATACTGACTCAGATAATCTGTTGTACCTCAATGACGCATTCCCAACCTAATTGTGACACAACAATCATAACATGAAGGAAATATTTTGATTCTACGATGTGGTGTAAACAATTTCGATAGTACCTTATCAGAAAGACAGGTCACTATAATGTTAACTATCAAGTGTTCAACGTATTCTTCTCCTCTCTGAAACATCAGGGAATTCGAAATTTCTTTTGTCGCGTTACGCCTCGAGGCAATTTGGCAGTGGGATTGGACATACCTTTGATCAAAATTCAATAATACCGTATCATAAGGATTTCAAAATTAGGTATAATAAATGTAGTAATGTTTAACGTCATCATTTCGTGATGTTTAAATCATGCTTGTAGGCATATACCGTGAAATTTCATTGTTGGAAATAGTACATTACTCTTTGATTAGGTGTTCCTCGCGTAACACCCATCAGTTGTGACGTTTTGGGCTTTCTAAATTGTGGACAAACTATTTCCATAGGTTTACATCTGTAAGCGACAGTCAATCACCAATATAATCCACAATGACAGTTTGATGTAAATGACGAATTGAGACATCTGTATAATAATGCTATTGTCACCGCAACATGTCAGAAAGGACGCGTCAGCATGGTTTTTCCGACTGATCATAAGTGTAATTAATGGCTTACACTATAAAAACAGCATTGTACCATAGATTTATCCCGGTTGTAAGGTTCACGGTTAAAAATCTTTGCCTGTACGGGATTATAATTTAGTATAAGTTCTAGATAATCTATATGAATTTCCTACCTGAGACCGATCTCGAAGTTCAAAACGTCTCGCGTATCCTTCTAATGGTTTCCAATAGGACTGAAGAATGAGTGGTTTCTCATGGTCGTTGAGAGGTCTGACATAGTCTTCAACAAATGTTTCTTCAACAGGCTTAGTATTGTTATCTTCTGCATTTTCTTCTCTGATTCTACCAACAACTTCACACAGTACAAATTTTCTTGCCATACTACGAGGTATACCGTAGCGTTCAAGAGCAGCTTTAACAAGTTCTCTAGCCTTTGACTGTCGTGTTGCTAAAACACTTTTATATTTCGCTCCTGGGCTTACCGCATCTCCAAATATTTTCAATATTCCTGGTAGATTCACATCGCAAGATAAATCGTCATGAACCTTCGCTTCGTTTAATGTTTTCGTAGGGCTAGATTTTTCAGCACGTTCCCTTGATGAAGATCTTACGCGTCCAGTTTTTCTAAGGCTTGAGAATATGCGTCGTGCGGATGCAGATACTCCTTGATCTCTGCCTTGACGTTGTTGGTGCGAAAGTCCCTGCAATCGCTTTGTAGGCTTCATATCTTTCGCTGCGTTTCTAGGACTCGTAACAGTCGTGATACTGAAGATTTCAGACGATTTTGCGTCCTTCAACAACTTGTCATTTTGCGAATATTGTAAATTCTTCGTCTGTGATTGTGGCGACGTAATCCCCTTCTTAGTATTTCCAAATGCTTGCAATTGACTGGAAGAGGAACGTAGCCTACTCCGTCTGGTGTCGCTAGAAATTGGAATCGGCGATCCTTCCAAACTATCGGCCCGTCCGGTGCTTTCACTAGCGCTACTGTGACTTGTCCTTGCGCCACCAAAGTCGGACGACGACATCATATCATCATCTATGTTGAACCTAAATGTAGTGAACACTTATGCACAATTCATACCCTGTAGCAAAGTCACAGTACGTTAGTGGATAAAAGACAGCGTTGCCGTTAAGTGCGTCAATACAATAACATGAAACTGGCATCCCATTCTTTACAGATTCCAATATAAGTAAGGTCTAGAATGCGGTAAAACTGCATTACGCGATTTTCTCAACAACATGGATAAGATCCTCGAAAAGCTATGTTTAATCAACGTCTAATTATGTAATTAAATTATAATTACGACTCTCAATGATTCGCACAGGACATTGTAATTATTCTAAATCTCTTGACAAGTCCTTTCACCTTAATCTACATGATGCGTGTTAAGCAGCGGAGTATTTTGCGTGCTTTTGTGATCCCGTTTGCCGTAGTCGTACGTACGTACATACACTATACAGTCATACACAGAGTGCATGAGGTGCCTTCGAAGTTACAGTTAAGCATTACACCTTGTCTACAAATCCATTGCCTTGTAGATCCCAAAGTGGATGGAGCGCAACAGGCAGCAGCGAGATTTGGCAGACGCTTACGCCGGATAAATACAACCTCCCACACCCCCCTCCCCTTCTGAGGCCAATGATGGACAGGTCTCCACATTTAGCCGATCTTGGACCGGCACTAGATATCGTTGCATAGACAATGCCGATTAGGTGAGTGGACCGGAACCGACGCCTGGTAAATTATACTGTCCAATTCTATTATCTAACCGACGGATCACAGCTCTCTCTACCCGCAAACTGACAATATACATAAGATATTCGCTTCAGCCTACTCCAACTGTAGAGACTAGCTATTGCATAGGTCTAGGCGCGCCTATCGCGTGTTTACGGCGTTGACAAAAGCGATTTTCGTACATTGGCGAAATCGCGATAGCGCATATCCGCTGAATGGCATTTCTCACGCACAAATAGTTATTGTTCTGAATGGACAGCGTAAACGATTTGTACGCGACGAACTACATTTATTCGCTTTCGCATGACAAAAACACAATAGAATCTGTCCGTAACGTCCGAGAATTTTTATAATTAAAAGAAACGCTATGAGTCACTAATAGTTTCAGCGTGTCCGAGTCAACAGCGTATTTATCAGATTGTCACGTAGCTCATTATTGTTGAGGTTTAGCTTCTCGGATTAGTCTGACTTACCTTTGCAATAGTTTGCTCCTGTCGCTGGAAGTAAGACGTCCTCGTTGTAATCCACGGTCGACCTCAGCTGACCTGACGTGGTTTTCGTTAACTCCGTTACAATTGACTCGACAATATGGATTTACCGGTAAATTTGCAGATCTTGCTACCGTATTGAGGAGTATTTCATCTGTAGAATCAAAGCAATGCAATTTAAAACAGAATCCTCTACCAAGCTACCAAATCACAACGTCAGCAATAAAGTCCGCTTCAGTTGTGATATAGGCGTGTACTGTCGGTCGCTAGTTGCTGGTAATATTTTCTTTGCCAGATAAGAAGAACTCAAGCTCTCACTACTTCCATGAGCGGCAAGTTCGGAAATCGGTAGAAGACCCGCGGTTCGTTTAAATGATTTCGACCGATGACGTGAAAATAGGTATCCTCACATTACGAAGCCCCACTACCATGACCACGGCGTTCTAGGGCGAGTGTGGACGGCTTGCGCGATACAGTCCAGCACCACTTTGCGAAATCTGTAGACGGTACTCCAGAACCCCATATTTTGCGGTGCGCTAAACGGGCACAAATAAAGTTCCCAACCAACGACTGGCAAATATGGAGGGTTACGTAAGGAACTGCATTTGGCGTGAAAAAAGCAAGCAACACTAACGGTAGATGGGAGACAAGGAATATATCGGGGTAACGGGTAACGCATGTAAGGAATATATATTGAAGGTCGATGTCAGAAGCAGTTGCTTGAGCGTTGCGTTTCTGTAATTACGACATTTATACGGCTTATGTACTTGAAACCAGTCACATTGCGGTCTCTCACAGCTCAAGGTATACCCGATGAGATAAAGCACACATCACGAGAATGATAAAAGTCGCTACAACGCGTGAACAAATACGTGCTCCTTGATTTCATGAAACCGAATACACGCAGACAGAAGCGACATATTAGGGTTTGTGTTTCCGATGGGTGTACTTAGTTTCGCATTAGCCTGCAATTTGAAACTGTGACTAACGTACGCTAGAAATCCAGTAACGCAACGACGAGTTCTGTAAGTAAATTTGATCTAAAACTACAGTAGAAGATAAAATAAGATATCTATTCCTCGAATCATTTACCGTAATGGGAAATCCAAGATTTAAGACTATATAAACATGGTAAGTGTAGAGTAGACCCGAACTTTCTCATGCCTGTGTCAAATGAGGGCAGTCACTGCAGATAATGGGATGATATCACCGTGAACTAAATTGCTTCTACCCTGATTTTGGCTTCGCAGTGTTGTGCTATCAATGCTACAGTATGTCGTACGTCCGACAGCCTCAGACAGTCGGTTGTGGGAAGAATGAATGAATGGAAATAATGTGCATCATGACTAAGATAATTATGCTAGTGGCACTTTCAGCGCTTTGCTGGATATGCATATGCTATGTATAGTGTGCATTCTTATATTCTCTGCGTGCCGTGAATCTTACATTACAGATATTATCACAAATATTGGCTCTAGCTGCCTTCTAACTGTTATTTTAAACAAACAACATTTCAACAACATTTTTGAATTGCAGAACTCATGTGACTTCAAAGTACACCTAAGTTTCAGGCAGGCCTTCTGATTCTCTCAACCCGATGCCCATATATTATCACATAAACTCATAAACTCAAGAAGATAAAATTATTTTATTCACCAGTGCCTAATTAGTCGATGGGAGTATTGAGAAATATAAGTATATATTGAGTTATATTGAGAATATCATCATACTAAAAACCCAATTTAAAGCCACATCTTTCGCCAACACTGCCTAATAAAACTTAAAACGGGAACTTATTACTGAATAAACCAATGCACTAAGGCTGGGCATGAAATTGGTGGCGACAGTAAGCCTACCACTCTAGTCTATTTCTGATCGTCCGTCATCAGCACCTCTACTTTTCTGTGTTTGTTATCTGGGATTTCAGCGATATTTATACAGTAACGAAGATTAATAACTGATTTAACTTCCAGTCTTGGTTTATTGAGGATGAATTATAATATTCGTAAGCTTTCGGAGCTCTGCTCCTTCATCTATGGTGAAGATTAAGTAATATACAGACACTGAGACACTTCCTGTCGTTAACGCCGTGCCCTGTTAGTTCTTTGTCTTGCGACGCAGCACGGATAAGTCTAGTCTATGCCGACAGTTGAATTATATGATGACAATCATTTGTATCTAATCAGCAAGGAGAAATTAACTTAACGGACTTCCATCACTACCGCGAAAGACCCAAATTTTAATGTACCAACATGTCCTAGCAAGCAAATTTGCCTTGACTTTAACTGTGATTGTACACACCACTTTCTTTATCGTGATCTTCCTCCGCCAGCTGCTATTTAAATATTTTATTACAACTTACAAGTAGTAGCGGTAATGGTGGACGATCAGATATACCATAACAATTCCAGCATCAGTACATTCAAATATGTTCACAAACTTCGGAGCCTTGATCCGTCATCACTGAAAAGTCACTAACTTTGAAGTGGCAATATTGTTATTCACAGTAAGTCTAAGATAGTATTTTATACGTCTGTCACATAGAGCGGCTCATACTACTAAACATGCTGTAGAACGGAAGAGACGATACCATAAATTGGAAAATTCTGTTGGGTTTGCGTGACGTGTTATAAATAACCTATAGTTTGACTCTGAACCGGTTTCCTCACACCTTTACCAGTCATTTTATTACCTCTATATAAGAATCAGTTGAAATAATCCAGATCATGATCAAAGATCAAGTCAATCACAGCCAATTTTCAGTCCACTACACTACGTCTGTAACGTGTCATTCAGGAGGAAGGGCTTGGAGATAGTGACGAAATAAGTCAATAAACCTATTTTATTCAAATTGTAAACTTTCCTTTTAGTACATCTTAAAATGATTTAGGAGTGGATATCCCAAAGCTTGTGAATTATCTTCCAATAAATTGGACCGTATATTTTATATCTATGGTGACTCAGTCGCATATAACCTGTATCGTAAATTTACTAAGTAGGCCTATATATTTCCAAGTCATTCTCCCCTCGATCTAATTTGTATCACACCAAAGGTAGAGAAGGGTTTTACATCCCTTGGGAGCGATTCACCCCCGCATACAAAGGAACGAAAATTTGCGATGCCATGCAAGCTGACTTCGGCGTGCAGCAAAAAATTAAACCCAGACCGATCCCAGCTAATGGTGTGTGGGCTCTAGACTAAAAATCGAGAAACGAGATTAATTGATTTTAAATATCTAAAACACATTTACATTTGATGTAGTTGGGAATACATAAACACAGGCCTACTAGACTAAATTGTATGCTAAACTTTAGATGACAAAACTGCGAAGAACGTTCTTAGGTGTTTTCGGTGTTAGACGGAGTGAACTAGTGTGAATCTGCGAAATAGGCAACACTGTGTAGTCCATACGCCTGCTATCGATAGTTTAAACAGTGAAAACCCAGTCGTGATTATTGCAAATGGTTAAGCGAACAAATTTATTCACCGACGCTATGTTTTTGATCTGAGCGAAAGCGGCCGTATTTCTGTAGAATTGCAGCCGAAATGTCGCAGCATGCTTGTAGATAACGGAAATGTAAACAAAGAGCCGATATGGGTGACAATGACTAGTTTCGTTCATTACAAGGTCGTGAATATGTGGTAGACATTTTGCGGTCAATGTCACCTCGATGTTACGCACGCCCGTTGCGTTATCGCAAACTGCGTTTCACTCCTTTGTTCGAAGGTAAACTATAATCCTATCGTGTTTTTGCGTCGGTACAAGAGGGATTTGCACATCGCGTCATTTCAATTCAGTTGAGTGTACGGATTATCCCAGTTTCGATGTAAACATTGCAGGTGTACAGCGTTTTATGTATTTAGGTATTATTGTTGCTACCTTCAACATTGCAAAAACATGTTACCCTTATTAGCTGTTTTCACTGGTTGGGAACGGGTCCGACACGAGACACGTTAGCATTTTTCAATGCTGCATGGCTAGAGTTTTCTTGTTTGGCGTGGGTGATGGTTGGGGTGGTAGTATGCCTGTAGTGTAGTGATGTAGCTTGTGATTAAGTCACAGATTGTAAGTCACAAGTCAAATAGAGTCACCATGCTCTTTAAGTCCAAGTCGGGCCAAGCCCTTCATTCATTTTAAAATGCAAGTGACAAGTCAAGTCACCGAGACCTTCATGTACAAATTGAGTCCGAAAATACAAATCAAGTCATTTTGCCGAAAATGCGCAACTTCATCAAATCGACATTTGTCGGCTTTCCTAGTAGAATGATGGTTCGATGTGGTGACGTCATAGAAGAATTGTTTTGTTCTTTCCGAACGCTGTTTTAAAATTTCCGAATAATAATCTCTGACGTGACAAACGTGACTTGATATCTCCTCCAAGAAACACTTCGATAAATTCCATGAGGCAAATATACTACTGAACTGATTTATGAGTTGTAAATTTAATCTCAAGTCTCGAGTCTCGAATAACATGCGTTGGTCACACAGTTCTAAAACGTCTGTTATCTTTTGTACATTTGCCTGCGTGAAGCTATGCCTGGTAATCAAACCACAGCAATTTCAGGAACGCCAATACCCGCGCCAGCACCACTTCTCCCGGCAACAATAACAAACGGTACAGCCGATAGCCACCCACGATCCAATCAAACAAGTTCACGTCGAAACTACAAGCACTGAATGCTATGCTTCAGTTAGCCTATTCCACGATCAGGTCACACAGTTAGAATTCATATGCAGTCTACACTCTACACTTTGCATTATCACATATCTCACCACTTGTTCCTAACCATCAGATAACTATGCAACTTGATATGCCGGGCATGACACGCCAACGACAATCTTGCGACGATTACAGTTTCGAAATGTTGTGCTATCAACGGAAAATCTATACTACTCTACCGTATGAAAACCACGTTTATAGTATATTTTAAGTAATCTTCACGAATATTTCACGCACTGACTATCTACATTCTCTCCCTTCGGCACTTCCATTGTTAGTGGTTTTTGGCCGGATGCCCTACCGCAAGCTTGCAACCATCCCACATAGGAATTGTAGGCCGAAGGTTTCGGACAAGCCTTAGCTGGTAAATTTCATTCTTGGCCGTCATCATATACTCGTACATTTCATGTATGCATACCGTGTTATCAAGGATTATGCAGATTGCAGACTAGTTAGGACGTTCTTTACCATCCCGCCACATTACTTCCATAGCGCAGCGGATACCTTATTTCGTGCTTAGTTTATTCAACAAGAACCAGCGGTCAGAGCGAGGTACCCTCTAAAGCTTTGTAATCCGCCTATCACGTTTCCTGCGTACAGTATTAAGATAAGACAACCGACGCAGTTCCAAGTTCAGTTCCATGACGCGGTCAGGAACACATCGAAATCAAACGTAGGCATATTTGCCGCCTACTGCACTGTAGCCTAGTATTTATAGTCTAATATCCATTCCCAGCCGAGGACGGTTCTACTAAGTCAGTACAAACGGGACAGGTTGCGACAAGAAATGCATCGTGCGTAAAAAATCACTGTCCAATCAGATCATGAGCCGCTTCATCATCCCCTGTAGTAACCCAAAAAGTGATTGGCCGAAAAGGGAATGATTACTGGAATAGTCTATTACTGCCGTGATTGGCTACAGTCCTACCTCGATACACACAGCCTAATATACTTTTCGTTTTCAATAATTCATATCAATATATAAGACGTATACTCTTTTATACCGAACTGGAGTATAATAAATGTTATGTTATGGTTAATTTACTGTCAATCAACCACACCAGAATATGTAACGCGCACAAGTCATCTCCCGGTCATTCAGAAACAATAACATAGTGACGATAGCATGATTTGGTTTTGACTAAAGATGGAATCGGCGATAACACAACCACAAGTATAACAACTACATTACTTACTTCACTAACACCAAAATATCTTCTTCTAAGAATGAGCATAAACCTATCACTTTTTTACCTAGCCCTGTTGAAATATGTCACACAGTTAACGGATTGGTATCAATATGCTTTTTACGCTGACTAATAATTCCCTCGTCACTCTTTTCTCTGTTACCAGATGTATATGTATATTGCTGTCATCATATATAACGTGTCAATATAACTTAGGCTGATGATCACATTGCAATTGGCCATAGGCCTACTGTGTAACTACAGTAGAATACGTTGCAATGGTAAATATTTGGCGAAATCTTTTACGATTGTCACCACATTTTTGAAGCCCGGCCAAATTTATTCGTAACCAATTGGTGTAGTTCACAAGCTTTCCCATCTCCACTCTTGCATCAGATCAAAATGTGGTAGAACGACGACAAAGCGCATGCGTTGGAGCATACTAATCGTAATAGATGAATATCAAAGCAGCACAGGCTCCCCAGGTAACATACCAATGCAAATTGAAATCAGCCACGGTGGAATACAGTCATATTAGTGAGCCACTTTGGACGGTAGCCTACATAACTAGCTATACACTCATTCAATCTACTGTCGATCACTTCCAGTCGCTGCGACAACATTTCTAAGAATTCTAACAACTTATCATGGCTATTCCTACTCAATCGTACCTCCAAGAAAAGGAATTTTATATAAATCTGTCATCACAGCCGCAACTGAAACGGATTTTACTGAAACCAGTCTTTTGTTAATACCGTTATCTAAAGACCACCACAGAGGTTATTCAATAAGATTGTCCCAAACTGTAAAGGGCGTAATCTGCATAAAGTTTGACTTATCAAAACAACACTTGATACTTAAAAGTTACAACGTTTTAATGTAACACTGCAACTGCTACAAAAATACTGATATACGATTGAATTTGCCACGCGCCTCGATCTATCAACCTTTAACATCATGCTTGGAGGTAAAACAACGAAATTGTCTCAAGTCTTAATTGGAACTAATTTGAGGTTGCAACAGGTGAAGGGAAAGGAAATTCTCATGACCGGTTGAAACCGACAAACGTCATAATTCGTACGCTTCAAAACGCAAGGTAAAACGACAGCGTTTTTTGGAAATTGTTGTACACTGTGGTGTGCATAGGTCAGTTGCTGCATGGGTTCAAAAGGTTACGTGCCTACCAATCACTAATTACTGAACCGCGAATACCTGTAAATATTTGGCGTCCCAAGACACATTGGGTAGCGGTAATCAAGAATAATGTACTAAGATATATACTGTAATTAGTTCCAGCATGACGTTAGGAGCCAACGCAATGGCCAATCGGCGTGTGGAGATTTGATGTTTCGTATATTTATACGCCATGCATATACGCATGTGGTGGGTAAGGTGGACATATTGTGATCAAGGACAAAAATCCTCAGACACGTCTCGAGATGACGAGACGGGTTGAAGTATCCGACATTGAAACCACAGCCAACAAGTACCGGTATATATATACACCCTGGTCGCACACAAATGGACGAAGCAAAGGGAAAAGTAGAGGATAAGCCTGCCGATAGCACTATATTTATTGGGCGGACAATTAGATCGTGAAACCAAGCGGGATGTCCCAAAAACAACGTGTGTTTGATGACAATCGGCAGGTTTAGAAAACCACAACCTTTCGCCCTATGAACGACGGAACGAGATGCGTCATACACAGTGCATAACAGCCCACATGGATTTTCACATTTATCGTGTGGCACCAACATTTACACATCCATTTTCAGCTGAAGTAGTGGAGATGTACTAGGTTTCCAATAAATTTGGTTAAGCGTTAACACTAGCTTTCATCAGTGATGTACCATCGGCTACCATATATATACATATTACTATGCTAAGACACGACATGACGACCTCTCGGCGATAACAAGAGACGATTTCGCCGAAGCATAAGTAGGCCTAAGCTGAAATCAAAAAACTCCTGGAAAAGCCGCTTTAGATGTAAATGTATAGAAAACGCCTTTACAACCTGGCATTGTGACATACCTATCGAAAATCCTCTCAAGTTCGTCCAGCAACGTAGTCTACCTCGCTTGGATGATATTTATGCTAGTCACTAAACATGTAAATCATTTTGCCGGTGTCCTGAATCTGCGAACCAACTTACTACAGCATGTTGGCAACTATCTTCAAAATTTGATGCTAGAGGTGATATGACATGTCTTACCCACCTCATATCTATCCGCGGATAATCCTCAGCTAAAGTATTAAATATCAAAGTAGGTTCAGACAATTCAATATTTCGATGCAACATCGGACCCGTACTGATACGGAAAGGCGTGTCACCACTCATGAATTTGCAGAAACCTGCATAGTCACCGTCAGCATAGAAGATAAGGGTGATCTGTCTTTCTCAATTACCTTTTGTTGCCAATATGGCCAGGTTACATTCTGGTACCTTAACAATTTTACTGAACCGTTGCGCTATGGTAACAGACTGCGACTTTCTTTACGTCAGTACACCAAGCCTACAAACGTAAACGGCACTAACAACGTGGCTCGTTCACGAAATGTCAAACGCGTCGCAACTCGAGAGAGCGAAGTACCGTATGACACAAAAATCGAGAATTCAATGCTATTGCAACGACACTCATACTCGAATTGATGTAAATCTTCTTTGGAGGTATTTTGGCGAATAACAAAGACTATTACTGATACAACGACATTTTCTACACTCTCGTCAACAATTTGCGGTGCGAATATTGTTAAGATAACTTACGTTACTCATAACGAGGAGAAAATTACGAGACATAAATAATTTTCACTTGATGATCAAGACTTGAAAACGGGACAATTCATGGCGCGAAGAGTTCTTATTAAATATATGGCCTCATTAATGATTATTGTGAATGAATCACAATTACAATTTAAACTGTATCGAAAATTTCGTTTTGCTTCTAATAATAATGCCATTTACAGAATAAACAAAACCCCTGAAGTATCATTCGCGCGAAATTTCAGCTTTTCCCGTTCGGGCACGTGGTAAATCTTATTTTTCATACAAATCACTGTCGTTTGGGAGGTAGGCGGTCAATTATATAGTCTTCTACTCTGCTTCGCAGACGCTGAAACCAATTAAATGTAGCCTATGACAGTAGGCTTTACTATCTTAAATCCAAGAGTACTGTGTAGCAGTAACATTTTTTGTAGAATATAGCTGTGGACTGTTTCTGCTTTTGGTCCGATTTTCCAATATGGAAGGTACTTTAGGCAGAAGTTCTTTTTGTAACCCCCTGAATTTTTCTCTTCCGCTCTCCTCTCTCTCTCTCTCTCTCTCTCTCGTTCTCTCCTGATGTCCACTCTCTCGTTCAAACAGGATTGACTGATTTAGTGGGCCATGAAACTACCTACGAGACCTCTGGCGAGAATGGCCTCTATTTTCAAAGTAAAAGATAAAAATTTACCACAATATATTCATTATAGACTAATATGTTGTCACATTATCGCATTGTAAGGTCAATAGTACAGACATAATTAGCTGTTGATGCTGCTCGTAACTGGAACGAGCGGCGACGTGTGATACATTTCAAGTTATTGAGAGTTTAGGCTTCGTCATAAATGTGGCAGTATGGCCTTCACGATCATAGTAGACTATTATGTACGACTGTCGGAAATTCAATTTTGGTCTACATCTTTACAGTGTGCGAGTTGTGCTCACTGCGGATGTATAACGTCGGCCAAACTGAAAATTCCCGCCGAGGCCGGACTGACGCCTTCGCACATTCGCTGCGTTGCGACTAGTGATGGGCGTTTCCAATATTTTCAAGTTCGAATACGATTCAAAGAATTATTCGGGTAGAATCGAATACTGAGTAGTAACGCTAAGTTCTCACGTCGAATGATTGCGGATCCGGATATTTCTAGGTACGATTCGGGTTAAATCGAATTCTTGATCAAAACTACCAGCCAAAACCAACGCGTTTATGTTTTGTACCGGGTCGGAAACCTTTAGCATTGAAAGAGCCATTTGGCATCGTTTCCATCAAACTCAAACCTACTCGGAGCCACAACATCAATAAAGACCCAACATCAAACTCAAACCTACACTTACACGTAAAAGACTTGTGATTTTCTTATTATATCGCTAAAGAAAATAGAACTGCTCTTGCTGGGAAACGCAACTCATCAGTTCATGACCTCATATAAACAGGCACAAAGTCTTTTAATGATTTATTTCACTCAGTTAATGTGATTTCTGTTCCTGAACTTCACCACACAGCTTATCTACTTCAGGAATGTAAGAATACAATTTTAATCTCATGCAGGACTGAAGAAAATGATGGATAGTTTTCCTAAATTCGCTTTCTGATTTCGAGTCATGGGAGCCAGAGCACCGAGAACAAAGCCGCGAGTTGCCGACCGTTGCTCCAACCTGATCAAACACTACGAATCGCAGGATATCGGAAATCTAGCAATTCGGATCAGATCAAATCAACCAATATCCGGAGCGATTCGGATAGCTGATTCGAAACGTCCATCATACTGTATTTGCGACAGGAAGATCATCAGGCCTAAAATCAATGACATATCATGCACGATTCGACCAACTGTGGCTTTGTAACCAGAAATTGTCACCGAAGATGCGGTTACCTTTCTGCGTTTGACGCAGTTGATTTGCAGGATATACTTTGCTATATTTTTAATTGTGCCAACTTTCCCTTTTCTTTCGTATGTACGTCATTAGACCTTGTTTTTGTACTCACTGTTTCTGCTGCTTTCTTCAAGTTCTGACAAATTTCTTGATGAAGAAACGCTTGGCAACGTGATGGAATCGATGTCCAAACTGTCAAAGGACATGTAGGTATTCTCTTCCATGACTTGCTGCTTGAATTGCATTTGCTTGAATCTTCACGGGTGTTGCCGGTAATAACCACAAACTTTATCCACAAAGTTGACGTACACGTAGGAAATAACAACCACACAATTTCTAGTCTTTAAGAAGAATGCATCTAAGTTATGTTAAACATCTGGTTTTGTACAACAACAGAACGTTTGTCTGGAATGCAGGGTGATTGCAAGTTGTCATCGCCAGCTAGAAGAAGTCAAAGTATGAAAAGAGTATAAAAACTTAAACATTTGTCCCAAATCAGGAAATAATTGAGCCCAACAATCTTCCTGTGATCGATTTTACCTGCAACAGGAATTGTTCTTCACGCGTCATTTCTCGTTTCAGGGTGCTCATAGAGACGACTTGAGTAAAGACGGTCAGGCGCCTTTTATGGATCTCATCGATAAAATAGTGTTGCTCCTGCTATTGAAGCAATCAATGGAGATGTACTTGTACACGCTATGTAGGGAGATTTCGTTCAACAATTTCGTACGAACGAGTTCACTTAAACAGCACCTGATCTACTACGACTTTCTTATGGTGTTTCGACGTGACTGGAAAACTCCGATGCAGTACAACAAATTCTCAGTCTGTCAGTTGTGTGACGTTTGTTAATTGCCTTGTTAAATGCCGTATCGGAAACGACGCTTAACGTAAAAGTAATCACTGATAAAGGAATGGCGGTAGGCACAACAAAGCTCAACAATATACAATCGAGGGGATTATGTGAACAGTGTATTTTCTCACCCTTCAGCTCAGTCACATTGCGCGCCCACGGCTGATTGAATCGCATATAATCTACGCCTGATACGCTCTCGCGAAATAATTCTGTCTATTTAATAAATGTTAATTGGAACTGGTCATGGTTGAGTACGTTTATTTTCACCCATGATCAAACCGTGCAGACCTTACATACAGTACGTGCAGAGCGGGGAAGGAGGTGTTGGACTCAGTTCAAGGGAAAATGGCAAGAGCCAATGCAATATTCACGCCATCGGTTGTTTGTCGCTGTTGATGTATCACGTAATCGTATATTTTGTATTACTTTAGGTTGATAGTTGATTCGGCATTTTCCAAAACTCGGATGAATTATTCGGCCAACCGAAATATTCGAAATTAAGAAAGAACCCCCAATTACGGTAAAATCACCTTGTGGACGGTTTCGCGGACTCACTGTAGTGGCACAGTGTCCGTTACAGGGAATATACAGGAACTCATCCCTACCTCTATTGACCTTGTTCCTGATTATATTCATTAAATAATATAATGTATTTAACAACGCAGGAATGCGTATAGGGTGGGGCCCTGTCGATATATTTTGCTTTGTATTTAACACAACATGTACGTCATTGCCACTATTCCTTAATCCAAGATCTAGGCGATTCCTTTCTGCATGGTAGTCATGACCCGAAGGCGAAACTTTGATAAGTCAAAACAGACAAAATCTCTGAACAACCTACATCTCAATTAATCTGCGTTGATAATATCTATGACTGAAGGCAAGGTAGGCGTGAAATATACTGTTGCGAGCGTTTTCTCATTTTAACGCTATGGAAAACGAGGATGTCATCGTATATAAACCTTGGTTAGGAAACATCAACAATCATTACAAAATCAGAAGAAGCATACCCAGGTTGGCAATTTAGTCAGGAATTGTAACTAAAACAAAAGTGGAACAGCACAAAATTCTATATTGTCTAACTTGCGATAGATTCTTATCATCCTTACTTTACTCGCACTTTGATCCCGTGTTCATCACATTTCATCATGCAAAACAGTAAATTAATTAAATATGTTTATGCATAATCAGTAGAGTGTGACGTATAAAATCTGCAAATAGCGATGACAAAATTTAACGATTAATCGTGGGTAACTGGAATCTACCTTTGCTCTCTGTGCCGATATGTAGAACGACTTACTGTACACGGTATTGACCTACCTTACCTAATGAAGGAGTGGAGCTTCCAAAGATTTTGAACTCAGTTTTACAGTTAAAGACAGCGTGTATTCAATGATGATGATTTGCTTAGATGAAGTTGAAAGTGTATAATTGTTTGACAATAGTCATTTCCCACGAAAATCAGCACTATTACTGTGAGACGCGCATAACATGATCTCGAAGAGTTTTCGTCTCGCTTCATTGGTCCTGGAGCAGAGGAGATTTCGTAAGAATGTAGTTCAGAGTAGAGTAGAGTCACGAGCAATGGCTCGGGTTGATGCTTATTCGGGTATTCGTTTTATGCACGATCCCACAGAGCATGTGAAAGAAGAACAAGCAGTGCCCCTCGATTCTACACTACCTTCGTACGAAATCTCCAACGAACTTGAGCTCTGCGCCGAAACCAGTGAAGCGAGACCAAACACCTTCTAGATCGAATACTGAGGGTTTTCACGCTAACATCGTTGATTTTGTGGAAAATGACTATTGGCAAGCAATACTATATATTTTTATCTTTCGTATACTAAGCCACCAACGGCAATTTCTTACTGCAGGGCATTCTACTATCCCCTGGTAATTCCTGGCCATCGGATCCACTACTTTTATTCGCAATAGTATAGGGATTCTTTAGCCAATTCGACATCAAAATACCTTATAGTGTAGCCTATATACTGTCACTATATGCCTTAACGCAGGCCTACAGCTGGCTTTCTGTCTGGTTTGACCTCAACAGACCATTATTGGAGTATGTCAGAACCACCAGCCTCAAGGTCAGCTGTATCAATTTTAAAACGTTTCAAGAGCCCTCAAACTCTCGCTTGAACTGATGGTTAGGATGCTATTGAAAGCTAAACTAAATACCTTCACAAATCCCAGCGAAAGAATTTACGTCGGATTAGTGTTGCTTCCGTTGTCCCGCGTTCTTTCATATTTGTAACCTTACCTGCTTATTTCCTTCAACGTTAAATCCCTGGTAGCCGTACAAGATAACCGTGCTGCAGCTATAATTTGTCCGCGCAGTCAGACGATAGAGCGAGTTCAAGTGCAATGATAAGTATATAGGCTATATTGTGTATATCCTTTTCTAAACTGCACTGCTTTTTAATCTTTTTACTAACAAAGCGTAGACTATACCGCGGTCATGTCTACAAGTAGAATGATACTCAAGGCAAAATTCACCAACCGCTGTACAGTATAGCGAATTAGTGCTTACTAATAGGCGTATTCTATATATAATAAAAAACCCAAAATCATAAAATCAGTCCGCAATAGTTACTTCGCTATAAATTTATAATTACCGGAGCGTGACAGTCAATTACGTTCGGTTTGATCGTTCCCATTAGGGATTTCAAGAACTAATAGGCATATAATAGGCTTATACTGATCCTCCACCGTTCTTTTTGTAAACAACGGACTATACATAGCACTGAGGCTCTATTGTGAGTTGTGACTAGAAATGTGTCAGACTGGGACAAAATGTGGTGTATATACAAATTTCCATCAAGTTTGAGGATTTCGCCTATAGAGACAATGTGCAATTTTCATCGCTTTTATCGCTATTTTTATCGCTTTTTAACTTAACTTAAGACCCTTGGAAGCTAATTATATTATCCGCCCCTTGGATAATGAAATCGATATAGATATATGTAATGATTGTGCCCCAGGAACTAAAGATTGAATGCAGCCATGAATAGCAAAAAAAACAAAACACACCCACCAACAACACAAAAACAACCACCAAAGTGACCAATGCTCTACCGGCTATATAGGATTCTATGTTTCATGATTGGACTTACCGTAACTAGTGATTTGTGATACAATTAATTTCGTAAAGTGATACGCGGAACTCTCAGCGTTTCATTACGTCATTAGAGTGAGCCTTATTGGGACCGTGGAACCGCTTAGAGACTCTTTCATAATAACATCGCAATGGCGCTGTAACAACATTGCTGCTGCGCAGGTAGCCATAGCCAACACGGTTTCGTCCTTGGCGAGTTAATCATCCGCATTTGACTTTTCTTGCCTTATGAAAAGTTCCCAGCACTGGCTAAATGAGCATTTATGCTCACTAAGTCTGATCGCTCATGATATTATATTGCGCCATGACAAGTTTTATGAATTCAATTTAACATTAGCAAGACAATTGGATGATCAATCATGGTCATATAGGACGAGTTTATCTGGATAACATCAGGCTTAGCTATCCGATTGAATACCGAACGCGAGTATATCATTTATTATTATTACTAGACAAATGTAAAGTGTCACCACAAAGTGTGTGTCAAGAATCAAAATATCGCCACCTGATGAAGGAGCGGAGCTCCGAAAGCTTGTGAATGTTCTAATTCTCAAACTAAGGCTGGACGCTTAATATGTGGTGATATTCTTTACAATATCTATTGATCGTCCGCCATCGGCTCCACTGCACTCTTCAACAAGAATCAAAATAAGACTCACATTTATTCTTTTAGATTTGAAAATATGAGTACCGAATCTGCATCACGGTGCTTGGCACTGACACAACAGACTTACTACATCGGGTCCCCAGCCTCAGTATATTTATAGAAACAAGTTCAACAAGTTCACACGCTTTCCGAGCCTTTGGCTCTTTCATCGAGGAACATTGAAATTGTAGTGACAGCATGCAACACTTTGGCCTATACTTGTATCTATATCCGATCGTTTTCCATCAGTATTACTTTGTTTTCTCCATTAAAACATTTTCTTGTATGGTTAGCGAAATTACGATGTGACTATCCTTACATATTTGAATTTTTTACTGTAAATTTATATGAGAAATCCATGAAATCCAGAGTTTTATTTTACTGTACATGTTGAAATGGTTCGGCTTGCTAACACCCCATTGTGTGAAGCTTTTACAGTCTGCAATACCGGTATCTTGATTGTGGCTACACTGAACTTTCAACCACATAAGCACTATCGCGTCACACTCACACCGTGTGGTAAGATCTTCTAATAATCTAATATATATAAATTATTTCTTCCGGATGCCAAGAAACGTTGAATAAATAGCAAGACACAGGCTTGAACTTATCACGAAGATATTTGCGTCATAGAAAGCTATGAATAGATACCGATAATAACGATAATAATTTCTACCAATAAGGTGGTTATGAAAATATGAATATGAATGTATTGGGTGTGCTCATATCATATAGCTATGCGACCGCATTCCGCTCGGATGTTATCAATTCGTGATTCGTGACAAACTGTAGGCTATTTCAGACGAACCCGTCTGAGTGATGTGATGAGGCCATTTGTTGGACGCGGAGGAAAGAATATATGCGGTAACTCAAGCACTACGTCCTCATGTAATGCCTGGCTTTAATCATTAGGCATTGGCGTAATACGAATGGCCAAATACGAATAGCCATGGTAGTTAGTCGTGCCACCAAAGGTACGACAGCAGTTCTGGTCCAGCCCTAGTTGTTGGCCGTAGACTTTGCGTTAAGCAACGACTTAATGGTTTCAATTTGCATCAACGAAAATGAACCTGTGTTGCTCCATATGCATGGGACAGTTCGTTCTATAAACACCGGACTTCAACCTTTGCCACGACAGGGCGAAGCGCGTGCTACTGTGACTATTTCTCTCAATTACTTTTTGACTTTTTCAAGATGCCTGAGCCTGGTCCTGGTCTGGGGTGACCATTATATTTGACCTTGTTACATTTGGCGTTTCTTGTGCTGCTGTATGGAACTGCCATATCGTGCAATAAGACGTTAGACAATACCGTTCGATCCATTTTCATGCTCAACATTCGCGCTGCTGCAGGGGTCAACTACTCCCAAGACTCACGGCAGGACAGGTGAAATATAACTCTGTTTCGTTCAGTAGGCCGTCCTACATTAGCCATGGCAACCGTAAATAGAAAATATAGCCAAGGGTTTATGTATAGATTACTACGCATAAATTTCTTGACAGATTACGGTTACGAAATTACGATTAATGTTATGTTTATGATGAAATGATGAGGATAGGCATAAGTTGCTAATATACCGATGATTGCGTTGGCCTACGGCTACGGCCTACGGCCTCGGGCTTGAAACTAGAGATCGACCGATATTGTAGGCCTACGATGCGAGCATGCTCAAAAAGTCCACCTGGGTGGCCATAGCCCTCATGATCTCGGACTTTGGGGGCCTGAATTTTTCACATTTACGTTTCCTATATTCAAAATATATCCAACCAGATTGGTGGTGCGCTAACCGCCGGATCCGAAAGACTAGGCTACGTGCATCCGAATCCTGGTCAGGTCGTAATCAAACTTACAAGAAATCGCTCTCGATAAAAACCTCCCTGTTGGCCTGCAAGGACAAAATAGACTGAAGTCCACAGCGGCTGCAGAAGTACAGATATATTATATATCAAAACTGTTAAAATTTCCGACACTTCTGAAACACAAATAGGATACCATACATTGCATACTTTCTCCACAGAGTAATATTGTTATTGCTACATATATTTCAGGTTGGTCAATTTTCACAAACCTCTGCCTTCTCGATTTTCTAGCAGCTAATTCCATCAGAGTTATAGCCTACTATAGCCCATCAATTGCATCGCATTTGGTTGAACGCTTCACAGACACTGTAGCCAGGGTCACAGAGGCTGTGTCAGAAGAGGTGATTTCCCATGCCCTGTTGTTTTCAGCAGCCTAAAAATCTCAGATATAGAGTCAATAAATCTGACGTTATTTCAAGGTTGTCAAAATCTATTCCTTCCCTAATCATTAGGGCCGACAATTTCTCTCGAGTAGGCTACCCCAACTCGAAGACGCACAACATCATTAAGAATTGCACTCTTAATTGTAAGGTAAAGTATATTTCAGATTGATTACGAGTACTGTAATCTTAATCAAAATTGCATTATAGTAGTGACTGGATCAAAAAGGTCAATTGGTCGAACTCTTGGTAATCAGTAATTTGGCAAAAATGAGGAGCCAGCTTATGCGCCTCTAAGATTGACTTTCTTTCAGATGCTCCTTCAAATATGAGAGCGATTTCCGGCGATTTAGTTACAGATGCTTTGCTAAGGGAAAAATTCTTCATGCATTTTGTGTTGGATAGTTCAGTTCTTATAGGCCCAGCATGCATAATAGCCAGATCCCATACATGAAGACAATGGTTACCATCTAAAACGAAAAACACCGACGGCCTAATTGATGACCATTGGACTTTTGTGATACTGTACCCATCAGTTGAAAATGGCCAGCTAATAACAGGATATTGCCTGTCAGACAGATATAGCCTCAAACAGCCATCATCATGACCAGCAAGTATTAGAGACGCTCCAAAAAGTTGAAAAGAATTTATATCGATACTTGTCACTGGGGAAATAGATTCAATTTCATTAAATAACACATTTTTGTGATTGTTAGCTGAACCGTTTTGTTTGTTTGAAGCGGAAAACTGTGTGCAATGTATTATATGCCCCGTATCAGTCCCTACATAAAAATTATTCGGATCAATAAGAGAAAATTGTATACATGTAGATCGGAATTGAACAGCTGGGAAAGTACCTTCGAATGGTGAAGGGATTGTATAGGCTAGGCTGCGGATTAGCTTAATCCTGCCATGAGGTGCAAGTCCAAGGTCATCACTAGAATCAACATCTGGTAACATCTCCATCACAATCCATATAAATAATCTCGCAGCTTCTTCTAACGAAGCCAACTGGAATGCGAGTCCAGAATGCGATTTTCTGTCCAGAGTTTGTGGAATTATTTTATCTTCAACCGTATTTGATTCAGCCCCTATCGCCATTATGCTCACTATAGGACTGGTGTGACCGTCTTCGAGATACCCTGTAGAGTATGTGGCACTTCTTAAAATAGTCTCCCTTGTTCGTTCTAGAGAAACAATTTGATGATGTATTCCTGATTCTCGTAAATCATATGCTAAAACACATCCGTCATCTGTTCCTGTGAACAATATGTATGATCGACCGACACCAAAGCAGCAATACGTTGGGCATGCGTCACAAACTAATATTTTTTCTGGAATCGCAGGTTTTCTCGTATCCCAAATTGCTATTAGACCTTTACGATCAATTCTAGTAGAAAAACTGTGTGAAGCTGGTTGGAAAGCTACAGCAATAATGTTGTGAGATGACCCTTGACTACTTGCAATATGGACGATACTTCGGCCTTGAAGATACGGCAAATTTGTCTGTAACGATGTCACTGAATCACAAAATGACAGTTCGCTCTTTTGTTTGACATCACTTTTTGATGACCGCCACATGCTATCTTCATTGAGAACTGCTTCTATAAGCTTACTGGCCTTTTTAATAAATTTTGTAACATGTAGAGTGTCAACACGAAGGGACGACAGCACAGTTTGTCTGTCACTTTCAGCAAGATTATCATCAGATATGATTTTTTCACCACCACTGCATTTTAGCTCTTGTGGAGGATGCTGTGTCCACTTACTATCAGTATCGGAAACATCGGTCTGTACATCCTGATCAAGGTTATCCTCATTGCATTGCACTGAAACTTGAGTTGTGTTTGAGTTTCCAAAATTTTTTATATACAAGTTGTATTCATTGACAGGAGGCATATCTAGGATGTCAAATCCTACTGATTCTAACTGAATCAAACTCAGAAGGTCCGTGCTTCTTTTTAGCATTCGTCTTCTTATTTTTGAACTCGTAGATTTCGACCCTACTGAGAAACTGATCATGGTGACGGGAGCTGTGGAGGAGTTACCAGAACTTACACGACTTGGATAACTTGATTGCGAATATGGAGTTTCATTGTCATCGGAATTTGCGTGAGGTCTAAACCGAGATGATGATTGTGCTGAGTTGGCACGTTTATTTTCCGATTTCAGTGCCATCATTAATTCATCCATTTC
Organism: Botrylloides violaceus; assembly: GCA_030412335.1. Lineage (NCBI taxonomy): Eukaryota > Metazoa > Chordata > Ascidiacea > Stolidobranchia > Styelidae > Botrylloides > Botrylloides violaceus. The sequence goes on from JASFYC010000808.1 coordinate 70,875, forward strand.
ATCAGGTGGCTTTTTTGGAGTATTGTAAATTATCTCGTTTTCGCTTTCTGCATCGTCGTCAAAGTCGTCTTCATAATCCTCAAATTCCTCATCTTCGTAACCGTACTCATTCTCATCGTCGTTCTTTGTGACCGTTTTTGTGCTTGAAGCTTGATATTCTGCATGCTCACTGCCCATGTGTTTTTCAGAACTTCTGACATCAACGATATCACGCTTTGATCTTTTGTCATGGTGTTTATCTCTTTCCTTATGTCGTTCTGGATCCGATCTTCTGTGACGGCTGTTTTCCTCAGAATAACGTTCTTTCTCGTCTCTTTTTTTCCTACGACGTTCTTCCTCATATTCGCTTGTTTCTCTCGATTTTTCACCACTCTTGCCTGCTTTAATTCGACCGTCTGTGCTTCGACGGTAGTCTCCGTTATTTTCTTCATTAGTTTCTCTGTCCTTCCTTTCCTTCTTTCGTCTGCGGTACTCATCATCGTCTACATGCCTCGAAGATCGGCTCTCCCTTTCGTCTCTGTTTTCCCTTCTGTCATAACCACGGCGTGATCTCTGTTTTTCTTCTTTCAAATCATCAGTCTCTTTATATCTGTCGTGCCTATCTCTCCGTCTCGTTTTTTCCCGTGATGACATTTCTTCATCGTTGTGTTTTTCATTTTTCCTACGAAGACTGGATTCATGCCCATTCTCATCTCTGGAGGAATGTTTTGAGCTGTGCTTCTTGCGATCTTTGTCATGATCTCTATATTCACGATGACGAGATGATTTTCTGTCTGGCGTATGCGAGTCTTCTCTGTACTTTTCACTTGCATCCCGTTTTGATCGATGTCTGTCGCTTTCATCTCTGTGCGACTTCTTTCCATCATCACGCTGCCTATGGCGATCTTTGAGGTGGCGGTCCTCTTCATCATAGCCATCGTGACGTTTCAATCGCTCTTCCCGCCTTCCGTTATGATCATTGCTATCTGAATACTTTGTAGTCTCTTCGTCCCTTCGGGTTCGTGATTTACTGCTGCGACGCGAGCTTTCCTTACCGGCATCTCTGTCATTTCTTCGATCTTCTTCTTTATGACTACGAGAATTTTCACTTTTTCGATGTGATGGCTTTCGATCTTCACGTCGCAATGAGTCAGTTAGTTCTTCCTTCGTCCACGTCTCGTTAAATCGATCCTTTTTACGCCCACCAGACATAATTTTCTTACTAGTAGCAGCGTAGGAACGCCCGGAACGGTACAACAGATGAATGAACACTGCTGCGAATCTTGATCCCGATCCCAACCTCCTTCGCAAGCCTTTTTGTTTCTATGGAAAACGCTTATTTTAAGCTGATCAATGACCCGAACAATAATGACATCAACGGGGGACATCAAGTATCAGGTTTTTTTCTCTCTACAAATCTTTAGCTTACATGTTTCTGCATGTTGTGTAACATTTATTATAACATTTTTTTCTTTCTTGAAAAATTTCTTGAATACAACGAATAAAAAATCAATGGTTCCCTAGCCGCTAGCGCGAGCCGTAATTGCATTGACTTCCGCGCGTGGGCAGTAGTGGGTCAGACGATATCCCGCACGGAAACTGGAATGAGTCTGGCTGTAGGCCTACAGTCCCTACACTGTACCCTGTACGTAATGTTATGTGTATGGTACGGGCTGGACACGGACAGCATGAGCAGGTAGGCGTGGGGACGCAGGATGGGTGCATGTATCATGGATGACGAGGAGGCATAAAACTCTCGACTCGACTTATTTAAGTGTTCTATGAAAGTACTGTCACTATACAGTTTGGTTTTGGTTTCATTTATAAGAAAATGCTATGAGAGTAATATTAGAAAAATATCTACGAGACTTTATGGAGTGGAGGCTGGAGAGATACGACATCTTTCAGGTATCCCTAAAGTACAGTACGGTATGACATGAGGAGTGGAAGAGAGGAAGAACGGGAAAACGGGAAACACAAAATCCTAAAACCCAGAAGGGCAGTCGGTGACAATCAAACAGACTGGACGAGCAACCAGAGCGATAGCAGTCCACCCAAGGAGGCATAAAAGCGATCGCCCTATTGCTTTTGCATTTATTCGATTGCCGGAATTGCTAGTTGTAATGTCAGTTCCTGCAATTTCTATTTACCCTAGCCTATAGTGACTGGGTCTGTCTTAGGCCAACTGTTACTCTAAAACCTCTTGCACTTCAAGTGTGCACTGTGGAGGTGTGCAAGCGTCCAGCCTAACCATACCTAACTATTTCTGTGAAAGTGCGGCTTTTCGATTCCCTGTAGTATAAACTAACTAATGGGCTTAATGCCTATTTTAAATTTTGTTTGATCTACCAATACGATAATCTACAACAGGCCTAATTGATACATCATTATTTTTACCAGTATCTAAATTTAGTCAACACTGGAAATGAATCATGTAAGATTAATGGAGGGCATACAATTGCTCTGTATTGTGTCTATGAATTTTGCAAATGCTACCTTACAATATATAACATGACAAAGTCTTTGGATAAAGGCAATCGTGGTTACTGGGATAGCACACAGATTATGTCAGACTCACAAAATGCAGACTCGATGAATCCTAAAGATACCTTGCCTGTAACATCACCATTGACCATTAAAACAAGTGCTTCAGGTGATTCGCTGCAGCAAAAAGAGATTACGCTGAAAAAATCTGCATCATTTCCTATGAAAATCGACCGCAAGGGTGTGGTTGGACACAGTGGAGAATATAACTGGAAGAATTTACCGTCCTCACCATTCAGTTCGCTTGTTCACGCATTTTACACGGACCAAAGACTTAAGCTTGAAATTGCCTATGGCAAACGAATGGGATTTTATGTAATGAAAGGTGATATCGGAACTGGTAATTTTTCCAAAGTTAAAGTCGCGATGCACACTTTGACAAAAGAAAGAGTCGCCGTAAAAATTTTGGATAAATCTAAAATGGATGATCGAACAAAAAGATTGCTATCGGGTGAAATATCCAATATGGAAAAATTACATCATCCAAATATCATTAGACTCTTTGAAGTGATGCATAGTAAATCAAAATTGTTTCTTGTAATGGAGTACGCTTGCGGGGGTGAGTTATTCGGCAGGTTAACTTCACAAGGAAAAATGACCGAGAAGGATGCAAAGACGGTCTTTTCTCAAATATTATCTGCGATAGACCACATGCATCGACATAAAATAATACATAGAGACTTAAAAGCCGAAAATGTGTTTTTTGCTGAAAAACGTGTCGTCAAAGTAGGGGATTTTGGATTTAGCATAAAAGCACATGGATCTATAGATCAACTAGATACTTTTTGTGGCTCACCTCCATACGCAGCCCCGGAACTATTTCGTGATTCTTACTATTATGGTGAATATGTTGATATTTGGGCTTTAGGAATTCTGTTATACTTCACTGTGACTGGTACAATGCCTTTTCGAGCTGAAACTGTTGGTAAATTGAAACGAAAAATTCTTCTCGGTCATTATACTGTGCCTTCTCATGTGTCCACAAACTGCAAGCATCTGATTCAAAGTATTTTGCATCTGGAACCTAAGCAAAGGATTTCTCTCCATGATATTGCACAATCAAGCTGGCTCACTGGAGTCCCGTTACCATCCAGAAATTCCTTTCTAAATCTCAACCCTGCAAGTATAGTCCGCGAAGAAGCGCATCCGGAGGAAGCTTATGCACTGTACATGCTTGACAAATTAGGCATCAGGGGAGAAGAACTAACAAATCTAGCAACAACAGACTCTTGCTTTCATGTATCAACTGATATGGAAAGGGAACGAAGAAACACAGATGATAATGAGTTTCAAGTAAACCTTGACCAAAACAATGCCATAATTGGCACTTATCGAATATTGCTTAATCGGGCGCATTTGAGGCTTAACGAAAGTACAAAAGAAGACCTCATGAAATTTTCAGCCATTACAAATCTCATCACAGGCAAAAACGTGGGTATCTCTGATCAAGACACCCGTTTATGCTCGTTTTGTAAGTCATTGTCTGTTGTGTCACTTAAGTCCAAAGAAGCAGACAATAACAAACAATCCTTGGGCAGTAACAACACTGCTCCAGGCTCTAGTGTGAATGCCAAAAGAAAAAAGGAGGTGACTCGCAGTAATGTAAAATCAAAATTGTGTGTGATACTATAGTCAATCAAGCCATTTACTATCAGTACTTTGGCGACTTTGCGGTGTATAAGTTAATGGTGAGGTTTCTGGGTACAAACCTCGAATGCTCGGGCTGACAGATGTGTGGTAGGATTATGTATTTCAACTCTCATAATATTATGTTCTAATTTATATATGTATATTATATATACCATTATTAGGTTTTTGATCGGCTAGTCCATTTTATATAAATTTTCTTTATCATGAATACTATAATATTTCATTTATGTCATTCCTGTGGTGGAAATTTATGTTATCGGTACACATATAATGTTCTGCTACTACTAGGAACTTAATAATAACCGTAATCTGACACTGTGTAGCCTACGAGCTGAGGCTACTTTGTTCTCATATTCAGCAAGTGTACCAGTATCTTTGCTTCATTCTTTCAAAGCAAGGCTTAGTACGCACTGCCAAGCCAAGTGCCAAGGAAATCCAATTAAAATAGAAATTGTCTTGACTGGGATATTATTGACCACCAGAAGCTTTTTCCACATCAACTATTCAGCCTCTTGCGGTACAATATAATAGGCTACTACTAACCTGCAGGGTATCGTGCCATCATGGCCGAAATTCTGGACACTGTGGTACAAATAGATTTTAGCCAATCTAATTATCAATCTTCGTTGATTCTTAAATTGTCATTTTTGGCCTTGAAAAGGTACAGGTGTAGAAAAATATCTCCAACCCACCTGTCCCAGAATGGCTCTGTACCTGTATGCCATGTATGTGCATACAATGATGCTGTGATAGTGGCTCTCTGAGGGTAACCTTTGAAAGTTCACTGTTCTGTCAGGAATACTGGTTATAAAATGGCGTGTCTGATCATTAGGTATATATATACAATAGGCCTAGCAATGTGTTTGTTTTATGCTGTGACAACTGGGTGCCTTTTCTTTGTCTCATAATCTTTTTATAATACCACACCTTTCATATATGAGCTGAGCTCAACTGCTACCAGTAATTATATTTCAGCAGCACTGAGAACATTTATTTTTGTCTCATGCAAATACGTAGGCGCAGCATGCTTTTCAATTTTTTTGGGATAATAGCTCCTACCCTAATACCGTAGTTGGCCTAGTAATAGGCAGCGGATTTTATAGATCTGTCTTGATGAGTTCATATCTTCCTATTGATTATATTATGTCAGCACTTTGAATTTGATCTTTGTCATACACACATTATGTATATCGTTTATTGGTACAGTACAGTAGGCTACTCTGTTGTTATTTCTCTTTTGTGATTCTGTAGGCCTATGGTTGTGTAAAATTCACCTTATCCAGCCAAACAGAATTTTCCTGAAATCTGCATCATTCATCCTTGTATAATGTTTGAGTAAACGTGTCCGAGACGTAACCGGAATAGATGTTTGAGTGTTCCTGGTGGGAATTCACTCGGAGGCTAAAGTAAAACCCGGTTAAAATGAATGACCTCTCAGGTTCTCAGAACCCTAGTCTTAGTTGAAATAAAGCATGTCATGCCTGAAGAAAGAACAACTTCCCTGGATATTACGTGACAAATTAGGACAAGCCAAGCTGCTTAGCATGACTGAAAACACTGACATAAGCTCTTGCCTGTCTAGCTAGACCAATCCCACCTCTTCATTGAAACTTTGTAATCCTGGTCCCTGACAGGACTGTTGTGGATGTCTTTGTTATGACCAGGATTCTAACATAGTTTTGGTGAGCGGGGCCTTTACTGATTTGGAAATAATAAAGAAGATTGATCATTCAAAATTTTGAGTATTCTTGGCCGTAATATTATATCGAGGCAAACTTGATAGTGTTGATGTTATCGGCACTGGGATGTTGTCATCTGAAAATTGATGATCATTTCACATTTCACATTGACCGACCGATTCCTCACCATAGCTACAAGCTCAGCTCGACACTCATTGCTTAGGCCTTGTACCGTACCGTTGTTTCCCAGTGACCTAGTAGCTCAATCCGGTATCTGGCGAATACAAAATGACGTTGTGAATTTTGATGTGATGGAAATTGGCCATGAAAGCTGCTACTGCTTAGTACTAGCAACCTCACTAAATAACCATCTCTGTGGAGAGGGCCAATTGTGGATGAAATATTTCCCCTCACCTCACTGTCACACCAAACCTTTTCATTTGGGATGGATGACATGTGGCAACCAAGCCAATCAAAATCAGGTAGACAATTCACAGTATCAGTATTATCTCATATATCTGCATGAGCGAGCGATATGCTTAAAATGTAATAGCCTATATAATAATTATATTTTCTTTTAAAGAAATCCCAATCGAGGTTAAGTTTTTTCATATCATGTAACTTTGTGTATAGTCTTGCACAAATCCCATCTTTGGTGATCGTGTCAGACAGACAGATTTATTGATTCTGAAACACATTAAGACAAAATACAAAGCGAATAAACATTGTGGAACACAATTAACGTCCAGTCGAGTTTATTGGAATATACCGGTAACTCACAATCTTTCACAGCTTCTCTCTTTCATCAAAAGCTGGATTGGATGTTAAATCTGTGTTGACGTACCCTACCGGTATCTAGTAATTCCTGTGCAATATTATTGTATTGTGAATGAGTCTGTATAGTTGGTTACACATTTCGCCAATTTATGACTTTGCATCATGGTTCCAACTACCTTGTGTCTGTGTGTGATTCAACTCTCAATTTGCTATTTTCATCAGGAGTAGTATGTTACTAGTTTATAAGACTTTACACTAATAAACTGTGTCTGCTCCACTTGGCATGGCTTCGTCAATGGCTTGTCCTCTGATTATGCTGTCAGGGTTTAAAAATAGAGCAGAGAAAACTGATGCCATCAGGATAATAAGCAAGCTTCGTGGCAGGTTCCTCAACAATGCAAAGAACACTCAGGTATACAAGCCTGCATTGGCAATGTTATTGGACAACACAATGGGGTGACCAGACAAATGGGCACATTTTACTGTTGAAAATATGACTGCCAATATACCTGTGTAAGAATTAAGAAACCATCAATATCATCATCCTTCATCTAATGAAAATGGATGAGAATCGACAAAGGTGTGACGTCGTAACAAGGGTCAAGCCAATGTATCGCAGTGTTGTGACCAAGTCACTGATTCCGCGTCACAAGTCTAGTCTGAGTCTTTCAATATTTTAAAATTAGGGTCACAAGTGGAGCTGAGTCACCAAGACCTTCAAATCCAGGATGAGTCCGAGTCTTAAAAAATACTTCAAAATATACGAGTCATTCTGGATTTATGATGAGCCGTCAATCCAGTGGGATTAATAATGTTTACTCATTATCGGCTACCGGTACTGTGAGTGTTGACAAACTCATTGTTTATGAAATAAAAAGAAATATGAATAAAAGTGCCGACTCAAATGGTCAAATTACTGACTTAATTACGGACTTTCAAAAATACAATCCGTAATCTTGGATTGACTCTCCACTTTCATTTCCCAAGTCAAGTCATCGTGACTCAAGTTGTCATATCAAAGTAGCATAGGCCAAAAACATATTCAGTAGTAAACGATATAGACTTGAGATAGCCCCGTTCCGCTAATAATATGGGAGGTCTATATTGTTATTTAATATCATGCCTAACCCATGCATAAATATACCAAACCAACCAGTATAATAGTCGGTAATTTGGTGGGCCTATAAACAAATACCGTACAGTAAACACTAAATAATAAGGATAGCTCCATTGAAATGTTTTTATCCTGTGTGTTCATGTCCTAAATGATGTGGCAATGCTGGTTAAGCTCCTTTACAATAAATGGAAAGTCCACATTCAACATGGTGGAATGTAAATGATTAGGTTGGGTAAGTTTATTTAGATGATATTGCCATATTGAGTCCCTTGTTAATAAGTTGAATAATAAGAATGACTCATTTAATTGTGGTTTGATCAGCCACACTGATTTGTTTTTCTACTATATACAGGCATTTATGATGGAATGCACTCACGTGGTTTGCACAAAACCCTGCAGGAGAGAGAAATATCTCGCCGCTTGTGCTTCAGGTACAGTAGGCCTCAATTTCTAAAGTCTATTGTGGTGGGTATGCGTAGGCCTACCCACTTAAGTGACTTATTTAGAGATTGGGCAATCCCTGTTGCTAAATAAGATGGCGTCACACAGTTGATTCGACTCTGTGAATGATCACCCTTATTCCCCCTGCAGGACCAGCACTGGATGCGACATCGTACGATAATCATAAAATTTAGCTTGAATGATAGAAGCAATGGGTTAATGTAGAATCTGCAATAATATAAGTTCCCCCACTGCCATGGCCATAAGACCACTTAACCAAGACAAAGATACCATGTTGTAGGACTAATACCATCATCTTAAGATGGGCATATCATGACCTGGAGATGGGGTATGTATGCTTGGAGACTGACTATAGCATCCCATGATGTCATGATGTTAGCATACATTTCGTTGGCACACAATGTGCTTCAAAATCTCCAAGAATAACGCCATTGATCACTTGACGCCAATCTGTTTCAATAACAGTAGGCCTACCGTACAATAAATAGTCCAGGCGTAAACCCAACATAACTGTATGAACAGATTAATGATGGTAACCTTCTAAGTCATTGCAAAATGGGTTTTCATAAAGCATCATACCTCTCAAGAAATATTCAACTAGAATCGTGTAGGCTTTCCGACTCATTTTCAGATGACAGCAATTTGAGCCAAGATCGCAGTAGTCTTGACATAGACTTGTGCAATGATTCTTTATGACCATGGCTAATAAAGCTGTGTGAGCACTGAGCACTTCAACAAGCAATCGATATCATAGACAGGTGGTGTTTGAACAACCAACTATGGTACAAGTTGTGTTTGTTTAGTCTATTATGTGATGAAATTTGGCTTGCTATGGGGCGATGTCATGGAGATGGCAAATATTATTATTGACTACCTGGTACCGTACTCGTGATGTATAGGGCATTGGTGTAATTGCACAAAGCAGGGACACCAATACACCGACTTGAAGATTTCTCTAGCTCTACCTGTTTTCTGCAAAGGCCCTGAATGACCGATTCTTTCCTTAAAGTTCTATATTCCTCATAATCATCATCTTATCTCCCATCTGTTTTAGCCATGAGGACAGCCATGGTTGTGGAATTTTCAGTTTTTGCCACTGACCCACTCCCATGTGTATGTGCTATACATTCGGTAATCATGCGATTCATTGTGAGGGTCAGACCTTGCGGAGTTGGGATTTCCACATGACATCTAAAGAAGGCCAGTCACATCTAGTTATTGTGTACCTTATCACTGTGTACAGTGACAACTATATGCTACGCTAGTTATCGAAACACAATTACTGACATTGTGCAGTAATTACTGATCTATATTGCTTTGGCCGATCTTGTGCTTGAGTCTGACTGCAGACTGCTCGTACCTGGTTCTATCGCTAATAATCCAACAATATCACTGGACAAGGATTTCCTGTTCAGGTAAATGGGTTTTATCACCAAGATATCTGAAAGCGTGTGAAGCAGCCAGAAGGTGGCTACCTGAAGATGACTACCAATGGTCTAATGCATCCTTTCCTGATTCTGATCTCCGGACAAAAGATCTGTATCATGTAAGTTCTGCCACTATAATTTCATGAAATCCTATATAATACAGGCTACTGTAGCTACAGTTGATTTAATTCATTGAATCCACATGTCTTATTAATCTGGGTAGAGGTGGTAACAGACCGGTTGCTAAATGTTCAGTAAGCGGTTCGACAAAGAGGGATCAGGTATTCGGGCCTTGGGCCGCTACACTAAGCTAAATCCCACTGGTGGAGATAAAGATCATTAAACTTTAAAACTGGAAATATCACAGAACAGTGCTGGGGAACGGTTGAGCCATTATAATCATTTCAACGTTTTTGTTATTGTTTTGCCCTTTTTCATAACGTTTTTCGACTGTCTCCCATCAGCGGTCTTGGGCTGACTAATTATGTAGTACTAAATTTAGTCAGCAGATTGCCATTGATAGTCTATCAGAGTTATGTGGTATCCTTTCATTCTCAACAGGCACCTAGTCGATGGCGTGCATGGATTGTTACAAAGGGCAATAATCCTCCTTTCCATGGATGGAAGGTTGGCCTGATAATGCCATCCAACTTTTCTGAAGCGTTCATCAGGTGAGGCAGCTTGCCCTATTAATAATGTAAGACTAGATAGCTCATCAACTGCTTCTTACAATTAGGCACAATAGATATAGGCTACCGATACGTTTATGGCCTATCATTAGAGATTTCTTCCTATAACTTGCACACTTGTTAAAATTTCGACAGGGATAGACAGGGATGTCAAGACATCCCTGGGGATACAGAACAAGGTCTTTCTTTAAAAGGGGACTGCCAGTTTAATCATCCTGATGTCATAAACAGAAGATGACTCTGCAATTTTAATTTGCTGTTTCATAGCTATTGACCTCTTCTCCCTTCGCTACTTCCGTTGTTGGGTGTCACACGGTGACGTGAGATTGATGGTTCAATCCCCACCTACTGCACCAAACTGGAGTTATAAAAATTTGAGAAAGCCTCAATGATATTCGGCCTCCTCGCATGACTGATGACTAGGGTGTTTTTTTGACATGTCAAAATAGTCTAAATAAAGTCAAAATTTGTCACAATTTACTCGTTAGGTCAAAAATTTGATCGAGAAGTCAACTTTTTAGACCCAACACTTTCCTTTAGAATTTCATCGAAATTGACGAGTTTTCCACATTCAGAACTCCTACTGACCTCGCGACGTCTGCTCTAGCGTCAGGTCAGGGTGTGGTTACCTTCAGTTGAAAAACTGTGGCGTCGAAACTATCATTTATATATCTGAAGACTCAGCAGCTAACACATGTCCTGTAAATGCCTATAATTATGCCTATGCCTACAGTGCTGCCAGCCAACTTCTTCCTCGGTAGAGCGTTCATTCTCACTTCTCTAAATACTTCTTTGCAAGGACAGGAATTTGTCACCTAACCATATATTACAATAGGTTGTATTTCCAGATAGTTTTGCTGTCAGAGATATGATATGCCTACCGCACAGTAACAACCTTGTTTTACATCTGTGCTTCTAAACGTATAAGTTTTTTTCCAAATAATCAATCCGCGTATCAGTAAATCCGTAGTGATGCAGCTATCTGCTATAGCTTGGATCGTCTGTTGACCTTTTCCGGTGTGTTGAAATTTGTAATGCAACAATAAACGCAGCGTAATTTCGTTAGGTCAATATTTGTCAAAATTCCATTTTGTTAGGTCAAAATTCAAGGTTTTTAGATAAAAAAAGACCGTCCTACTGATGACTGATTTCAACAATAGAAAATTGATTAATATCGGCCACAGTCGATCGATTATATCGTCTTTGGCCGATTACAGGCTGGTCAGTCGGTGCCACTGCATCGCTGACCCGCCCCCCGACCTTGATTAATGAGGAAATGTCTGCAATCGGAAGGCCCTTTTTTACCCTCATGTTGCAGGGTTGCAGCATTAGTGCCAGACTCGACAGTGCCGCTTCAGGAAATTCAAAGTCGCGCTGTAAATATCCACTAACATCAGAGCTGTTGCGACATCAGTGACATCACTGACCGATTGCAATCGTCTTCTTCAGGAGGCAGTAGTTAACTGGCATTGTGCGGTGTGTAATCAAAGCAAGCTGCTAATAACGTCCGTGTGCCATAATTGCAAACGACTGCGCACTAATTCAACGAACGTTTTCTAAAGTTGAAAACTTGGGCCCTTTGCAGCAAAAGCTGAATAGCTCTGGTGCTATTCGCTGATTCCACGAATAACGTTAAAGGCTGAAAAATTACCATTATTCCCTAATATCGCCTCAGCTAATAGGTGCCTTACCCATCGCCGACTCGATGCCTTCAACATTAACTCTGCCACGCAACGAAGCTGAAGATGTGCCTGCAATATAGGCTACACTAGAAACCGCCGTACACTACCATTAGCTGCATGTATGATGAAGTTTCTATTACAGGATAGTACATGCTGGAGGGGGCAAAGCAGTTGACATCTCATCATATTACATTGGAGCAAACAGAACTTCTGATGAAGTTCAAGATGAGCTATTGACTCATATATTAGTCATACCTACTCTTAAAAGCCACGTGTGGAGAAAGCGAGGAATGGAAGGAATACCTCATCTTCGATCTGACTACCTCTCACAGATGATTCTAAGCGTGAGTCTTGCATTTTCACATCTCTTGGGGTTAGATAGAAAGCAGTGGTGTATATATTTATTGCAGCAGTATGAGAGTAGTAGTATGAGTATCCGGGTTCAAGTTGAGTGAAAGGATAGAGTTGCTCATTTGCACTCGAGTTTGACAGTTGCTAGGCCTAAAGGTTTTTCTGTATCAAAATGACTATTGCAGTTGAATGTACAGTGTAGTAGTTTTAACCAAGTACTTTGCTATCAGCAGAGATTTGGGTATGGTATTTTAATCCGGATGGATTTGCACTCGCATTTGACCGTTTTGTTAGTAGGCAGGCCCAAAGTTTTTTGCACAAAAATGAAATGACTATTATCAAGGTGTTTGTTAATAGCCACCAGTTTCTAGAGAATTGGTTATTTAAATCCAAGGTAATTGCTTGCTTATGGCAGGACATGGCTTCAACTATAACTTATGTTTACCTTGCCTGTCTGTGTGGCAACACGTAACATGCTATGGATTCCTATCGTGGGTCCTCCCTCCCCTCACATAATAATTCTGTATATGCCATGTATCATTACGCATTCGAATATCATTTTGTTTACTGTGAGATTTATTTATTGTTTTGGCAATTTTATGCTATGATCGTTGGCAGCTTAGCGTTCAGAGTCAAGTCTAGGCTCCAATATTGACCATAAGTAGTGCTGGTAGTAGTAGTAGTAATAGTAATTTGGATAAAGGGGAAATTCCCGTCTACTGTATTTGTATTAGGGAAGAATTTTTGAGAATTAAGGTTAACTATTAGTTATGTTTTGAAGTTCGTAAAATACAAAATGTGATAAACGTTTGAATGTGTTTCATGGCAATTTGTACGCATTTGCGTTTGATAAAGATTTATGAAATCAATTACCCTATTTCCTAGAACTCGTTATGGTGTGTTTGTGAGTCGCATCAGCGCGGCACCTATTCGTAACTCGAGAGGATGGGCACAAAGCATAAGCAGTAGTATACAGTCTCTATAGTAATACAGTAACAACTAGCTCACCTAGCGGTGTCCATTTTTGTCTTTGCACTCCGTTTGGTGGCGCTATTGAACAGTTCTATCTTGATAGCTCCAATGAAGTGGCGAACACAAATATAAAGGGTCTGTTTGGTTTGAGTTATTGGCCTGCGCGACAAGGATGATGCGGCAGTTTTTGTTTGTGACCAAACGGTGGTGCACACGATGCGAATCAATAGCTACATCGGCCGCGCTCCAGAATTTTCAGTCGTAATATGATAATTTGAACCGATCAATGATTGCAAAATACGTCGTCATTCGGACTGAACACGTTTAGCAAAAACTGATATTCACGTTAACGAGACTCTGCTAAAATACAACTTGTAACCTTGTTTGCTATCTGATGCAGCAAGTACGAGTCTGAACGGTCTCCATACACAGCAAGTCCTGTTCATCGCGCCATATTTCTTCGAGGTTATCTATTTATAGCTAGACACGTCTCGTCTCGTTAAACTAATAGCGATCGGACGATATTGAGCGTTGGTAAACATAGCGATTTATTGTAAGGTTGAATTACCGTGACTGCGTAAAGGTATAAGGAAAATACCACGTCCAGTGAATAACTCTAACGCTCCTGCAAACAATGGGATGTGATGATAATTATGTTCTTTTGCCTTCTCATAAATTCTGCTGCAGATGTACATTTGCGACCCTTAGCGCTGCGTGGTTCGCCTGCAAGCGTGTTCTCCTCGTAGGAGTATTTTAGATTAGAATGAAAATATGTTTTTGAGACAAGTCAATTTTGGACTCCCAAAAAACTTCAGATCAAATTTGCTTTAACTTTTAAGGCGCACTGTACCTGTCTACATGCAATATGATTGAAAAAGGTCGGGGAATCATAAATATGGATATATAATTTGGCAATAGTCATTCTCCACAGCCCGATTGTATTCGTATATTGACAAAAACAACCACCAGAGAAGGACATGAGTGAATCACCCACCCTGACCTAATCCGGGTTGAATGAACACTAGACTACACTTGCACGTCTCTAGCAAATTCTCGACGCCTATCGTTCGTTATTGAGAAGTTTGCTTCATCGCTTACGAAAAGCGTTAATTAAGACTTCTCGGGAGAAATCCGGTAGGAAGCCGCATGGCCGTTGATTGATTGACCTGGAGCACGGTATTCTGTAGGTATATTCGCAAATATCCTGCTGCTCTGTGTAGGATGACCATTGACAAAAATTTCAATATAATTCGATTATGTATATAAACCAACACTGTATTTAGATACAGCGCCCCTTTCAGCGTGATTGTGCATAACAAATTCGTTAGCATGAACTCGCCGCGGGCCGCAATATCGTATCCTAACATTCTTGTACATGTACTGTATGTTCTCTCCACATCAGTTGATCTAATATCGACTGTCAAGGGTCAATTTCCGCTTACCCACTTCATTCGGAAATGCGACTTTGATCTCTTCCGACGAAGATACGAGTGAAAAGGCCTCTTGTTTCTAAATAAGTTTTTCTGACTGGTGTCAAATATATGAGCCGGAAGCGCAAAACTAAAATATTGTACGGTATGTTCGATACCACGAATACCTTTATCACACGCCTTTGGGCAAGACGTGGGCTACTGTATTCTGTATAGCTTAGCATGCAAGTTTATTATGCTGAAATCATTCGGATGAGATATCTGCATTATGTACTCGCTTACCTAACTGGCATTCCACTTCCACCCGCAATATTATTTTATGTAAACAATAAATCAGCATGTTGTGCGTTACCTTGAAATGTTATCAATAAGATGCCGAGCTATAAAGTATCATCACCCGGCATGTTCTCTTATGGGAATCCTTTCTGTTAAGCTGCATCATGGCCCCATATTTTATCATACCCTTCTTGGAGGTGAATCATTAATTTGCTAAGCAATACAAATATGTCGGTCATACGTTGACAAGGTCGTACATGCTCTCGGATATGCTAAAGAATGCAAAACTCTCTGTAATATTTACTGTGTGATACGTTTTACTGCGATTGTTCGGGTTCACTGATTTCTGTAGACTTGCAGACGCGTTTCGTTGCGGCTCGATTGACTTTGACTTAATCGCTATTGCTTCCTCATTCAAGCCTCAGATTGCTTCCTGTTTAAGTTACACCAAGCACTTCTCCGACCGGTTGTTACACACATGAATTTAGGGCATATTAAACACCACGGCGTTTGTGTCTGTTTGATGGAAAAAAAAATTATTGTCACAAGAAATGTTATCTGTTATGTCCAGCATCAGTATATATTATATTCGGCGGCTATACATACAGTATATGTACGCAAGGTTTCCTTGAATGGCATAAAGGAACGCTGACTTTCTTTTGTCAGTGTATTTTATCGACCACCATCGGCGCTATACTCCTACCTTGCTTATTGCAATTTTCTCTTGATCTGTAATATTGTAGACATCTGCATCGTTTGTCATCGCGGCAATTGCAGGAGAATATTTTTTTACGCCCTCTTTGGGAAAATGATGTCGACACATCCTTGTTATGGGCAGGTGGATTTTAAATTTGGGCTGATGTACATGGTTCTGGTTTGTAGGCCAGAAGCCCATCCCGCTTCAACCCACATCGTCCATCGAGGCTATTTTCGCACGTACCGGTAATCATACTTGATGAGGCAAAAGAATGTGACGAGCCTCAAATCTACAATATCCATATTGTGTGTGCTGCCTGTTGGGTAAAGTTGTGGACACCATTTACCGTATTTAGTATGACATGTTATGCATTCGATCTTACGACCTGGCAATTGCGTGGTCGACGAACAGCATTGCAAAACGAACTCTAAGTTTAACTTGCCATTGTAGTCCTCGTTGAGCACGAATATCCGCCCCTAACTTTGCAAGCTTCTGATTGGTTGATGGTCGCAGCCGCGTCGGTTAGATATATACATTCTATTTTAAAAACAACTGATCGCGTTACCTTAATTTAGGGGCAGCAAGACAACAAGTCTGCTTCGCTTGGTCAGCGGCACAAGCGTCCTTATCCACTATTGAAGGAGACGGTTATGCAAATATACTCACTCATTGAGTTTAGCGGGGATACCCCGCACTCTAACACATAGCTCTGTGTTTCATCGTCGCTCGTTGAGTGGAAAAACCGTGATTTGATACCATGCTAAAAGCAAACGCAGTTAATATTACTAGGGAACACAAAAGATGACAAAAAGTTGTATTTTTTTGAATCGTGCTTTCGTAACATACCCTAGTTGATTTCAATTGGCAGCGATATTATAAAAAAGGCTGTATTTTATCGGTAAGATGACGCCAAACCCACCTCTCATAGTTAGGCTAGATCAATTGTATTGTGCGTTTCACCTCGTGGCGCGGTTTATCCACTTGAAAGAACGGCGATTTCGATCCAACAATCCTATGACAATAGATTTTGAAGGACGCGATTGGATCACGTGGTAAATAATATCGGGAAGTCCGGGAACGCTTTTACCCGATGACCTCTTGCTAGTTTATTGCGATTTAATTCGTAAAACCACTGTGAATCCACCACTTGCTGTCTTTTGCCTCGAATATCAATATCCTCGGTAAGGGTTTGTTAGCTGGTTCAAGATCGGCGATTTTGGTTCTTTAGGCAAGTTTGGGGCACCCTATGAGATATAACGTCTTACCAACTGCTTTTACCTCTGGTCTAAGCTCTAAGGTAAGGGTGCCGATGGTGACAAACTGACACCTGCATGTGGTGTGCACTCCTTGTGGACTACACTACTGTTAGATACCATAGGTCTCTTGAGGAAATGTTATGGTGTGCAACTTTCTCCTGGATGAGTTTTTAGCGCATGGTCAGTCGGGTCGCAGCGCATGCGCACATATCAATTTGTCTGCTGCAACGTCATTCATTCTTTTCATGAGGAAAAAAAATTGAAATTGCATACATTGCTGTGTCGTGACAATGTGCCGATTCGCTATATTGGCGTATGCAAATTGTTCTGGCATTATTACTTAACAAGATATTAGAACCGGTACACGGTATCAGTTGCTATTCAAATGGTTTTGCAGCAGGTCAACTGATCCACCAGCAACATTTGCCACGAATTCAAACGTAGCGAAACGTGTTTCGCAGCGTGGGCCTTTATGTGAAACGGAAAAAAGTTCACATGTACCGAGATAGCGTGCTAACGGTGATATTTGTTGAATATTTACAATAGAAACTGCGACAATAAAGTTGAGTTGATGAATGAACACTAAAAGCCTTAGATTTTGAATTGAAATAGATATCCCGCCACACCACCGGCGGTTTTAACGAATTGTAATCGGGATCATGTTACTTCGATATCACTTTACCCTGCGAGATCGCAGGTCCTAATTAAGGAGATTACTCTAGCTTGGACAAAAGACGCTTAGCGACAAGACGCTTGAATAACAAGCATGGCAATTAAAAGCTGAACGTGTATAGTCTACCGGGGAGTTCTATGATCCGTTTATTTCTGATGTTTATTTAGCACCAACCATTGATCATGGCACACAGACGTCGGTCCTCGCGAATGAAAGCGGAAATCCAGCCTAAATATGGCGAAGGCTTAAATACGTAATGAAAACTGTCTTTTGGTAGTTCAGGGATGGGCGTTTCGTGTTCGAATACGATTCAGATAACTGTTTCAAAAGGAATCGAACATTGAGTAAACTACTTTTATGTACCGTCTCGAAATTTAGTAGGCCATGGTACCGTTTATTAAAATTGGCGGCTCCGGGGTCTGGGCAAATTGATTTTGTTTTTGTTTTTATGGTCCAATGTGACTCTTGTAACATTTGGGTTGCCTAACCCAGGCCTAACCCGTAAATTTCCTTGGGGGAATAACAACTGTTCATGATTATCTTGCCCTTCCGTCTTTCTGGATTCAAGTAATTCGGTCGAATGCGAATCACGGCATTGACTGAGGGGTCATCCTCGCTTAATTCGTTCAGAACATGTCACCCATTGTCTCGAAAGCCAATTTTTGGGATGAAGTGGCGTAGAGACATTCGCAATTAGGAAGAATTCAAAAAAATTTGAAAAAACACCGACTTTTGCTGCTTTTTAGAAATTTCGGAAATCTCCCATTTTCACAATTGATGGTCGTGTCGTCATTTGAAAAGTCGTCTCAACGCATTTTGTTAGCCCGCTTATAAGCTGCCCCAGCGGCAATTTATATGTAGCTGCGGGATGATGATATATACGCACGCATTGCAGCTATCGGAATACAAATCACCCTTTGATTCTTGTGTATATAAATAGCGGTCCGCGAATTCGTGTACGCTTCTTAGATTTCACGTTACTTTGGTGTCACCACTAATCTGAGCTTGAACAGTTGCGGCGAGACAGCTAACATTCCTTGCCTCTTTAGAATTCCATCTAAAGGTCTACTGATAAAGTCAACGTGTCAAGTTCAAACCATCTCTCCGTAATCATGTTACCTGTGAGGTGTGCAAAATTCGGCATTCTTCTAATAGCAAGCGGCCTACTGGTTTAAAATGTCAATCTAGCGTGATAATATCACGTGACTTCAAACTACCTGTGTCTGCGTTATACAGTAGATGCAATGCGCTGTACGACATTACCGGTACTCATAGTCTGGATATTCCTAATTATCGCCATATTGAAGAGTGTAGTGGAGCCGATGGCGGACGATCGATAGATATTGTAAAGATAATCACCACAGATTTGACGTCCAGCCCGTTCATTCCATCTTCAACCGATGAAGGAGCGGAGCTCCGAAAGCTTGTGACTGTTCTAATTCTCAATAAACTAAGGCTGGACGTTAAATCTGTGGTGATCTTCTTTACAATTTCTAATTATCGCTACTAACACAGCTCGATAATTGGAAACATACAATAATGCGGCACAATTTCTTAGAACTCACACCATATTGTGTTAAAAACGTTGCGGCATGCCTACGCTAAGTCGCTGACAGGAGAGTGGTGGACCGGGAGGATAACCGATCCCGAGCGATATTGTACGGAAGCCGCGCAGCAAGGATGGATTACTGATGTTGGTTAATGATGACGTGCTACCGGTAGTTGCAGTCCAAAGTCTGTTATGGAACGTACCTAGCCACCTACTTCGCAGCGTGGTGGTGAATTTGTATAGGCTAAGGTCAGGACGAAGTTAGTATTGATCATGGGTTCCAGTTCCAAGTACATGTATATATCATAGCATCAACATGAAATATGGTATCCTTGTTCGCCGGCCTGAATACACACGTACAGTCGTACATACGCGCGTGATATGCGAGTGTGTGGAAATTGCATGTACTGTATGTATGTATGCATGTTCGGCGTACGCTCAATATAATATAGATCGTCATGCTGTAAGTCTGCATATGCAGCAATTAATGTAAAAGGCCACAGTAACGTATCGGCCGGATAGTATTTTACGTCAACTGAATCTCGAACTCGCTCTTCGGTGTTCGATGTATTCTGCTCTCGTGCAGTAAATGGTTGCTTGGAATGTGGCTTTTAATCTGTGTATGATCTTAGGTATTTGCGGGTCTTACTAAAAGGTGGACCATGCGGAATTACCGATACTAAACAGCACAATGCCAAAAATATTAGGAGGAGTTAGTGGTAAGTGACATGTTATGGCGCGGTTAGTAGTGAGATAATACGTGGAGTGATGAGCGACGGAAGGATCGAACGAAGCCGTGTCGAAGTTGGGGCGACTCTCCTAAATTTGTACGTGGTCCGCGATTCCGCTCCCCGCCGTTTTGGCCCGCTTGGTTCGCCTTTTACCGTAGTCCGGTATTTGTCACGCGTGATGGTAGTTTCCATTCCCCATACGCGATCATTTGTCGCTTGGTTCGAAATGGCTTTCCGTAGCTAAACCACAGAAGGAATTTACGAAATTTCTATAGTCTGGCCGTTTGACTGTGATGGTTCAGTAAAGGCCACAATTAACTCGCATGAACCCATTTTGATTCGTAAGATGGTAAAGTCATTATTGAATTTGCCATTTAATCATTTCAGATACCCAACCGACGCCATCCCCAATCCATTGATTGTATATGCATGGTTGCGACAAACTTTGCCAAACCAAATATATGTCATCAAAATTTTGTGGCAGGTGGCATGTGATGACGGGAAATAGATTACCTAAAACTTGTGACGCGAGTATGCGATAAACCGGTACCTGCTTTGTTATCTGAGACCCTCTGACGCAAGATATTGCTTAGCTCGCAGGACGAAGATGGGTGATGGCGTGGCAGCAGGTGTTGCGGTCCATTTGCCTACCTAACGTCTACGAATCGTTGAGCGTGAAGCTACCGCGTACCTATCTTATATTTACTCAGCGTCTACGCGTTTATAGGTGGCATGTACGAACGGTTGCGATAAGTCATTGGCTAACATTGCAGCCAACATAGCTAAGTGTTAATATTTGATGAAGGCAATGTTCAAACTGTAGGCAATTGTGCAATACTTTCACCCCCTAGTTTAATCAGTTCATCGATATGTACACATTAGGCCTGTGTCGTGTGAAAGCGATCATTTTAAGGTCGTGTATATGAGGTATGTGTAGCTGTGAACCCTGTCAAGCATCATATTCTCGCCTACAATATTTTTGATTTCGAACCAATGACATATTAAGCAAGATCTCACAGGCCCCCAATACTGAAATGTTCTTACGTACGTTTACCTATTGTCTTGGCAGCACTTTTTCAAATCATGGATTTGACTTGAGCTGTGTCTATTCGGTATTCGATTCGGGTGAAATTATTCAATTCGATCGATTTACTCCTCGATTTTGTCCTGACCTACGTAGCTGCCGCTTGAGTAGTGTACAATTTTCGTCGACATTTTCATAAAGAGCGGGGGATTAACTAATGTGGTAGGGGCGTGTATTTGAATTCGTGAGCAGAAAATAGTTGTTTTACATCGGATCGTTAATGCGTTGAAAGAATATCCTACACTCATTGTGACTACGCGGTGCTTTCAAACAGCTGATCATACATCGTCTATTGATGTAAAATATTTTGAACGCATTATATGCTGGGTGCGGGTATCATACGTAGCGTGACAGGCTGTTGAAGTTAACCTGATGCGAGATTTGATGATACGAAATTCGGAAACACTGCCACGTTAAGCCATTTCGTCGATAAGGATCCAGTATTTTCTGCTATGTTTTACATTGTGTCCGTCAAGCTTCCCCTGTTGGTTCACATATTGACGGGCTGGCGCCTTTCTGTTTTTGCCATTCGCAGAGGCCAAGCTAACAACACAGCATTTTCCGTATTGAATCATTGAACTTGGTAAAATGTGATATGAATCTATAGTAGAACTGTGATAAATATGGTATATGTTTGCGGGCGTTGGGATTTGCATGATACTTGGAAAAGCGGAAATGCGGCAAGGAACGGGACGATATATCGACTTTGTTAGTTGACGGATAAGTCGATAATATCGAAAATTGGCCTTGATAATAATAGTTGGATCCGTAGTCGAAATACCGTGGAATCATGATCTCCATAAGCAAAAGATTGGCATGCATGTACAATGTCAACTATTGACTATTGATAAGCAGCATATTTCAACCTCCTGCCACCTCTAATGCCAATACAGTGTAAGCAGAAACGTGCAAGCGACTGGACTCCCGTAGACACGGTTCTGAAATCATGTCCAGCCGCGTCTTCCTGCTAATTGATGCGTTGTACTGTTTTATATTAAAGAATGGCGGAGATTTTGCAATCGACAACCTGTCACCATGGTACGTCACGTAACAACTAAGAGTCTTTTTCAAACGGTAGCGATTTGTATGACCCACGCTGATCTTTCGTATAGTTACACATGTTTTGATTGACCTGAAGTCATTGAGTCACATCAAGTTGCCAGAATTAGGGTATTGTCAATGACAAATTGAAGTTATTGCCTGCGAATCGGAAGACAGTCACCAACCGGCCAAGCAGACAGAAGCAGGTAAAATCGTATCCGCGCCGTAAGCGTTGTATATTTAAGTTGAGACCATCTCTTTGAATCTCGTCGCGAATGTCGTAAAACTACGCGGGGCATCTGAATGCTCGAATGATTCACCTATTCGGCGCTCTGCATGCCAACAAACAAGGTCTCAGACTCCTATCGTGGGTATTTGGATTAATTCTGTGCGTGTCACAACCGTCTTGTCACAGTGGTTCATACAGTAGGTGCTACACTTTGTGTATTGTACAAAGCAACGCAATATCAGTTTAGGTGCATACTTCGTTCATTAGATGGTAATGGCGCAGATATGTTACGTTTATTTTTAGAATTGCAAAGTTATATGCTTGTCAGCATTCTTAGCCAAAGCCAGATGAAATAGTGGGTCCCTAGTTTTCTTAGTCGCGGTTGATGTAGAGCAAGTATTGTGTAGATGTAATTCGACTTTCCAGTTTAAAAAAAATCGGTCAATCGGATTTTCTTGCAAATAGCGATATATTTTACAATTGTTTTGACCGCAGACTGTGGTCGCTTGCTTGAATCGGCAAAATCAACCGACTCTTGAGATGAATTCCGGTGATGGATTACTGCCTGTATTACTTCCGCTCTTTGGTCTCGCCGTTGCGGCAAAGACATATGACCTCGTGAACTGCTCAGCACTCACTACTCACCACACACGCGCCACGAAATTGTGTGCGAAAGGGTCATGCTGTGGGAATATGATGATGGTTTGAATATATATAAGAGAAAAGTACTGAAATATTTGGGTACTTATTTTCATTTCACCTGATGAAGGAGCGGTGATCCGAAAGTGTGTGAAAACATTTCCGAATAACCTAAGCCTTGCGTTTAATTTGTGGTCACAATATACTTTGTTTACAAAACGATTTCGCACCCACGCTGTGGCTGTTTAGAATTTCCAGTGTTGGGGTAGGCGACCCTGTTTCATCGTCTTTCTCATCAGCAATCCTTATTGCGAGTTTTTACAGTTACAGTCTCTACCCGCTTCGAGTTGTAATGGTAGGTCGTCGGCCACGAGGCCGGGAGTTGTCAGGTCCAAATCCCGAAACTGCATTATACCAGAGATGTTAGAAATGGCATCCGTAGCTTCACAGCAAAACGGCAGGCGCATGGAGGATAGTGTGGACTGCGGAGGGGCGGCTCTTTACTTGGATAGCCTACCTGCTCACTCGGTGCCTCCTTGTCCAACCTGCATACGTCGATCATTTTCGCATGATATTAATCCATATGCATTTGCACTGGTGGTGTGTATGTATGTCATATGAGTCTGTCTAAATGCAGCAAAAAGACAGGACAAAAATCCCTAGCCTCATAGTAATCCATTTGCTTACGCACTAGATTGAAAACTGTTGCGACCTGTCAAAATTCAACTGATGGTTTGATGACATCAACATGTTGAGGTGAACCCGCAAAGCCAGATAGCCACGTGTTATCAATTTCGCTCAGCTCAAGTATTATTACCGAAACTTCCTTTGAAATGTACCCAATGCCAAAATGTGTTCTATCCTAGTTTTGTCATATACTCAGTACTCACGCACTCATCATATTTTCATTGCAACCCACCTTGTTTTAATGGGAAAACTGGTCGTTTTGTTATACTAGCAAAAACTTCTCAATACCTGTTATCATTGTAAATTTTCGCTGAACGCTAGAACCGGACCGCGGTATCGTGATCATTTATCTATGAAATATTGCCGACGAAACTTCTTATCATGCAGTGCCTTATTTTCAACGTAAATGCGGTTGAACATTAGAACTAGACGTCAGCAATAACCTCTATACTGTATAGCAGAATCGAAAAACTGAAAATGGGGAGTTGGCATTAATGACGTAAGATGACGCACAAAATATACTGAAGCTGACAGCTTAAAGACAATTTAATGATGGTGCGGTTATGATTCCAATGATACTGTATATCAGAAATCAGGGAGAAATACACGTATGAAACGTATGGTTGGGTCTTTCCCAGAAGCCACGTCAAAACTTAATCCCGTTTACATCAACATAGAGCGACTTCTTACAAACGTATACATAAGGCATCGAGGTTCTAGCTAATTGCTATCCAATGCTATACCCAGAGTCTTAAGAATAGGTAGATTTGTGACTTGAAAGGGTATGTAGTGTGTAATGATCTGTCTAGCCAAAATACTGCATGAAATCCGATCCGCTGCGGAGTAGGCACCCAAATGATGGAATGAGCGTGTCAAGGATGCATTGGTAACTTGAAACGAATCGTCAACGATTCTTCTATATTTTCACCTGATGAAGGAGGGGGCCTCTGAATGCTTTTGAACTAAGTTTTCTATATAGCTGGACGTTAAAACTCTCTATGTCTATTGTACGTGATCATTCGCCACCGGCTACTGATAATAATATATTACTTACGGCCGACTTCGTGGTGTAATGGTAGGTCGTCGATCACAAATCTGGTACGTCAGGTGCAAATGTCGTGACCGGATCATACCAAAGATGTTTCAAATGGTATACGTAGCTTCCTCGCTAGACGGCCATCGCATCGAAGATAATTCGGAGTGGTGGCGCTCGACTTTTATGACCTGCTTAGTCTTCGGTTGTCGATCTCTATATTCTGCTTACTGAATCGCCTTCGTATGGAACAATCTTCCAATATATGAGCTAACCGATCAGTTGACCGAGGGGTTTAACTGCGCGCCTTCCGATCCGGAGGTTCCGGTTACGATTCCCGAATCAAACCTTCGCCTTTAAAGCTTGTATCCGTTCCTCCTTTATGCTTGGCAGTCAGTATCGGGGAGTTGCGGAGGGTTGGTGATTGAGTGGTTGTGATAGTGATCCAGGCTATAAACATTGACCTGGCGTATTTATGACTTTAGTAATTGAAATCGCATGCAATACAATATTGCTATAAAATCAATAGGCCTATTCCGCTAAAATCGTCATAAACATTGGAAAGATCATGCTGTACTTTCAACGAAGTGTTCCAATTTGGCAGTAAATAATTCATAATAACTGAAGTTACTGTTCAAAGTTGTTTCTCACCGACGTGTTGTCATCGTCATCCGCTATAACTGCATCTTAAAGCTTACGCATAGACTGCGGTATCATTAAGTGGCTGCGTCATATGTCTCACAAAACTGGTGAAAGCATATAATTTTATTCGGTTGTTATGCAATTATTTCAAACACCTCCCGGCATGAAGTGGCTGGGCCTCGTTTGCTCAAAGCAAAATACCTTGATGAATCTGGATATGGGTGGAGAATAGTGGCAGTGACAAAACTGATGCTGATGATAAGTAGATCTAACTGTTTTCTACTCTACGATGTAGATAGATTGAGTCCATGATGAGCCGTTCCGATTTGCAGAGGTTTCTAATTTCGTAAATGCGGTTACCAGAAGTTAGCCATCTCGAAAGATTAAATTTGGAGGGTGGTGTAATAAATGTTAACGTAGCACGGCATTTTGTGGATTGACAAGTGGTATTCATTCGATATCCGTAGCAAATTGAGCAAGCGAAATTTAGAACAAACGTATTGGGTGCGATATTTTCGTTCAACATGCCGCCGCGCGTTCGTTTATTGATAAAAATGCTGTTCAATAAGTGAAGGCGTTTCTCACAATTATTGGTTCGGCTTCCTCTCAACGTCGAGTTTGTCCGACCTTTCCGGACTTATATATTACTTACGCACTCACCATTTTTGTTCACCCCGTTTCTAATGTTTGTTGTGCGATATCTCAATATCATGATTCATGAACTCAAACAATGTCCAGCTTCACATACACGAGTTCACTGTTTCAACATATTATACAAGATTCCATTGAAAGCATGAGATATTTTAACGCGATTTTTGCGGTTGTATTCTAAAGGTAAGGTTTCTGATTTATTGTCAAGATTACGGATAAGTCGACGTTCTTTGAAAAATATGGCCAAAAACAATTCGAAAAAAGTTTGATGAGACGCTGTGAAATAATCCACATCTGAAAACGTCATGACACCCTTTCATTCATAGTTTTTGTTTACCACATGGGAATTTAATGAGTTGTCTACAACTCTACATCATTGATTTGTGGGAATTACGTGTACCTTCATTGCGCAACAGTAGTCCTTTTAATCATTCGCTATCGTTAGCTTCTGATACGCGTTGAGGCGAAAGACGCGGGCCGCTTCGGATAGGTCGACGTTTCAGTGAAACATTACGGCCAAAAACAATGCAAAAAATGTGTGATGTTAAATCGCACCTGTAAACGTGACAGCACCCTTTTTTCAACCGTGTAGGTCCACCTTATGGAATTTTATGCAATGTCTAGCATTGATTTGCTGGAATTTCCTTACTTGCGCAACAGTGCTACACGGAATTTTGCTCGCGTTGTTGTAACTTTACTTTGCGCGATACCTTTTAGTCGTTCACTATAGTTAGCTATATATATAACTATAGAGACTCGATGAGGTGAGGAAGCGTCCGCCATATTGCTCCTTCCGTGGAAATTTACCGGAATGTCGGTTGCTAGTTTCGCCCACGTCTCGCCCCTTCTCGATTTGTTTATTTGAAGCGACATTACGAGTTCATCAGACCCCTAAAATATACGCTACAGGAAAGTGGCTCGTAGCTTTTAGCGTTCTTCGTGCTCATTGACTTTAGCGAGTTCATATCGACTGCATCACCATGTGGTGGACGCGTAGGAGCTTACGAATATATATATATACGGCGACCATATAGCGTTTTTCGGCGACAGTGATTATATATGTATATACAGCAGCCGCATGTTGTTAACAAAATGCAGTTGCAAGCCGTATCCTGTATCATGATCATGCACATACGTGTACTTTGCTGGTGAACTTGTACGGTACTCTAAACATAATTGCGGTGGCGCTCGAGTTACCTGAAAGACACCTTGTGGGCTTGGTGAATACAGTATATTCGCGACACTCCGATAAGTATCAAAAATTCGATATTTCACGATGGCCACAGCATTGGACAGATGGTAGTTAAATGCGACTGATTCAACCAAAGTCGCGTCGTAACCGATGTCGTTTTTGCGAGGATGAACTCCAAATATCCGATTTCAGTTAACGACACGTCTGCAGCGATAGCGTGAGAAGGTATTTGTCTCGAGAGATCGTTGTAACTATCACCCACTCGTAGATATGCCGCGTTGGCTGTCCTTGAATGGTTCAGAGTTCCGGTTGCGTCGTACGGGTTAACCGATTGGTATGTATGTATAGCGACACTCGCGATCTATCCGCGTCATCGTCTATACTTCAGACGGCTATTTGAGAACCAGGGCCTTTGTAAACGATACCGCACGATTGCCGCACACTAGCTCGCGAGGGTCATTTTAATAAGAGGTATTTGTCCTGAATATAATGAAATATATCAGATTGTGCACATGCTGATGGGCGGTGTCTCTGCTCGACGCACACCCACGTCGCGGGTAATCCGTTTACGAAGTGCCGTTGATCAAATCCAGGTGCGCTGACGGCCAAACCACGAGTGCTCGGTTTAGTTAGTACCTATTCATAGCAATACGCTTTTGTAGTTAGGGTACGCTTTTGTAACTATGGTGTTCCATGTAGTACGCATTGTAGCTCTAACATTTTGAAAAAGTGGCGCATGTTGTTGACGAAGCCGACCACCGTTTCAACAAACTGAATCGGGTTATGAGTTAAATCGCTACACTAAAAATCAAGTGACCTCCGTCCGATATTGCTGTATTTACTCTGACGATATTGTTGCTTTTCATACGATTTCTCTTCTGTCGGATAACATCGCTATTTACCAGTCACAATGTAAACATTTTAAAAGTACGCTGTTTGTGTTTTGGCCTTAATATTTTTCAACCTCTGTAAAATTTTGCCGTTGAAGTATTGTGACATCATTTTCGAAGTCGTCTTTTACCAAGCTGCAGAACTTTCTGACGAATCAATCAAATGTGATGACTTTGCTCCATGAAACATTTAGCGCGGCTGTGAAAAGTTTGATAGACTTACCTAATAGGTGATAGATATGTGTAAAGTGAAATAGACGCACGTGATTCACTAATGAGTGACACTCTGACAATTATGCATTTCAGTAGTTTGTAATAGGTCGCTTTGACTCAGTAACAATTGAATTTAACGCTTTTCATACCCATCTTGCTTTGCTATCCGAGCATGGGCCAAAATATGTTAAAACCTATGGAGCTCTAGCTAGACAGCTATGAAAAGTGGATCCATAGGTTGGGTCAGGTCTGGAATGTCAGAATTTGTGCATCTGCAGTGGGTCTGGTCTCCTGTTTTGGGTTAGGACTGTGCTCTGTCCCCATTAATATATTTTATTGCCTGCAATATTTACGGTGGGTGTTAAAGGCGTCTGTATTATACGCTGGCATCGGTTTACAGATTTCGCTCGACAGAGGGATGTCACTTGCCGACTCTTTGTAATATTCATTGAATGGCTGCCTTAAACTGTTGTGTAGGTGCGCGCGTATAGCCTGCAGCGAATTTGGTGTTTTCTTGGCGTCATCGCAAAATGCTTAACATCACATTGTGCATATGATTTGACGTTGTTACTATTTTACCTGTACGGTACAGTTGTATTTCTGAAGCTAAGTTTATCACATCAGCATTATGTCATGCTTGGCTGGAATCGGTGGTATCTTTAAATTACCGTATGGTAATGATTGGGTCAAATGAACCTATGTTACAAACCTATTCGAGTGGCAGTGCATGTTGAAAAGAATATTTAGCATCAGACCAATTTTCCCCTTACCTGACTACAAATCAACTGCTGTATTATATTGGTTGTATTCCAATGATACACTGAAGGCAGTAAAGCGTAATTAAGCGTCGGGTTGAGCGTCGGAACACGCACATTGCATTCTCTAATCCCGCGCTTTTTACTCGAAGCTGACGCCCATTGATATATATATATATAGCCTCGTGTCTCAAATTCTGTTGGTCGACGATTCCTGCGCTCCGTGATGTAAGGTGACTGTCAACAACCGTAGCGAGATCAGGCGAAGGCTGCCGTTGATGAGCGGAAACGTGAACGTCGACACTACTACTACGGTTCTGTGTTTGCGACCGTGAGAATTAGTTTGCATATGTTGTATTTCTAGCATGCCTATGATAAATCCTTGTCGTTGTAACTTCAGGAATCGAATGCGACAGAATGCTCGTACGGAAGCACTTTCAAATAGTTGGAAGTAGGCTTCATTTGCAGTGTGTGAGTGTGACTGTTGCGCAGGGCTACCTAAGGGCCGTTTTGTGCCTCAAGTGAGCTCAAGTTAGGAATTTTGCTCACAAAATACGTAGTATTTAGCTTACCCACGGACAGCAAGTTGTTGACTTGTTCGCTCGGATTTTATCATCATCGTGTAATCGAGGATCCATCTGTTTCATTTCCAGTGCGCTCGGATAATCGGTTATGTAATGTCTAAATTTACAAATCTTGTCAGGAATTTTGTCACCACTACGTGAATGATACCACTCTGAAAGCGTGTACAGCACGGGGATTTTTTTACTACATAGGACGGATTGCCGGCCGCTACACTATGCTGATGGCGCTGAATTGAAAGCCCTGGCCTTGATTGTCGTAGAAAGAAATATTTCAAATTTTATCTATGTTGCATGGAGCGGTGCGTGTAGGGACTCCGCCGTTAATAATGTGGTATTAGTCTCGCCTGAGTTCGTCTTTCCGAATTAGGTGGTTCGCCAAGAGTCAATGCAACCACATAATCGGAAAGACGCTCCTCAAGCGATGATACTTTCAGCGTTTCGTATGACTTCTATCGTTTTGCCTGTTTCCAAAGGTCTTTGACTCCTGTTTGCGTAGGGTCCTGGACATTCTGGGCTAGGCTCTGTTGGGTTGGTGTTGTTCTGAGGCGTAAGTTTCCATTTATCGCAATGACTTCGAGTCTTCAATGATATAAACCGGTGAAAATTTTTGAAGGGTATACTGTTCGTTGTTGTTTGCGGTGACTAAATTCCCAGGCAATAAATTGTTGGTTGCCAGGCATCCGATTGACCTATTCCCTGATGTATATATGCTCGGAATGTGTTTTAGTTCGTCGTCGGTATGTATATAGTAGGTGGGTCTTTCAGCAGCATCTCGTGCCATTGTCTTCCAAAAATTGATTCGTGCGCAAAACTGGTATCATCAAAATGGCCGGCATGCAAACTCAGTCTTCCGTCCGTTCAGCGCGAATATTTCCTACACCTGCGATGATTGATCTTATCTTGTCCAGCTACTAATGTAAAGTGAATTTTTACGCAAACTTCTTTCGGGAGTCTTTTTGGTTATGAATAATTCAACGATCGTAATGGCAATGGCGTGATTTCGGGAGGATTTCGTAATGATTTTCGCTCCTCACTTCGAGGCATTCTTATGTCAAGTTCTTGTTTGGCCCGGGATGCTTTTCATAGAATTTGACTGTTGCAAATTTTCCTGAACTGGCGCGGTATCTCCTGTTTTCATATTTACCCGCCCGTCTCTTAGTTGTACCATCTACCGGTGTTTCTTCATCATATTCCGCGCAGGCATTTTCAGTAAAATTGTTATCTACATTGGGGGTCGTTGCGCTGTCGTAGGCACCAACATTAGCCGTTGTAATCGTCTATGTGCCATCACACAAAGTATAGGAATATTTTTCTGTAATTCTTTCAATATATATTACAAAACTTTGCCTTGAAGTCTGTCGATTATAAACTTGATAGCGGAGATGCTCCTACAGTACAGTACCCAGTGATAGATATACTTTACCCACCACCGTGGTTAGCAGCTATTTTCTACAAATATTTTGGTGTAGACCTTACCGCAGCATTTACGCAGCTCTGAGTATTAGCGTTGCCGTTCCTTAGTTCACATTTGTTTAGACTGGGCGATACCAACCATGTTCAGCATTTCTTCCCGCACCATTGGTCGCAAATAACTCAACCTCTTGAGGCATTTGTTTTGCTTGGTAATTAACGAGGCGGGTCATGTAAATAGCGAATAAAGCATAGTTAAACAACCGTTCACTCCCCGTGCGCTAGCCATCTAATATGCACTTGATTGGAGCAGTTTTCGTATTCACTCACCGCTAATGACAGCGCGACCACTCCTGCCTGATCCGCTCATAATACAAGATAAGAGTAGGATAGGCTGAAGTGTTTTGAAGCACACCCGTCAAACCCTTTGATAGAATTATTATTCTTGATCATTGGCACGGAAAAGAAACGGGGTGATACCTCAATAAAGGTGAAAAGCCGACGATATACGGATACGCGGTGTGGACATGGCAGCGATATGCAGCATTCCGATTCGCTGAAAACAACCAATAAGGTAGTCTTGTATTAAATCCCGACTCGGCTATAAATAACTCTGTCTACTTCACACGCATAGGGTTGAGTCGGTTAAATCGGTTGGTAGTAACAATAGAAACATGAACTCGTGTTGGGTCGACTTGTAAGCACAACTCAACTATTGGGTAACGTTTGTTATTGATTGACGCTATCTCCATGTATTTGTAAGTAACACCTTTGACAAATAACATGAGGCCGTAACTACCTTGGTACTCGGCGTCGATTACCGTTGTTAACCCGCGCGGCTGGTTGTTGAATGATGCTGTTGCCGCGAACGACGCGCGAATTGCGAAATCACACTTCCGTAATGGGCTCCGCGTGGCATCCGAAGTAGATTCCACTCAACCATTGTTAGATACGTTGTTTTCCACATTATCCTTCCGACCTTCACTAAAATGATCATTATGTAATCTACAACTCATAGATCTTATTCAAGCATAATGCAACGCAATGCAATTAGCAGCTGCAGAAAAGAAAATTCGTACCGTCGTTCGCTGGTTTTGATATTTGTTTCGTAACAGCGGCATGAAATCGTCAGTGCTTCGTGACGCAATTCTTAGTTTAACTCATGGAGTTGAATGTTGAAACACGCAACACACATCTTATCTTTCTTTCACAGCCTTAGTGACATTTTTGTATATCAATTTACACACGACGGGTAAGCGATGCCTCGCATGATTAGCGAAACTTGGGAACGGATGATGCAACCTTTTTGAAAGCACGCGACACATTTTGAGTCACGATATGCCATCTTGACGCTTAACCGCTGTTGGGGAAGACGAGGCAACTGATGAAGCGGTTTGCAACGACAATGCAAATGCATGAATGAGTTCGTAAAAGTACTTCGTTCCATGGCGACAGTAGATGGTGATTTTGCAGCTAGCAATCTTATCAACCTCGACAAGGTTGTTTGCTGAGCTCCTGAGCTCCTCTGCACCAGCATGGATGATTGATATGCAAGAATGCCGATCGTGTCAAGTAAAGGATGCATCAGTTCACGCCTAGTTCAAGTAGAACATTCCGCATAGCTTTCAATAGCGAATGACAAAATCATACGATGCGTAGCTGCCAAAATCTCTTTTACAACCAGATCCATCATATATAAAAAGAATATAGATTTTTCAAATGGGTGGAGTTGTTTTTCGTCTTTACATTGTATGCGTACATGTATGTCTACAACTCTACATCATATAAGGTCGGGACGCTCACACTGCAGCTATGCTTCTAATGTGCTAAATGTCGGTTACGTGTTGGAATAAATCTCGTCATAGTTGCGTTTGCGTGCATAAGAATGAAGGTAGTATACTTCACAGTAAACTGCACTAGGCAGCATAAATTCTTCAGTGTTGGAGTTGGGTTGCGTGGAGCATTTCTTCTTACTTGTGTCTCGCGTGCGGTTCAATAAAATAAACAGCTTTACTGTAATGTAATGTAAAGCCATTTCTCAATTAGCAGTAATTAGCATTTGGCATTGGCGGAATTCGAATGTCTAGCCTGTCAAATTGGGTAGTTCGTTATCTGGGCAATAGTGTCCTGTCACTTCGTAGTTTCAACATAGAAAGTACCCGTTCTGTAATTCGCTTATTCGCTGTGCTGGGAGTGAGGCACTCATGCACCCAGAGCACCCAGGGGCTGCGAAAAAATCAGTGCGCCGTGCGAAATCAGCAGCGGCTGTACAGCGTGCCATGTTGCATTGAGTTTCTGACGCTTTGTCGCAGCTTACATAGTTGGCTACATTAATTGCTACAAGCTAGGCAAAATTTATCCAAAGCATAAAACAGATAGCATTCCATAGATGTCTTTTATAACGTATGACGTCATCTAATTGCCGAGACTATATAATTGTACTGAGAATATTTTTTTAATTTGGAGTCCTGATGAAGGTTCGTGCTGTAGAAATGAAGCCGTAGTCGCGCCCTTGTTTTCAAAAGCTAAGTAGACCAACATCTGAATATAATTACGTTCAATGGCATTGCAAGCGTTTTATGCATACGTTATTTCGTCGAAGCGAGAAATTTTTGCTGCGTTGAAAGGGTGTGCATGAATTATATATGAGTAAGGTGCCATTGGCTGTCTAACGTTGAACTTGAATCACAAAAATCGACCGTTCCGTTTGGCATAATGTCAAGCCATGATAGTGATCAATGATGAATCTTAAATGAGGCATATGGCGGCGGTGTTGCGGAATACGTATGAATCGTCTCTAGGGTAGCGTGGTTTCTGCTAGTCGGGTGGCCTACGTTCGGTATGTGCTTTCGCCAAACCAGACTCCCGATCGATTTACGTGCTGATGACCTTGGCTTATGTTGTTTAGACTAGAACAAAATTCCTACATAATAATCGCGGCGTTCGATGTCAATTGTCAAATCGCCCGCGTTCGTTTTAGATTTAAATGATTCGAAGGTGTATCATTAACAATCTCGTTTGTATTAACATGGAATCGACAATATGAAACGTGATATTGACGGCAACGGACAGCAGCAAGGCGATCCTAATTGAGATCACCTTGGACAGCAGTGATACGGCGAAGTCTTGCGGTATTCCGTTTCGTGGAACGAACACTTGAAAATTGAATGCTTCGGTTGACATAACTCGATACTGCCATCTTCCGGATGTGTGTGATTCAGTCAGCCTGAATATTTGCGTGTACAGTACATAGCAACGTAGGATAGGATATACCCATGAAATCCCAATACCATGAATCTCTACGTCCAAATTAGTGTCGAACGTGAAAGACCAAAATAGCAAATGTGATTTCAACGTTGCCTATCCTCCTGTCGCTCGCACAGCCTGTTTGATCATGTCCGCTATTCCCGTTCTTCCGATGTCCTTCCATGCTTGCCGTCGACTCGCGGAATTTAGGGATGCCTCCCGCTCGTGTCGTCCTCGTCCTTTCCGTCCTCCCGCACTCAGGGATACCAGTATAGCACATAGTCGTTGTCCAGCATACGACGTTGGAACTTGGTCAAAGGTATAATATATTCCGCACGTGAGCGCATTAGTGGCGATCGAGTTTCGTGTACGTTTTGTCAATAAACGACGAGTCCACGACTATCTATGAATCAATCGAGATGTGTCGGTTTTGTCAGAGTTTAATCAAAATATAGTAATAAATGTATAACCACTATTGGTAAGGTAAATTGGAATTTACATCAAATGTAACTACCGTCTACACTTATATTGTACTTCAATGAATAACAATGCTCCGATCATCAGTAAATTTTTGCTGGTTGGAAGGCGGCAGTGTAGTACGAAATTGCATTTTATTTACATTAGCAGTGCAGACGTGTGGAATCTCACGATTTATATATTGTGTGCCAGTCCTTTGTCAATATCACTGACGAACGTGACTATCCGGGTAGTATGAGAAATGAAAGTTGTCTTTTGTGATGCTGTCAGTGCAAACGGAAAACGATGTCTGTTCAATACACGTCGGAGTTAAGTCTGCATGAAACTCTTGGCGTGTTTTGTATACTTCTTTCCCGTTCTCCTCATAAACTTGTAACATCATGGAATTATCGATCCGTCTATTTCTGGAGCCACTAGGTTCAATTGTACTTGGGATTTACTACTTTTCCTACAAATAACGTGGCGCCCTTGATGTCGTCTCTGATTATAAACATGAACGGTCTGTCTATGGACACTGGTCTAGGCATCATACGCACTGATGCGGTAACTGACGTAGCGGCTGCACCTTCCACTCCATTTTCGTTGACATCAATGGATGACTTGTGTCGCAGATCGCTTACAAATAGACGTTTGTATGTAGGGGTCATCTGGCTGAGATCGGCTTTGTTTGGATTAAAGATATCCGACAATCCCATTCTCCTGAGTATTGTCACCAAGTCGCCGGCGTTGTAGTCGATTTTGAATTTAGGCATGCTGAGCTGACAGAATGACAACCAGTCGTTGCCGTTCTCATAGATTCTTTCCAACGCTTGGCGAATTCTCTTTTGCCCGTTTGAGTTTTCCAACTTCCTGAAATCTCCGGCCGCATTCGGGACGATCATAATCATGCTGAGGTCACCTAAATGCAAACAAGGAATTCGTGTGAGTTTTTGCAAAATATAGATTTAAAAAAACTCACACCACAGATTTTACGTCCTGTCTGATTTATTGGTACGAAAAATGGTGGAGCCGATTGCGGACGATCCAAATAGTACTAGATTTCGTAAGTCACCACAGATTTATCGTCCAGTCAAGGTAATTGGAATATATATAATTTACAAGCTTTCGGAGCTCCGCTCCTTCATGGACGTTAGATCTGTGCTGACTTACTAAATCTATTACTGATTTATTGGGAAACTTAGTTCACAAGCTTTCGGAGATACGCTCCCAATGAAGATGGAGCTTCCGCGCGTGACGTATAGTACGCCAGTGTATAAAATTCCCGCAATTGCGAGCGGTTCGAAGCCTGGCTAATGGCGGCGGGTTTCATGAAGGCATTCCGCGTCAGAATCAAGAGCCATTCATGTGTGTTGCAACCTGCAGTCTGCCGTCGACTCCTAATAATGAAAATGCCGGAGAGAAGAAGTAGGTAGCGTGGCGTAGAGGGGACCTTCTATGTCGCTGTGTAGCTTCGCCAACGGCAGAATGAGAAACAATAATAGTAGGCGCATGGCCTACTCTAGGAACTAAAGTAGGCCATCCGCCCATGGTAGACGTTTGCATTATTGTGCGAGGGGGATCGGTTTCGCTCATAAAATTCTGGTTCCTAGTTGACAATCTGCATTATTGCAAATGTAGTTTAGTCAACTTTACCTTTCAATGGATTGCGAACAACTTGCGCATTCAAATCTCTATCTGTGATGTACGAACATTGTCCCATGCTTGTCATGATTTGCGTTGGAATGACTTCCTTTGAGCTTAAATGAAACCGTCCTTTCGTTACGTCCGAGAATGGTGTCACCCAAAATGCCTGAAAAAAGAGAGTTGATGAGTATGGAAATGAACGCAACGTACAGGTGATACATGAAGAGTGATCGTGAAGAAGATCACCGCAGATTTAACGTCCAGTCTTGGTATTTAATTTAATTCTCAATATACCGAGGCTGGAATTTAAATCTGTGGTGATCTTCTTTACGATATCTATTGAACGATAGCGACTAACGATATCCGGTGACACTAGCTTGTTTTAAGAAATATGCGCGTTCATCCCTATGTTGATAAACAAAAGATAGACCAAGGCCTACAGTATAAAATCTAGATAGTGTACAATGTCAGCTACTGATTTTCGATAACGAGCGTGCTTTATAGCGGTCGTAACTGTCAATAACGATTCGTGTAACTACATCACCTAGGGGCCTGTGGTATTGTGGGTACCACGATCGGTGCATTTTCAGTTGGTGATGTTCTACTGGAATATTTAACTGAAATTAAAAATATGCCTTGACCCAGAAAAAACATGTTTTTATCAATGTACTGCGTTTGGGTCAGTTCTGTTGCCTGTAAAGTTACATATATTTTGTGCCGTCTGTTTGTGCATGGATCAAATGACATATCCAGCGCATTGTTTCAGTTGATGGTATACTCTTGTTCACGCATTCTATGCAGTTCCGGATTTACAATATACATTTGGTACCGGCCCAGCATTTCGTAGGTCTCGCCGCTTTCTACAAAATATAGGCTACTGGCATGAAAATATTTCGAAAGTTACCAATTCTAAAGCAAGAAAAGTCGAATTTTAGACAGTCGTCAACGCACTAGATTTCTGTCGTTCGTATAGGTGTGCTAAATGTGATTTAACGGAAACTTGTAAAGATCACCACAGATTTAGCCTCACCTGATGAAGGAGCGGAGTTTTTTAATTCTCAATAAATCAAGGCTGGACGCTAAATCTGTGGTGATCTTGAATATTAAAACTAAAACTGCAACACGTAAATTACTATCGCAGTGTAAATCCGGCCTTGATTTGCTCGCCTCCCAGCGCACTGATTGGGTATTAGTAGCTTGGTGTCACTTAGGTTATGTATCAATCAGTGTCAAAATTCTTCACCTTCAAGTACAT
This sequence comes from Botrylloides violaceus, assembly GCA_030412335.1. NCBI lineage: Eukaryota > Metazoa > Chordata > Ascidiacea > Stolidobranchia > Styelidae > Botrylloides > Botrylloides violaceus. The sequence continues at coordinate 108,467 of JASFYC010000808.1, forward strand.
AGCGTTTACGATGAATAGTCTTGTGTCGCTTGTGATGGATCCAACTGGCGCTAGGTTTTTGATCTTATGTTTTGTGTGACGTTGTACGAATCCGTTGATACGTCTTCTGTTCGTTTCTGGCTGCCGAATGAAGTTAACCTTCTTAGCGCTAGCGTGGTAATCCCTGAACAAAAATGGTCGAATTAGCAAAAGCGTACAACCGTTCGAAATTAAACGTGTCGCATGCTTGCTGTGGCTGGTTAACACACCCGATCAGAATTGTAACATTTCAGCTTTCACGTTCAGTTGAAGTCGAACAAGCTCCCGACTAATGCCTACCCATGAATTTCAAAAAAGAAAGGCGTCGTATCGCATCGCTGACAGATTGTTTGGGTCAAAGTACCGCACCCGCCTGCTCTATATCCCAACAAATTGTTCCTTAGGTTTTAACTACACCTTGATAGGGTCATATTAGAGGTTCTATATTCAGTCATCCTCAACCACAGCGGACCAAAGTCTGAGAAAATTAGGAAGGTTGTAACAGGAAGATCATCCAGTGTATAAAAAACAGTCAATGCATGTCCGGTTATGCCCGCTGTGACAAATTTCCCTGCGATAATGTCCATAGATTGCGTCTGCTGCGCTTGCAGGCTAGACAGTCATTGTATTTCAGATTTAGAATCAATGAAACTCACTTTCTCATTCGTCTTTTAAAAGTTTTATAAAGCTGGATGGATCTATCGACGAATATCCGATTAGCTTTCGTGAGCGTGACATTCGCTCGATTTTTGTCAAACAACGTTTCCGATAGTTTATCCATGCTGGCGTGGATATCGCTGATATTTTGGCCACGCAACACTTTCAATGCTTGAGTCTTTGAGTTTCCACCAAGACCTAAGGGAGTAGAAATGATCTTTTTAACTACGCACGCACTTGTGAATATTTAGACTGTTATCATAAGAGTTGGAAATCGGTCGGTGCTTTTCATCCGGGATCAATGTGTCGGATTCGGGCCAAAGCTCAAGGCTAGAGGTCGACCGACTATCGAGGCCAATATTCGTGCTTTTTGCGATTGACGGAATCGACCGTTAAGTCAAGTGAGGAAGTCGATATTGGATATCGGCTTCGATAAATCAATATCGGTCGATTTCTACTCAGAACCTACTGTCCCGTCCAGATGCCACCTTTGCCCAACCTGTCGCTGGTTCGTGGACAATACGACAGGTTTCATTGAATCGTGTGATGATTTTTTGCGGGATCAGGCGTAACAACATGTCTGTGTTTCTAAATTCACGGAGGCTTGGCGTAACTTTTCTCGTGAAACTATATCTTAATCTAAAAACAGTTTAAATGATTGTGTCGTCCCGATCACGTTTTCAAAACGTCACTTGACATTGTCGCAAATACTCACTCATTTAGAATAAACAATCAATCATTAAATTCTGCGTCATATCTGCTATCAATCCAAAGGAAACCACCGGATGTTTACTATCATTTATAGTCTAATAAAGACATTAACAATCACACCCACACGCCAGACTAATTCCGTGTCTTACACTACGCATGCAACCTACATACAGAAATATCGCGACACATGTAGCCTGAAGGCAAGATCGGTACTTACCAAGTGTAAGCATACTCAGGGCTGTGTATATGGATAACGGAGAAATAACAACGTTAGTGGAACTTTGATTCCCAGCCAAACGAGGGAAGAGGTCGAATGCAAAGTCATGTAAGGCACTAGAGACGTCCGATTTGAACGCTGATGTTTGTCTCGCGTTGGGTTTCTTTATTGATTCGTCCTGAAATGTACATATGAACTTAGTGTATAGATGTAATAGATAGATACATTATTCGCAATCTGTCGCGGCGTCGTGCATACAAAATGTTTCAGTAGTGAAGTTGTTGTCTTCCGCCTTCAGTACCTCCATATCTGAGGGATTAAACCCACCCATTACTTGGTAGCGAAATAGTGTTTTCGTCAGATGCGCTGCATTCTGCATTTATACAGACGCACATGACACACACACACTACCGTTGCAAATGCACGTCATGGGAGCATGATTCTAGTACTTCCGTGCAGACGATCACCGGTCGCCCTGTGGAGTTCCAACTCTCAACATAGCCTGTGTACTCACCCCGTAACCAACATAACGGGTGAAAAGCATATATGAAGTACACTGGTGCAGTATGCATGCATCTAACGTCTAATAGTGTACTGCGGCGTGGGTTATTGAACTACGTGCGCTGTTGGCGAAGGGCAGAAGCGTTTCTATTGTGCATCAATTTTGCGCCAATCTGTGTATTGCCAATTAATTAATGTCAATCGCCGAATGTCACTGTGGTTGCGCTAAGGCTATCAAGTACACTTAGGTGTGAATGAATAGAAATGACATCCCGACCGGGTCAAACCAGAGACTTTTAAAATCGGTTTCCTTTCGTCTCTGCTTGGCAGGCAGTATCGGGGAGAATGCGGAGGGTTGTGATTGTGATAGTGATCCGGCTATAAACTGGAATGGACCCGCGTACTAAGCATTTACATGGCGAATATAACTTTAGTAGTTGAAAAATGCCAGAAATTCGAAACCACATTAGAAATGAGAGACAGTAACTAATCCTCACCGTTCCAAAATCGCGATTTCCTCCCAAGTCGTACGCTTCGTAATAATAGTTAAGGTCTTCTGGGATCGAGGGAAAGTAGCCTTTAGGCGGATCTTTAAATGTATACCCTGTTAAAAATAAATTCATCATAGTTGCAAATAATCTGCTATGCAGATGCTACTGAATATGTACTAATTTGCAAAGTAAAATGTTATTAAAAAAGCATTATAGCTCAGTAGCTCACCTGTCCGCTGTAACGTTCCGTCGAAAGTCTTCTTATTAGCCAAACCAACGCATAATTTCACATGTAGAAGGCAAACCAGGAAGACTTGAATAGCCTTCATAGCAGAAGTTAACTAGAGATGCGGGTGTTATTACAAGATCTATAAAAGAAATTATCGATATAGATAGATATAGAGCGTGGATGAAGGAGCGGCGCTTCGAACGTTTGCAATAAATTTGGCACGACCCTGGTGACACTCTCTTTCTATCGCTCTAAAACTAGATCAATGATGAAAGATTTGGAGTAAATGATTGAAGACTGACTAACGCTGCTTGCAATTCTCGGCACAAGTTTTTTCGCTACCAATACTATCGCATATAACTCATAGCGGGTAAAGTGACTACTCACACAATTCAGGGCTGAGGAAGCAATGCGATGATTTTGGCCGTTCTGCTTTTCTCTTTCTCAAATTAATTTGAAAATATTCCTAAGGAAGATTCACCAGAGATACAACGCTCAAATATAACACGTCCAGCAATGTCCAAAGCTGGACGTTAAATCTGTGGGGAATATTCTTTACGATATCTATTGATCGTCCACCATCGGCTCCACTATGTTCATATAATACAGGAACGGAACTCTTGAAGGCTTGTAAACGAAGTACCCGATATATGTGGTGGACTATGAAATTGCGGTGACACCCTCTATATTTATCTATTGCTACAATCCGCCATCGGCTGCTCTTAATACACAGCCATATCATTTGCAGCGACATATTAAAACGTAGCTGCCGGCCTTACGCTACGTTGAAATTTGGAACGTTGTCAGCTCTTGTTAAAAAATAGACAACCGGTATAGCCTGCAGCAATTATCCACGTTAAGGGTACACATGAACCATCGATATTCTCATCAGACTCGCAAGCTGAAGACACTTCGTGCTGTACAATACAGAAAATAACGCGAAATCTATAATTAGATGTCCTCCACGTACGGTATAGCTAATTTTGTATGCTTAATCCAAATCATATCGCGTTGATCCCCAAGTCAGCGTTTTATGAGTGCAATCTCGGCCGCATCTGCGTTATATATGTTCTCAACAACTTCCAATTTTTTTCCTATCCATGAATTGGTCTTCTCTTGTCGTTGATGTGACGTCATGTATAGATTCATATATTGCTTTCAGCTAGTCGTCTGTTGCATATAGTAACTTGACACCGGCTGTCTGAGTCCAAATTGATTTTCTCAATACTACTGCAACAATGGGAGGATTTTAAATTGCAAAAGCCTCACGCCACTACGAGGAACATATATCTTTACCGACGATGATTTCATCGGTTGTTTCAACATTGCGGTGGCTCGACTAACAAGCACATGACAAGTGTCGCGAACAGCTTTCGCAAAAAGGCAATATTCGTGAAAATACTGTACCCGTTGAAAGAGCTAATGAAATAATAAATCATTCCAGTGGCGAGTTAGCTTGGTCCTCGCCGTTTAGGTTTGTGGTTCAATTTCCACCAACGCATAAAACTTAAAATGTAAAGATTATCATGCGCAACTCCCCAACCAGACTTTCGTGCCACAGAAATAATATAGAGAAGTACATCTCCTTGGAAAACTCAGTGATATGCAACGGCCAGCGACTCTCCTTTCCGAAGTGAACATGCTCACACTGTGTGTTGTGTGATATGTATCGTAATGGCTAAAGCCGAAAGTTACTCCGCCAAATACCTGGCAAAGGGGGTAGTTTGCGAGTTGCGACGGGAAGGTCATTCAGCGTACGAAGTCGCTGCCAATCCGCTGTAGCCACCCACAAATTGAAACGCTTGAATAAGAAAGAAGATCAACCCGTAGGCCTACTGTCATTTTTGCTCGGCCCGACTTTGGCGGAATAATGGATGTTCACTTCCTATATGATGCGATATTTACATCCACGCGATGTAATAAAAATGTCACAGCCGAGAGAGTCTACTGTATGGCGTAATTTCACACCTGCTTTCGCTTTTACTGTAGACACTGAAGATTTCAAACAATGGACAATTCGATCTTTATCCGTTTCTGACACCTCAAACACTACGCAACGCAACGCATTTTGTTAGTACGTCACTTTTTAATGGTGGGTGTTGGTGTTTGGAAGGTGTGATATTATTTGGCTTCACTGTCTTTTCAAGACAATAAGTTCGGATTAGGCTTGCGGCGCACCATTGCTTGATTTCTTGTTCGATAGGACAGCCCATGAATAAGCTAACATAAAAACGCGGAAATTCGAGAAGATATAGAGATTAATAAGCGTCCTATCCGTCGTAATTTGATCCGTTTCGAAAGAGTACAGTTACCGAAAGAACCAAATTTAATCTGGACTCATTTAAAAACATGGTGTACAGTTTTAGATATGCCGTTAGTATGATTCTCCATTTCTCAATGTATGTGGACGAATTTTAGTGAAGCAGATGCCGGACGATTGATATCATGTAGTAAGAAATTTACACCGGGCCGTTTAATCGTCCAGCAGAATTTATTCGCACACTTTCGGTGCTTCGCTCCTTCGTCAGATTATATTAGATAAGATTTGACAAAATCGAAGATAGAATTCAATTTTCGAAAGCTTGTGGACTAAATTTCCAATAGATTTGGCTGGACGTTAAAGCGCTTGGAACACTCTCTATCTAACAAGTGTTCATCCAGCATCTACAGTCAATATCTGCACTTACATATTGATATATTTGAAACATTTCATGCATATGCCGCCCCGTCTGATGATAGACCGAGCGCCCTATTCTGAGATAATTGTGGTCCATGTATGAGAAATTCCTCTGCTGTTTCTCTGTCGTTGACGGAAACGGCGAAGCTTGGTAACAAAAATGAAAGTTCCAATAACAAATTGCTCTGGTGTGGTACTCTTTCTCTCTCTCTCTCTCTCTCTCTCTCTCTCCCTCTCTCTTCTTTTTCTTGACCTTCCGTCAGTGGTTAATATCCAATGTTTCAATTCTGAAACTTTGTCTAAAATCGTGCAATGTCATCCCGGTGCGAGGAGTCATAACTCGTAAGTGTTGTTTCGATTGACATAATTTCATATTAGTGATATCTTAATAACGATAATATGCTAATTGATCATGTGGTGTGTGTTTTGATTAAGTAGCAGCTAGCGTCAGCGGACATCTGGACATTTACGCAGATAGGCGTATCGATTTCTTCAGTACTAGATGCTATAGTCAATAAACGAAATCTTGCGCCGAAACTCGCAGTTACGGATTTGGATGATGAATTAATTACAATTTCCCAAGTGCTGTTTCAGCTATGCAGCTGGTTCGAGTGTTGGAAATTTGTCAAGGTAGCATTCATCGAGGATTCGATCCCATATTGAAACTTTCCTCACGGGAAGTCTAATAAATTGTGGCGTGAGCATCAACATATGCAGCTCAATACTCTTCAGCTGTCTGCCACAGATGGAAGGGCCGAATGCCGAACGGAGTAGAAGGTGCTTGAAGCTATGTGTCAGTATTGTGTATCGTTTTGGTAAATCCCCGAGCAAAATATATTGCTTTTGGTGTATACATTTTTCCATCCCATGATAGTTTTTGGCTTCTCTTGAACGACTCCAGGCAAATTGCCATGAAAATCTGTGATCAAAGTTCATGGTGTCCATTGTAGTTGCAATATTTGTTATGCTGGGCTAAAGTAAATAACTGTCGCGCTCGCAACAATTGCCTTAGATAGTTGAATGACCTTTAGGAGAAGGTCCTTTAGAGTCAGAGCTTTCGCTGTGATGTAACAAACTTTTATGGTGTTGTTCAATGGTGCGACCGCTGATGTCAACGCAGTTACGTCTTCGAGTCTGAGAAATCGGACTGCTCGTCTCGTCTTGTATCTGTCCGCGTAACCATGTTTGACTGTAGCTACATGTCATTTTTAAGCCGCGATTCGTTTGCGGGGACCACAATGGATCGAACCGCTTTCATTTACGCCGTATGGTCAGATTCAAACGCAGCAGAACAGCATTTGCGAATGTTCTTGTTCATATGTAGTCAAACAAATCTAACGATTTAGTCCCTCTCTCTCTCTCCATGTCTCCCATGCGTATATCGATCCTCCTGATGAAGGAGCGGAGCTCCGAAAGCTAGTGAATGTTCTAATTCTCAATAAACTTAGGCTGGGCGTTAATCTGTGGTGATCTTCTTTACAATATCAGTTGATTTTTGAAATACGTTCACAAGTTATCGGACCCCTTCCCCTTCAATATTTCGGAAAAAGCTGAAGTTGAAGGTTAAATCTGGGGTGTCCAATGGAATATTTATTCAATATCGTCATTCAAACTTCACCTGATAAAGGAGCGTAGCGCCGAAAGCTTGGGAATTATATTCCAATAAACTGGACCGGACGTTAAATCTGTGGTGACTTATTATATATTTTATTTATCATCATTCAGCAAATTGACATTTCCACCGAACAAAAACTTTAAAGCTTTCCATATTCGGTTGTATATTTTCCTCCATTACTGAAAACTAAACTGGGAGTTGATCCGACCGCAAACATTTGGGGGAAATTGACACAATTATGTACCATTCAGTTCTTGTTTTTGATCAGTTTTATTTGCTCCTCTCGATCTCGTCTCTTTCCGCTTCCCGATTTGCGTATCGATAGCCATGCCTTTCTATCACGAGTGAAACCACACTTCGGTATTAATGTCGTTAACGCATGCTACATAGCCATAGACATTTGAATTATTTTATAAATTAATATAAATTTGTTATAATTAATATAAACTAACGATGAGACAGACATTCATGATTAGGACAAAGTCGATGGTATTATATCTTGCAGCTATTTTTAGTAAATTTAATTGCTTGTTATGCCGTAATATTCTATTCCTACCTCCATCTGCAGAATATTTGTTTAAATAATAATAGCGACTATATATGGTAAAAGATAATTAGCGAGTATTGTTAAGACTGGTTTCTATACCGCCTGCGCACGGTTGTCAATGTGTGTGACTCGAAATGCCGCTGTTGTCCAGTTCACATACGTCCAGAGGAGTGATTTCATAGCCTATGGAAGAGTAGTCATGCTCATGCAGTAGACGCCAAACTTCTTGATAAATTTCATGATCAATCAGTACACGTTGAGTGCAATATTTGCCGAAATTACAAATGTTAAAATACTCATGAAGTGACTGTAGGTGAAGGACGACGCTGTCTGCGCGACCACGGCGTAGACCTATTAGATGTGGCAAAATGTTGATTTTCCTGGAAGCTTACGCACCTTTCCCCACGAACCCGTGAATAGATCAACATCCAAACATAGCGGCACAACATTCGCGCAAGTTCGTATTGAAATGAAATGTTGTGCTCAGATTGATTTACTGTAGACATGATCAATTTCTCTGCAGGTAGCTTGTCCTTGTTTTCCAGGCGTGGCACATACAGCATGTTTGTAACAATATAGATAAATGACCGATTGTGCGCTTTTCTCATCTAACCAAGTATCGGACGATAATAATAATTAATTGATCTGGGTACAATAATTGGAATATTCCAATCCACTCCACGAAGCCACTGGTGTCATACGAGGACGACTGGTTCTCAGAATCGCACTCACTAACGTTTCAACCGAATAACCAGATTTGTACGTATCGTGCGTCAGTAACTAGCAAAAACAAAACGTTGTAGTATGAGAATTCGAAACTCTGTTTCTTAATTAGCCGACGCCGAGCCGACGGGAATATTGCTATACGATCGTCGGCCATCAGTTCTTGCAATAAATTATTCTAATTTACCGAACTAGTAAACAGTATCAATCATCTCATTGCGATATATTAAGAGTATTTTTCATGGTTTTAATTTAACGCCTTTGGACACGGATTTTGCAGGCAGAGTCTGTAGGCCTAACATACACGAAGTATTTGCGATAGACTCGCCGACAGCACCGATGCTCGCTGCGTTCGAACGCTTGTTGTATATATGGGGGTTATAATGGGTAAATGAACAACTCTCAAGCTCTCAAGTCACTTTTCAATCACGCTAATTTGTTTTCAATGTAATAACAACCATACGATCGAGATCAAAGGGCAATTTTGCATTTATTACGCGTGCTATTTTTTTTATTTTTTATCATATTCTGATTGAAACGTTTTGGCATCAACCACCCTCAACGAAATTTGACTATCAACCGAAAATGGCGGTACTTTGAAGTAGCAATAACTTGTTGTTTCTTCCGTATTGTAAATATATACAAAACTCTCTTTCGATGTATTGTTTTCAGTTCTAGTTGTTAAGCAGCTAATTTCTGTCCTACGACAGGTCGTGATGACGATTTTCAAGTCGCTTTTAATTAATTTTCGATGCATGTGTCGTGCATGTCTTGTTTCGACGCCTCATTCGACAATATCCTATTATCGAGAGACTGACTGCATGGCGCTGAATCATTTCCGAATCCGTAACGGAAATGTCGAATACTATCGAATACAAGTGACGAATTGTAGTGATGTTGTTTTGGTATTAGAGAATATCAAGCTATACCGGAAATTTATAGCGTTGTGTTACCATAACAATATTCATTTGATGAAGGAGTACAGTTCCGAAAAGTTTTAAACTAAGGTGAGGTACAATTAATGAGGCGGGAGATTAAATTCATGGATGACAAGTTCTATTGAAAGTCCGAATTCGGTTTTGGTACTAAATTGTGCGATTGCTCTATACTTCTTCTTTCGTTTGGCAATGCTGTTATTTCTTTAGACTATGCGTCAGGGTAGCCATACAGCAGTGAGTGTTTGGTGACCTCATCCGGGTTTTTCAGACTGATCACTACATTTGGTGGCCTGTATATTTATTGTACAGTACAAGAATGCGGCTTGCCTCTCTGCACCACACGCGAATGCCACAGTGGGGGCGAGACCCCACTTGCGTGTTGTTAACATGGAAACACCTTTAGAAGCCCAAATACTATCGCGGCGGTGGAAGCATGTCACCAGACTACCCTTAATCAACGGCCATATCGCTACGGTTATCTGTAGAAGTCTCGACGCCTATCCCACGCGATTAAACCGAGACTTCTAGAGACAGCCGTGACCGCATGATCGTTGATTGGCGAGTAAGTCTAGTCTGGCGATAAATCAACTGGGCCAAGGTCACGTTGACGTAAACACCTACCGAGTTTTTCTCTGGTTTATGCCGGAAAAATTACCATAGCGCTATGTGAAGGATGGCTATTGCCGTAAAATTTCACATGATTGGGTCTTCCATTTACACCATCATTGTATTTAGAGGCCAATTCCCGTTTTATCAAAGTATGCATATGCGCTACGATACGAAAAATCAAATTGTCATTTTGCTGATATAATTGATGGACGAAGTGACTCCACATCGGAAGAGTCCTCTATTATAGGCTTTTGACGAGTGGAGCATAATAATATGGTAAATGTCATAGACTGTATTATATCCACGTTGAGCCATTCTCCATAATGAAAGTATTGGGTTTCCTATCTTTGAGAAATTTCCGTCAACACGCGATTTAACGCAGGTGATACTCGTTTGGGCAACACATGGCCTACGGGCAACACTTTCACTTATTCACAAAGTAATGGTCACATATCGTTGCTATAGGTCAGTCTGTACGGTATTCGGTTCGTACATACTTGTAGCGATCCTAGGATTCCCAGCGTACTATTTTTGATGTCTTAGGCAGAGAGGTTTACTCTGTGTGTCCGTGCACCAACACGCAACATGCTATAGATTCCTATCGTGGGTAATATCCTCGCATTTGATAGATTTCAATCTCCAAAAAGAATTGAATATGTGAATAAACTTAAATCATTACCTAATAAATTCTCCTCCCCTTCGATTATACCTTGGTGCAAAATTCGCCCAATGAGATCCGCGCGAGGGGGATGCACATTTGTTTCAACTTTCATTTTCGCATAACGAAAACTCTAGTGGAGCTGATGTCGGACGTCTCATGGAGTACGGTAAGAAATAGACAAAACGCATATAATGTCTGATCTTCATAGTAACCGATGGCGGAGGATTACTTCAATAGATATATTATAGACCATGCAGTGTCGCCACCATGGCATTTTATATCCATTTCTCCTGAGGAAGGAGCAGGGTTCCGAAACCTTGTGAGCCACGTTTCTAGTGTATTTGACTAAGTGTTAAAACTTTGGTAACACTTAATATCATCATCAATATATATATATATATATCACATATTGAGAAACTTAATACGCAAGCAGCCCGAGCGTCGCTCCTTCATCAGGTCGTACAGAACGTTAAATTCGTCGGTCAATCAATTTCTTATTATAGTTTCGCATAAGCAAGTGTGTTGAATATCATTCATTACCTAATGTCCAATTCACGTGCGAATTTTGCGTTTGTAAACTCAGATATTTCTATGTTGTCGTGGGTGGTGATTTCTTGAGCACAAAGCCACCCGTTGTATTGAACTCGCGACGCTTTCAAACGACACGCGGGTATTGTTTTTATCGTGTGAAGCCGATTCATTATTTGTTGACTATACTCAACGTGCGTGACTCTATTCGTACCGGAAGTCTCAACAACCCACCTGTTTTTTTTTTGTGTTGAAAATGTAACTTCCCCGCTTTAAATGTTGCTGTGATGAATTTTTGTATGTGATTTCGAGTGCTTTTAGCCACAACGCTTTTGTATTACCATTGCTCGATGACATTTTAACAAGAATGCATGAATTCATGGGTGACCGATACTAGACCTCTTCACTGACCAATGAATGACCAGTTGACCACTTGTCCAGTCGCAGGTGACTACTGACTATTGTGTTTCTCTCGCAACATGCGTCGTGACTTAGCGATAAGGCATTTTCCTTTGTTCTAACGAGACTACCGTGCCTTCTGGTACATTGTTGCCGTGTCTATCAGCTGAATTTTTTCACGCGAAATTCTAAATTGTTCTCCGCTTTCGAACTCTCCACAAGATCATTAATTTTTCTGTAAAAGCCAAATTTTTCCCTCATGAAGGAGCAGAATTCCGCACGCCTTGAGTGGTACCTAACTTTCGCTATCCGGCGTTACAACATTATCGTGATCTGCCAGTTGTTGCCACCAAAACATTGATTTAGCGCATAAGTCATTGAAACCTTCATTTATTTCCGTTCTACTTTTACCACTTATCTACCAGAGTGTAATACATGACCACAAACAAACATTAAATCAATACTTTAGTTCGTATCAGTGTCGCCACATCATCCTGAGTTGAATTTCAGATTCCCAGCCTGTAAATTTTGTGGGATTTCTGCGTTGTTGTGTTTCTCCTCCGAGGTTTCCAGTTGGTTTGAGGTTTGAGGTCTGAAATTCGTGCTCTGCCCGATGTAGTTTACTTTTTATCTTGACCCGAATGATAGTGTTACGTTATTAATGTTTATTATGTGAATCGGTCGCAACATGGCTTGGTTATTTGCAATGTGAAGTCGGCGGTTTGATGAAAGTGTCTACACTATCTATTGTAATCAATTTCAATTTCACTTTTAACAAGTTCAAAGGGAAATTTTGTCACGCTCCGTCATTCGTTGTGAAAATATAATTGAAGTCACTTTCTCTCAAGAACATATTTGCTACAAGCTGAGCTAAATTTGATTTCTGACTCCATAAATATAAGCTTATTGGGGAGTTTTTGAAATTTCGCCACGAATTGAATATTTATAGGTTTCGATGGGTAGGAATGGAAATGGACGGAAGTCATTTTATCATTTTTAATATTAGTCTGATGGCAAGCATGGCCTACTACATTCATGAATGAATGAAGCAATGAATATCTTAGCGGGTGTCATTCGTCATTTCTTGAAGACAAAACACAGCTAGATATCGTTTTAATACCGTGCAAAATTTTATCCTGTTTGATATATGAATAAGTTTTAATATCGAGAACCAACATTGTAGCATCTTTCTCCCGGATTTATATGGCGTTGATTTCTCGTGACCGTGAGTGCTGTGCGGTATTGGTCATCGCTGTAGCGTGTCATGTGAATCCCGCTGAGAGCTGTGATGGAAAAACCGGAAATCAAGTGTTTTTCAAGTCGGTAATGTGTAAAGTGCAATTTTTCGATCGTTTTTTGAGGATCTTCGTGAATCAGAGACTATCCTCTCTGGGTTGGTTTCTATATAAGTTCGTCCATGGCTTACGATCGGGACCAACAAAGATGACGGCGACAGGCAAATCTTTACGCCGAATTCACATCGCTTCACAGAGATTAAGTCTTTCGTGCGGTGATCGAATCATGACGTGTGAAATGCGCGCGTGTAGACGCCCAGCTGTAACGTTAATGCGACGGGACTGTTATCGTTATGACGCACTCTCACCGATTAGTATCTATACTCTGATGTAGACACCGTACCTACAGCAAACCTGGTCGACCTTCCGCGTCAGGCTTGGCAGGGTCAAATGTTTGCCTGGTAGTCTGGAAATGTTCGTTTTGCGTTCACGCCACACTATGGTCATATTTACTATTTCCGAACGCGTGAGGGTACCGTCAGCGGACGTCCACCGGATTAACAAACCAGAGTTGTATAAACGCTAGTAGCCGATGGCGGACGATCCACCTACGTTATGATAGATATAGAATTTCAGAGTGTCAGCAGCTCAGCGTAGTTTTAGGGTCCAGTCATATATTTATTGTATACGTAGTTTGCAAGCTCCTTCATCTGATGAAAATGTATAGCGATGAACGTCGTCATGACGTCACAGTTTCGATGATGAAACCAATTACCAACAGACATCAATCACTCATGGGTGACTAGACAACAAGGTCTCAGGAAACCTGATCAAGTCAGTTGATCTGTTGTCAGAAACTTTGAGTCATATTTCCGTGTATATGAGGGTCGTTTCGATGCAAATCCTACTTCCGTGACATCAATTTCTTGTTACAAAATGACATGAAATGCAGCTACCTTGTTGACCTTATGAATTTGCATTCCACCGTTATTTCCTGCGTAGTAACCTAACCGCAATCGGCGTTGCGTACCGCATCACGTCAGTTGTCTTCCGTCAGATTGAGACGACGTGACGCAATACGAGTCGTATATGAAATCTTTCGTTGCCTTAGTAGACCTTGAAGCATCGCTCGCGCAATATGTAAATTATTGATTATTGCTTCCTATTGCAATGGGTTATAGGTAGCAATGTATGTATGTTATTGCTAAATATGGTCTTGTTGGGTTGCTGTTTACATATCGCATCGGCAGAGTTGGATTAAGTCTGAATTCATATATGGGTTTCTATATTGTAAAAACGAAATTCTTATTCCTCGGCCAGTGGCCACTTCAATCCCTTACATACTGTATGTATCTACGCATCATCAGATATCCTATATTACCATTAGAAATTGCGAGTAGTGAATCATAAGAGCATGGTTACACGCAAGGCTGGATAACATGATGAAGCCGGGAACCACCTTATACAGAGACATTGCTCGGGTTTGCGAGAAATTACCTCCTAATATTGATCACGGCTATATTGTGCTGCTGTGTCAAAATCTAAATTACGCGCTCACAGGGGATGACAAGGAGCATGGCCTTCTTTAGGTAAATTGAAGTAGAACATGCAAGGAACATCCCAGAAATATACATACTGTACAGTATTTTGCAACCCTAAACCTACACCGTCCTAAGATGTGTAGTGGAAAATGAATTCACTACGCAGGCAATTAGCTCGCACACCGACAATGCCAGACACAGCTTCGCCTCTACAAACGGTGCGGTCGAATTTGAAGCGCATTCTCCCATACCACCCCACACATGAGACATGACAGATCATTTTTCCTCGTTCATATCTGCTCTACGATAACCTTATCTATTCCAAATCCTTGTCCTATACTGACTATTTACCAATACTTTCCCCGATAAATACGAATTCATACCAGACATTGTTACTTTCAGGCGGAGCAACCTACGGTGAAGGACTTTTCAATCTTCAAAACTTCCGACTCCTCACAAGGCTCTACTTCAAAGATGGATATATCTGGGTTTTCCACAACATCTCAGACTCCGTGTACGTCCACCCCAAAGAAATCTCATTCCATTTTTCCACTAAATGAAGGTAACTTACTAATGGAACTTATAATACCGACTTCGCAGCCTAAACATAATTTGTTCTTTGTGTCGACTCGGTGAATTGGGTCTTAATGAAATGGACCTTTGTATAAATAGCTTATATCACTGGGTAAATCTTCGACAGCGCCGGTTGGTCTAAGCATTTTCCTCCCCTCAGTTGTTACACCCCGAATCGCAAAACAACTGGGCACTAGCCTTATACGTAACTCTATCATGGTATCTTTCGCGGCTCAGCTCACCCGACCTGGCGTTGGGACCCGTGTCATGTTGGCTTCATTTCCTGTGAGATAGTACCGTCGTTAAGGCACAGATCACAGTTATTATGGTACTACCTGGTTATCCCAGTTTCACTCGGGGAATACAACGTTGACGTTGTAAGCCTACGCGAAAAATGCGATGCGACCTCCATTTAAACGTGGATGAGACGCTTCCCTTTCTTCTCTTGACGAAAGGAAAATGGCTTCTCGATTCACTTCTCATATGCATTATCTAAACCCGTATGAAATATATCTAAGACGCTGATCCGAAGGACAGTTGGCCTACGTAAGCAAAACGTTGTAGCCAGGCTACCTTACGCGACCAGAAGTAGTGAGAAATTGTTCCGTTTGATGGCAGAAGCGATCTGAAAGGTGCAGCTCTGATTTCGGCGTATCGAAACTTGGAAATAGCAGCATTGGGCGATGTATAACTTACGAAATACACGCTGGAAGCACTAAAAAAACCGCCTGGTCGCATGCATAACGTCAGTCCCTACATCCCTGTAAAATATTATGGCGATAGCTTTAGTAATAAAAGAGTTGATTCGTGCACAGACAGACATACATACAGACAAACAGGCTCTTTTATTTATATAGATTGCTGCATGTCCACATTATTCTCGACATGGCGATATACAATACTTGCATCGATATACTGCATGCACAATGCTCATACCGTATGTGTGAATAATGTACAGACATACAGTACAATGCGCTGCTAGATAAGTAGGGACTGGACATGGCCAACTTTAGAGTAGGCCATGGACTGGACGTTCGTTATGTCATGCGTCCACCTCCGCATTATCGTGATAGCATTGGTCACCTATCCCACAACTTACACTACATTGTGGCGGACGATGCCAACCATTTCACATTCATCAGTGATGAATGACCCTGATGCCTCGGTTGCTCCAAGCATGGCAAATGGGGATAGCTGCGGAGATTTCCTCTTCTCTGGTGTGTCTAGGTGGCGACACACAATATACTGTAGATTCCTATCGTTGGTATTTTCCTCGCATATTGATTTTGTGCCTGCCACAATTCCGCGTATAAAATATTAATTAGTCGATTGATTGAGTTGCGACAGGAACAACATCTGGCGTAAAATCACTGACAAAATCATGACTGATCTGATGCCCTGTGGTTATGCAAAGTCGAACAAGGACGAATCCGTGTCCCTGAGACACATTCCGTAGCTATTTGTGCAATATGACATCGTAACCGATACCAATCTTGGGTCATGGTCGTTGGTCAAGCTGCATACCGGTACTTGTAACAAGCTACCTATAAATGGTGACGACATCCTTCGCAATGGCTGAACGCACGCAATATTGCTAACTCTCTTTTTGTGCTATTCTACCACCGACTGCCCGCTGCTTTGGGTATTCAAATAGATGATCGTAGCGTTAGTGACACCTAGTGGATATAACTTGTTATTCTCTCTGATGCCATTGCAATTAATATGACTCTTGAGGGTGGACTGGTGTTGCTTCCATTCCTCTGCTGCATCATCATGCTGTTGTATAATGGTATGTTGTAAATAATGACCTTTTGCAATCACTTTGGCATAGCCTCATTAAGTCGCATGGTCAGCTGCGTTCCAATTGTATTCTACGTATGTGTTCATGTTTTACTGTGTGATAACAACTTCTGGGTCTGTTTCAGCAACATTTTCTCGGAGCAGTGCTGGACCCGGCAAATCCCGCAGTGGGAATGTGAGTAGTTTGCATTGTTATCTATCAACATGTTATCATTGGCCTTCAGCTGTCAATGTGGTCTTTACTGTGGGATCAATAGAGACAGATCGACAGGATAGGAGTGTTCTGCGGAAGCAATCAATCTCCTTTATAACGGTGATTTGGTCGATGTTCAGTAATTACCTCGGTGCTTCATAATTTCCCCATGGCGTGTGTTTTAACCCGATGTCCAAATAGTTACATATGTTACATTGCAGTCTTTGTCTTAGCTATTTTTGTTAGAAAATCGAACTGTTTGATGAGATAGTTGCCGACTTTGAAATTATTCGGAGTTGCGGACTTTACGGCCTAGAGGACAAGAGAGGCACGCGATTAATTTACATCATACTTACGTAGTGATGTGATCTTCTGCAATCTGCATGCTATTCGACATAGTAGAGGCTTGCTAGATACAACATTTGTCGTTAGTGGGACTGACAGCTCATTTGCATTGGTATTCCCAACCTACAGTACTGCATAAACACAATACATATTCAGGGCAAAATTTCGTTACTATGTTGCTCCATCGACCTGTTATAATGAAATCTATCCACAGACTGAGCATTTGCACGTTATTGTATTGTATTGGACAAAAGTATTGTTTGTTTGTTTATATGTTTACGTATGGAGGTGCTGTCTGGAAAAAAAATTTCAAGCTGCGGCTTGGAGAATTCTTCTTTCAAGTATTCTGTGTAGTAACGAAAGTTATGCTATTGCTATTGAAGAATAACCTGTGTTTGAGACAATGACCTTGACGGGTAGCATAGGAAACCTATGATTCTGGTTTGTTTGACACACAAATCACCTGTCTAGTTATTTCGGTTTTGGAATACATTAACAGCAAAATTGCACATTTCCAGTCCGCAACATTTCCAGTCATGCAGGTTGCTAACTGTTACTACTTTTGTGCAACAGAAAAAATGCCCATTTCAGGCCTCAAAATCTTGGGTCTCTGCTAAGCAAGAGTACAAAAATATTAAAATCGTAAAAAAAGTATTTTTGCACTGCTTTTATTTATCAATTTGCACTCTGAAGATGTTGTAGGAAATTGTAATTTCAAACAGTGGAAAAAGTGAGCATTGTGTTGCGTAGCTGGCTCTACAAATGTAGCCCGTAACTAATACCACCAACCCTCTTCATTTACCTTTTCCAGAATCTAAACGAGTCACTGAAGGCCACCAGCTTGAGTGCAGAAAATACAGTTGCTTCAATTTCAATGGGAAGCATTGGCTCAGTTCGATTGCCTGCATCAACTACGTCCACAAAACATCTGCCAAAGAAGCCAATTGCACACGTTGCTTCCTCGATACCGCTTGGATCAAAATGGAAAGAAGTCAATGTTACTAACACCAAATTAACGACAGCCTTGGACATGAAACTATCGAAGGAAAAATTGTTCTCTGCACAATTCTTGGAAACGAATGAGACCATTATGGCAGAGTACATCTCTAAAAAAAGGTTACATTATATTATTATCGTTCCTTACAAGCGGTCATTCATGAAAGCAAATATTTGATAACATGGGTGCTCAACCATGCGGTGCTTGACTCCCACCAAATGTATTACAACTAAATTGTCAAAATATGTTATATGTCAACTGACCACATGGTCAATTGCTCATTCAGTGTCCTCAATCAAGTCTTCATTGCCATTGGGCCCAGTTAAAACACCGGTAAAATGCAATAACCCAGCAACAGATTGTCCGATTTACATGAAATTTATTTTGTTCTTTTAACAAATTTCTATATTACAATCGCTGTGGATACTGAATTGGTGTTGTCTCTTCATCGGCCCACTTGCTGACTTGACTCTGATGATTTTTATTCTACTACAGGCAATTAATGTCATATGAAGGCATGCTCAATGAAATCATTGATCCGGAAAATGCTCGACCTGATCTACCTAATCCTAGAAATCCAAGACCATTTTCACTGAAAGTAATGGCAAATTTGGAAGCAGCATTAGAGGTAAAGTATGGAGAATCGTACCCTGGCTATGATACAACATGAAAGGTATCTTTTCCAACAGATGACCTTCAAACATTCGTACTTTTTGGATGAATTCGTGGCTCATATTAAAGACGATATGTACCCACCTGCGGATGTCCTCTATGTGGTTATGAAGCTGTTGTTGCTTGTGAGTATGGTACCTGTAGTTTTATCAAGTTGAGACGATAGCATAAAACAAATCCAATTGATATCGTAAAATAGATTCACCACAGATTTACCGGGGCCTATTTTGATTATGCTACTAATCATAAACTGTAGTGAAGTCGATGTCAGCAGCAGGGGCAGAGGGGGTAATTAAAATACAGTTAACTAATTGTAGCCGCAGACTTTAACGAAACGAATGCTCCACCTCTATTTATCAGTACCTGTAATGGGATGATGGGGTCAAGGCGATCGCCTTTGACAAGGTCCTCTATATGAGCCATTGTTTTAGCAACGCAGATTCTTCTTGCCAGTGTCTCAATAATATATTGCAAATTGTGGCAAGTTTGGCTGTTACACAAATTTGCCAAACAGTTGCTATGTGGTGGCAGTTCTATCAGTACTTTTATGCACAGCTCACCAGTATGTTGTTTATAGAGAGCAATATCATGCTTCTAGTATAGTTTGTTGATACATTCCATAGGGACACGGTAGCCACCTTTTGCCTGCAAAATTGATGTAACCTTGGACATGAAAGTGGGAAATTGTGCATACGGTCTCACACCAATTCCCACCCAGCTTTAACAAGTACGAGATGATCGTAGAAAGACGGTGGAAATATTTTTTCCGAAAAATTGACCATTGGATAATACTTTGGGGCAACCCCAAGGGTTTCACTCGGGGAAATTTCCCATTTTGCAGTGTCTTGTAAACAGCTTATGCCATCAAATTTATTTTGCTTCAGATTGTTCAGAAGTACAGGTTTCCTATCTGTAATTCTGTATAATACATTTGTTACTCTATCTTCATTAGAAAGTTCACACTATGCGCCTTATGGTCCGCAAAAATACAATCTCCAGCAAGAATAAAAAATTTGCCAACCAAGCATTTGCAATCAGATGAATATAAGAACAATAGGCATTGTATTTTCTACTTAACAGGCAAGCTATGATGACTACTTTCATTTCTTGCAGGATTCCGAAGATTTTGAACTGAGTTTATCTACATTTGGTGCACTTCAACACGTCTTATACTTACACCCTCCACAAGCTAAGCATGTTAAATCGGAAAAGCTGTACCACAAGGTAAGCGCCTAGTCTTGTTGGTATCGAGTCTTCATTTTCTTTCCCCGATTCTCGAGTCAAGCCGTTAACATGAGTCACTTGACTTTAGTTACTCATGGTGAATGACTCGCCTTGACTCAAAGATTCCTAGAAAAATTCACATTTGGAAAAATCGAAAAATTATCATTCGCATTAATATAGTAAGATTTCATCGTTCTTCAACTAGAAGAACTGAGGAAATCTCAATTTTGTGTAAGATCAGAGTTGTCCTTTTTTGGCAGTAATGATTCGACTCAAACTTGTGACTTGAATTTTTAAATATTAAATTACTCTATTTCAATTTGGAGAGCTCGGTGACATGACTTGTGAATATCAGCTCTTTAAAATGAAAGAGTGTTTTGGCAGCGTGACCAACCAATTGCTTTACAGTGGCAGTTCTGCTGATACTTTCCAGCTTTCCACCGCATGTCACCACTCTGCTGTTTCTACCGGGCAATGTCATTAGGTTACTACAATTTTAACCTGTGTATATGGATCTGTTATGGAGTGTTAGCATCCAGTAGGTTTACACATTTGTTTTCAGGCATTTGCTGCTGTCACAATGCCTGATATCAATGAGTCGTCAACCTTGTTAATGGCTGTTGGAGAATCACTGTCTCGAGCTAACGACAATGATTGGAAAATGTGGACTGCACGTGACCCGTCACTAGGTGTTCATTGGTCTTTCTATTCCAGAGTTTTAAAGTTAGTATAACTTGTGTACCGGTTGGTTAATTAGTGTAGTTGTTTAGTCTCGATGTCTGTAGCAGTTTGTGGTGAGTTAGCCCACTTGGTTGGGAGGGAACACATTTGTCTGTGAAGTTGGTGGTTTGATTTCTACTAGCCGCTTCTAACATGATAGGTATACTTGGTTTCCCTGGCACGCTTCCGGCGCTGTACAATCTGTGGATGTATGACGGCAGCAAAAACTGAACTTTCTGCAGCCATATTCGATCTCAAACCCAGGCGAATGGGAAGGTTTCCAACTGGGCGGGCAGCTGACTTTAAAAAAATCAAATCAAGAGTGGTTAGGTCTGCTGTGGCCCACAAATGGAGAATGGCCAAATGAAACTGAAAGATTCATCATAATTTTGTTTTTATATTTTTCTTTCCTCTTTATGTCTATTTATGCTCCATCAATTACAGCATTGTGACTCGACAAATGGACTCCTCGGGAACTACGATGTCTTCATTACTAAAATTTCGAAATGCAGCTTTCCTCACTTCATTTCTAACAGATATTGTGGTTATGGATTACGAGGCTATTATGAGAAGGTACGTTATGAGAATGAGAGCCTACTGTTTGACAAATCACAGACATGGGTTGTATGCCACGTGGCAAAATGTGGGCCGGATATAAAGGACAAGAATCCTAGGTTTCAATTTTCAATCTCACTGGATGAATGAGTCATTTGTTTGAAGAATTTTTGTATTCTCCATTGCTCATCTACACCGTGCATGTGAGACAAAACACCAATACAAGTGCTAAGGCAATGAGTCGCATAATGGATTCTAGAGTATTCTCTAGATGAGAGCTCGGGGTCGGATTACTATGGCAACCTATCTGCTGTGTTATTGCACAGGTAGCACGGTATCATGTGTTCAGGGTGTGATACGATATATTGGGCAACAAGGATTGCGAGAGGTGGATAACCATTCATAACAAGATCCTAAACCGGGAATTATTGTGTCGTTAGTAGGGATAGGCGTTTCTAATCAAATGTTCAGATCGACCCAAATATTGCCTCAGTCGAATCACTAGATATCCGAAATCTGCTGATTATAATCATCATGCCAGAT
This sequence comes from Botrylloides violaceus, assembly GCA_030412335.1. Classification (NCBI taxonomy): domain Eukaryota; kingdom Metazoa; phylum Chordata; class Ascidiacea; order Stolidobranchia; family Styelidae; genus Botrylloides; species Botrylloides violaceus. Next base: position 130,386 of record JASFYC010000808.1, read on the forward strand.
GAGAGACTCCTTTTTGATTTGGTTCAGATGCAAATTTATCTGAACCGAATATTTGCACGGGGTTCATTTGCCTTCATTTTGATGAGGTTCTGCTGAACTTTTACTGTGTGAGCATCAGTAGTAGGATACGAGGGGTCAATTTTACTTTGCAAAATGGCTAAATCCCACACAGTAAGACGATGAGGTGAAGTGTCAGTCTACCAGAGGCATTGTGACAACGGTGCAAGTTGTAAATGAGCTATTTTTTCGGCGGTAATTTCTAGGAAGCAGTCTATTCGATATATTCCGAATCACGGAGAAAATGATCCGGAAACGCAATTATTTGATGTGAATACATAAAATTACTAGTCAATATTCGATTTGATCCGAAAATTTATCCGAATCGTATTCGAGCATCAAAATATTCGAAAACGCCCATCCCATCCCTTTGTATATGCAAAATATTGTAGTATATATGTACAGAGACAACAAAATAAAAACCAATTCTATTATCGTTCTGTCCTTTTCAGAAAAAACTTACACTCCTCAGTGATGAAATGTCTTATCGCTGAATTATTATGGCCAACAATGACTGGCTTAGACCCATGGTTTCGACGACCATCAAAAAACTTAGCAGACTTGGTCTCGCTCTATGTCAAGGCTGTTGATAATTATGTTGAACGGGATAAAGCAATTACACCTGGTGAGTACTGCATAGAGTTCTTGTGATTTCCTAGACCAAGATCCCTAAACATTTTCCTGTGAAGGCCGAAATTTCTACCCTCGCTCTGGTGCTTTTCCAGACAGTGAATGCTCTATTCACTTGAAAAACTGGCGCTCAGTTCGCTTCAAATTGTGATATCCCACCCGCTGTGTATTTATTAATAAAAAGGGCAAATAATGGGTGTCGTATATTTATTCATTAGTAATGATTGGGTGTTTTCGAATATTTTCATGTCCGAACACTATTTTAATAAATTTTTGGGTCATCAAATATCTGAGTAGGGTACCGGTACCGGTACTAATATTTTGTATTTGCATTAAATAATGTACAGTAGGCTACATATCCGGACAATTTTATTCATCATTTGGGTTAAATTGAATCAAATATTTGATCAATATCATCAACCAAAAACTGGCTCATCACCTTCCTCTAGATATAGCCATTGGCCGACTTTATGCATATTAATGATGCCAATACAGCAAAAGATCAGTCTGATCTCGTCCAAATATTCAGATCAGATAAATTTGTATCGTTTGGTTATTTATTCACAAGTCAGAATAGAATATGCCCAATGTAATAAAAATGGTACAATATAAAGAAGACCTAGTACTATGGAGTATGGACTGGTAGGAAGTGGTGGACTGGAAGCAGTCACTGATACCCTCCCTTGAGGTACTTTGAGAGGTCTGTATCTAGCAACCTGCACTTAAAAAGAGAGACACTGGGTGCAGACACTACACTGTGCCATATATTTACTACCCTTATGGCGAAGGAGTTTTTCCTACAATCCCTCGCTGCGAATAGTGGATATCAGATATCTAGCGATCCGGATCAGATCGAATATAACTGTATCCTGATCGATCTAAATACTCTATTCGAAATGCCCATTCCTATTCATTGGTAGGTTAAAGGTCATGGTTTAGGCACGAAAACTTGTCGGAAAGCGATGATAAAATAAGTTTTTCCTGCACGATGTTCGAGCCACCCTGCCTCATCAATCATCACCAATGAATCGTTGTTGCGTCTGTTTGTAGATGCATCTGGCGTCAGTGATAGAAACAACAATGAAATACTACTGTGTACTAGCGAAAATGCGATGAAAGACATTGGACGTCTTGTCTCTATAACAGCCTCGTGGTGTGTGTATTGTGATGCACACGACAGACACAGAGGAAAGCATACTTGTAAGTAACTTGTTTTGAGATTTATCAATTGTCTAGGAAATTTTCATTTCTTCTTGTGCTTACCGTAGATATCAATCCACTTCATTATGGCCTACTCAGATTTTGTCTTTTATTATATGATTCAGTCTGATGCAATATCGCAAATGTGTATTATATTTGGAGACATACCCATTTTTGCATGTTAAAGAAGCGGTGTGCCAATTGAACCCAGTGTTTATCGCGGTTACAACCTATTGTTGAAACTGTGGCATCCAGTGCCTACTATTTCATTGTCGCCTCAAATAGCAGCAACTGTGTGTTTCATCTAGGGCCTTTCTATTTGGGTGGCCACATTGGATTGGAGCCAATATAATTTGGATGTGGATCCCGTCCCGCCGCAAGCCTTGTCCATTTGCCTGGGCTAGGGAGCAATAGCTGTGCAGGGAAATTTAGCTTCTGCTGTTCATGATTAATGATCACACATCCACTGACTGTTATAGTGTTAACATATAGGCAGCACCAGACATGCGGGAAAAGGACGTGCTGGACTGGGTCGTGCTGCATCACTCATCAACACATCCCCTTTGAGCCTGCAGGGGATGGGTCGGTGCCAATTTCATTATCTTTTGTCTTTCATGACTGCTGCACACAAAACGAAAATTCCATATTCTTTTCAATCAATGCAGCGACGAGAACGTTGGAGCATGAGCTTGTATATGTCATATCTACCGAACTTAATAATAAAAGCATGGAAGTGATTGAGATTGCATTGAAACATCTTCCTCAGCGTACTGCACTTGAAGTCAATATGTCACTGATACGTAATAATTGCTCAATTGCACTCGTAGATGACGATATCAAGGACTTTAGAGGTAATGTAAATGGCAGTTAATGCGAATTTTCCACTTACTAGGCTTTGTCTCCACAATTCTCCAAAGGTTGATTGCTGAGCATTGCACAATGTACAGAATATTGTATTCCATCTTCATGTGATGAAGGAGCGGAGCTCCGAAAGCTTTTGAATGTTTTAATTCTCAATAAACCAAGGCTAGACGTTGAATCTGTGATGATCTTCTTTACAATATCTATTGATCATCCACCATTGGCTCCACTATACTCTTCTTTAGAAATAGTAACCGGTGATTTGGGCCGACGTCTAAATCTTACGGGAAATGAGGTCGTCTTGACGTGGCAGGATGACATTGCGAAATCCGAGGTGCCTTGTTGGCTCGGTGCTTAGTCAACGTGCTTGTAACCCAGTGTTGCGGCGAATTATTGCAGTAGGGACGCGTTACTGATAAGGTTGTTACTGAAGGTGTGTTACTGCTGGTAATGAGATTATATACACTGCGTAGAGTGAGCAACCAGAGCCCCCAGAATTTATTATCTGCCTTTACTTTACTTTATCAGAGGCCGGGTTCACTGATTCACACATCTGCTTGTTTTGCCAGCTTGTGCGCTTGCTTTCATGAGGTAACTTTCGTTAACGATATCACTTCCTAAAGTATTATTTTCTGGTTGTGGGCGATAGGTTTTGTCAACTGGTGGAGAGCGAAGAATTTAGGCATTGGGCATTCACCGAAGGCACAGATCACCAGAATTGCTCTGAAACCAGAATGTTCAAAAAATATGATTTCATTTTCAGAAATTTCGTTGCGAATGATTACATCATGCTTGATGAAAATATTACCTACTACTCAGTCAGAAGACAATAAGCTCAAACCGTGAGTTGTATGACCCGTCTCCAAAAGTCAAATCATTTTCAATATTTTTTATTCAGCTCGAATAGCAGCCGTTCAGATAGCCGATCATCGACAAAAAACTATTCAACCAGCACTGAAAAAGCAAAATCATCTGAATCGAGCCAGGGTGCCAGAGCGGTGAAACGAAACAATAAGGTGATACTTTATCCCTTTTGGACTCTGAGTTTAGGTACCAGGCAGGTAATAGAATACCTATTGCGTTATGAGTTGCTATATTGGAATAGCTACTCCAGCTCCTGGATCCTGCTCCTACTCCAGAGTCGTTGGCTTGTCCTTCAAGTCCAAAGCAGTTGAGGTTTTATATCCGGCTCCAACTCCAGTCTATTTTCCTTCTGAATTCTCAATATAATCAAACATCGTGCTCTGATACCAGCTACCAGCTCAGTAGCCGTCGTTGTCTCAGCTCTGCTTCTTCTCCAGCTCGTCAATTACGCTTACTATACTGCTTCTGCTCAGACTGAATTTATGTTCATCTTCTCTGACTCCATTCTGTCTAAACAGTGCCTGCTCTTGGGCTCTAATTTCAAGCTCCACCTCCGAGGCCCTGATTCATACCCTGTATAGAACATGCTTGATTCGGTAGCAAGCAGGAGCAGAAACTACACACAACCTTTCCATCACTCCTAAGCTATCGAATTGCAAACAGAATCCGCAAAAGAATTGTAGTGAAGCTGTTGCCAATCGATCGATGGAATTTTTGCCATTCAGCCACACTCCATTTGTCGGTAGTCACGATGAATCCATCAGTTAAAGAATCTCAAGTTCTATTATTTGACAATCTTCTTCTTCTTTTGTTTGGCTCCATGATTTTTGTTCAAGCTAGACGCCATGACAGCCAAACAACAGCAGCAATTTCAAGATGGCACTAATTTTATGCCAGACAATCTTCATTTGCTGCCTTCCTCCCCTGCCGTGTGGCATGCGCGGATCAATAGCACACAGTTCTATCTTTAGCCATAGATTGACGTCCTGCCTCAGTATTGTAAAACTCCGTTTTCTAACTATCTAACCAGAAAAACACAGCTTCTGATACTCATGTTAAGTGTGACAGCATAGAGGAAAGACTTCAGTTGACCTCTTTCCAATTTCAGGGAGAAACTCCACTTCATGTAGCATGTATACACAACCACCCGGATATGGTTCGATATCTCCTTAATCGACTTGGAATTAAGCCGAATGCTACAGACAACAATGGCAAGACTGCGTTGGGAGCTGCCTGTACGCACGGATCTGCTGATTGTGTCGAAGTGTTACTAAGTCTCCCCTTGAAACATTTTACAATAAGCAAGGAAGGCAATACTTCAAACTGTGCGTTTTTCTGATTATAGTCTTTTCTTCCGTAGTTTAAAATACCGGTAGTTCATTTCATCACTAGGTTGTTTCTGACAAAATTTGAAAAGGCGATGTGGTTGGAACTGGAATAGACCCAGTCAGTCCTCCTGTAGATCCCTTTTTGCAAAATGTAATCAGTGTTTATCCTACTACGCCATCGTAGTTATCTTGCTGTTGTAGTCAATGCAATGATCCATCTGCTACACGGAGTGGCAACCGATCAAATCTGAGCGATCATGTAGCCTACTAGAATAAATCTAATGGCCCTTATCTTGCAAAAATCCAATATGCCTCGATTCATATCTAGGTTACATTGCTGGAGGTGAGAGCTCAGGAAATCCTTGGCAGATTGACATCACGTTGTGTCCATCAAATGGACAAACGCCACTTCATAATGCTCTTGAACGTGGTCATTTCAAAATCGCTTGTATGTTGTTGGAAAAAGGCGGATTCAGACTTCTAGACATAAAGGACAATCATGTAAGTATCGTTGAGTAGATTATGCACCACTTTACTGGTGTTCACAAATCCATATGACTGTTTGTCTCTGTGTAGTAGCCTATTATTAATAAGATTGTCGTTTCACAGAACTAGCAGTTTGTCACACAGTCCACAGCTTGTCTTCTCACTGCCGCTCATTTTACAGAAACGATGAGTTTGACTTGTCGCACGTGGTCACTCCCACCATAGCCCAAAGGGTCTGATTTCCAGCCCCATCCCGCTGTAAATCTTTTTTGAAACTGTGGTCGTGTCAGACGGACGTGAAATTCGGTTAAAATTTTCAAACAATGAAGACCGATGGGGATTTTAAACAGATAATTCAGCTCAATTACCTGTAGAAATATGACCCACAAACCTGGGTGTTTATCTAATGATTGGATGTTAAGTCTGTGGTTAATTCTTCTTTACAATACCTAATGATTGAAGAACGGTAAAATGGAGTATGGGAATTTCCCCATATACAGTAGTAGCCTGTTTGAAACCAGATTCTCGTTAATACTATCCATTTGATATTGCAGAAACAAACCCCACTTGAAAACTGCTCTAATCAGGCCTTAGAAACGTCAATACTGCAATATGCTTGTGACATCTCTGCTGTCGAACAGAGTAGTGGACTTGTTTCAAAAAATGCTTCAACGCGGGAATTGATGCCATTACCGTCACTAGAACTATATGAGAAGGTAACTAATTAACTGAATATTTTGAATCTTCTACACTATTATATTCGACTATTTTATATGATATGAACTTTTTTGATATGATTGATAGAGTGAATAATTTCCTCTCCCTATTCCATTTTCGGAAGGCTAGTAGTCCATATGCCTGCACATGATTTCCCGCTAGATGGTCACAGTCAGTGCAAAGGCGATCGCGTGTAACTTGCATTGCGGTGTGCATTTGTCCTACTTCCACATGATATGCATGAAATGATGGACGTATGTGTGGTCGTGGCTCATGGGCTAAAATCCTCAGACATGGCATGTTCTATGCATGTGTAAATGGTTAGCCTTGCAGCAGAAACGCAGGTTGGGTTTCTGCAAGGTCATTGGAATGGAATTTCTCACAAACACGGGCGATATACTTTGAAAGATTCCCCGTTTCCTCATGTTATCCAGTCTTTGGTATAGCTATGATACCTCCTGATACATATCAAAAATATACTTTACGGTAGAGAGAAAAAACATTTTTTCTAAATTTAAAAATTGTTGTACCAAAATCGAGGCTATTTATATAAAGCTTCCAAACAAATCACATATATCTGGTCGCCACCTTTAATGGACTATCATCCCTCAAAATCGGTTTCTGTGGGCAAAAATCTCCTGAAACGTTATAGCTTGACAACGGCTTGTCATAGGAGCAAATCCACTCTCTCCTTTAGTCATAATATTAATATCACTCCGATTTCTAACGGTTTAGGCTCTTCCAAGGAAGTCCGTGACGTCATCTCACATTTGGCGGGACAGAGTTATCTGGTTGACTGAAGCACTCTGTTTGCTGATTTCAAGTTACGTAAACGCCAGTGGCATAGCAGATGCTTGTCAAGACATCAATTCACCAATAGGACTAGATATATCAAAACCAAAAGTCGTCTCAACAGACGACCTTGAAAACTTTGCAGCTGATCTGATCTACTGTTATCGATGGAAAGAATGCTGGAGATCTTTTTGCAATCATCTATCCCGACTTATTAGCGAAGATGAAGAAAGTGTAGCGTATGTACTCGCACGATGTGAAACCCCTATTCCATTTGAATTGTGTGTGGATTGACAAGCAATGTGCTTTACGCAATGGGAAGGGTCGATGTTTATTTTTGTCTTTATCTGTTTTGACGCATTTACACAGACCCACATGATATCCACAGCACACACGCAATGCCTGGTGCATTGGCGTATCTTATAATCTTTTTGTCCACAATCTGCAGTGGTCGAAAAGTGTCATGATTATAAGAATTACTCTATCATACGTTCAACCTACCTTCATCATTTCAAAACGAATAACCAGTAAATTGGCCAATTATTTCCCCGGTCGTGCGGTCGATGTCTCAACTATGACTGCTAGCGTAGAGTAGAACGATGTTGCATAAGTAGAGGCGGTAAAGAGCAAGCAGGTTTGAATAGATGGGCGTCAATATTTGGTCATTCTGTCTCGATCGTCATGGTCACGTGACACGCGAGCGAGTTCTTGAGAAGTGAGAACTCTGTTGTTATTATTGTCTTGTCGATCGAACTCGCTGAGAAGTGTGAGAGGGCGTGTAGTGTTTTTCCCAAGCCTATTGGTTTTTAGTTCTCACCAGAATAGGCCTATATACATACCTCTTCTGCAAAGACTCACAAAATTGCTGAAGCTGAAGGAGATCACGCGGATTCCGAGTATTCATCACGATATACAAGTTAGTAGAAAATGTCAACAAATCTAAATTGTGTGGGATACTGAGAAGCTGCTTAAGTGGCAGTGGTCGGTTAGACAAGTGGACACTGAGATGACTGTGATGTCAGGGATGCGCACCGCATGGGGTATATCTATGAAAGCTGGCATGTAGGCCTGCGCTAACAGGGTATCAATAATTCGCCAGTTTATGTTGGTATCTTTCATAAACTTTCGAATCTGTTCTTTTTATGAGGTGAACGCGGTTGCCGGTTATGTTAAGGCTCTGATTTGTCGTTTACACATTTCTTTAGTTGCAATGGTAATGGTAAATATCAGAAAGTGTGTGGTCCACTCATAGCTACCCACCTAGCTGCTAACACTAGATATCTTTGAAACATCGCGATAACGGCACGTAAAGTTCCAATATCGGGCATTGGGTCCTCACAGTAGGTAGTCTATGAGTGTTGCGACCTTGGACATCTTTAGGTCTTATATGTTTCTTTTGAAATGTGGCCTGCACTGTGTAGCGACTGAAGCGTGTATAAATGCTGTGGTACTGACATAAGTGTAGGCTGTATCATATTAGACTGTGGGCTGTCATTGTACTGGGGAAATACCCGACTCTGAAAGTACTTTCATCGTCTACACTTTACAGCTTTATAACGTCTGTAGGCTATATAATAGTTCTATCCAACGTGACTTTATCAGTCAATTTAATCCTTGGTGGGCATAATGAAATGTGATAAACACAGAACGAACTGCGGGAAGGCAGGCCTACGCATGCTGATCGGGAGATCCCGCGACCTTATTGGCGATGAAGCGAAGTGGTACCGCCCACCTTTAGTAGGCCTGTAGTACGTTTCAAATACGATACGGGGTTTGGTGGGAGCCTCCGCTACCCTGCCTGACTTGCCCCGCGTCTGCACTGCCAATTTCGTTTGTGGCCACTCCTGGGTGAACTTTAATAATTTCTTTCGCAAGATTCGTCTGTCCAAGCAGGATCACTCTCTCAAGCGGAAGCATGTGACGTATTGATATTTTATCACCATAACTCGAACATGAAAAAGCCTGTTGAAGAGGCAATCGGTATTTTACAACAGAACCAGCTTGTAGTTCGTACTTCCCATGAGGCCACGTTCGTTGCAGGACCTGCGAAGCAGGAGCTATATCTCTCTAGCGCAATGTCCAGCCGGTATAGGTACGTTGAATATGTTTATCACGAATGTTAACGTTGAGTGTAGGACTGAAGTTATGACTACGCACCGAATGCACACACATGTGTGATTGTTTGTATGCCTTAAAGATTTTATCTGGTACTTAAATGCTTTGCATCGCGCCCTTCAGTTGCAGTAGGCCTATATATTTTATAATGAGGATTAAAATGCTATGTTGTGTAGGCATTCCATCCACGTCCATCTTGTAATTTCGTCTTCCGTTACTGTCATATTGATGGGTTTATTACCAGCAGTTAGTTTCACCACGACTATATCACGTTAGGTAGCGTAACGTCCATTAATACAACAGTAGGAAAAACTTAGCTATCGTAGCAACAAGATTGCAAGACGGGAAGTGTGACTGGAACTCGCCGATACCGATATAGTGTATCGCATGAACTATTGTTATATCATATACCTACTTTAGAGTAGGCCATGGCCTACCTCACACAAACCGCAGTAAATTTCTAATACTTTTGTGGGGCTTATATAGCAGAATAGCACCCTACGCGCTCAAGCGGGAACAGATGTAATCGTGGCGTATCTTGTTGTTTTGACGAGATCTTGTAGCGTGACCAAGGTGGTCGCCTTGAGTTTTCCTGATTCACAGTAGTTCGTTATGCAGGGAATCCAACGCCTAAAATAATTGACAGTTCTTCCAGACACATACAGATAAAATTCACAATACGGTTGCTACCCGCTACCGCTATCTCCTTCAATCGAAATCTCTCGTGTTAGCGTCTTCGAATTCGATTGCTACGCAGTATTCGCTAATTCCACTTCACTTTCACTTTTATATTCGCCGCGATAATGCCATCGCGGTAGTAGGAGGCTGGTGGCAGGGACCCTGCTGCGAGGTGGTAACAAACGATGTGAGAAGTGAAGTGAAGTGAAGTGATTGAAGCGCCATGACTTCGCGACTCGTGATAGCTTGATCGTTCGTTAGCGCCGCTCGTTTAGTTACGCGTCGTAATAATAGCGATCTTAACCCTTCAACTTATCGCGTTTCCAATTTAAGAAAAATTCTAATATAAGCCGTATCTATCTAGTATAAGACGCAGGGCTTTCGCCGGCGAAAAAACGCAGTTGCTGCGCCGAAATCTACGGGCAATTGTTTTCCCGTAGCATTCGGGAATACTGAGGCCATGGGCCATCATTTAGCAAGATTTGAAATAGGACTATAATATAGCCAATTCTGCAGCCTACCCCAAGATTCTATCGCTGTTACGTGTGGAGTGCGTGGTGAGACCTATCACGAGACGCTAATCCTACATGCGACTCATACGACTCATATCAGTGATATCACCCAATATAGCGTTTGCCGCTATAAGTCTTCATATATACTTACTGCGACAATTATAACACCTTTCTGCTACTCTTCGTAATCACAAATTCTACGCAGAGTCGCAGAGTCATATGGGCCAATATCGCGTCTGGCAAGACTCCCTCCCTCTCTGTAGGTCTTCTGAAATTTTATTTACCACCGCAGAACAATCAAAATGCGATTGCTCGTGCGGCATCCAGGCACGTAGAGAAAAGCTCAGCTCAACTCAAACCACGAGTCAGCTGCATCAAAGACCCCTCGCGTGCGCCTGCCCTAATATCTGGAATTCCATCCTTACATCCAATGGTCCTTATCCTTCCTCGGTTACCTTTTAGTTGGCGACCGAGGCGATTAAGATCGCCTTATCGGCAACCCATCCCTCCCTTGATAATCCCCTATTTTCTTGTAGCAGCCTCAATTTGTTCTATTTAAGCTTTCCTGAATTCAGATGGTTTTATTTGGTATAGTGTGGTTTCTCCATTATTTGGTTGTTGTTCCTTCTACTCCCTACACACTGCAGCGCAGAATGACCAGACGTCATGACCGCCCCACAGAGGTCTCGTATCGGTCATAGATTAAGTTATATATGTGGGGCGTAGAACACAGTGTAGCAAACTAGATAGTCGGTTTGAATCTCACGTTCTGTGCTGTAGCTTCAGCTGCTAGATGCTAGTAGCTGCACCTCTCCCTAAATTGAAAAGTTGTTGTTCAGTATATGCAGCATTTCCATGGGTGATTTATGCTGTGAAATGTAGGCAAATATCTATAAAATGCAATTTTCAATTGTCGCAAATAGAATCGTACATACTGAATAGCAAAATCTCATATTACACTCTTGCATTGGGTAAAACATGCGGAAAATCGTGAAAATGCGTTTTCCATGAACCAATTAAAACTTTCGTCACTAGAAGTCAAATAACTGAGGTATTGAATAAGGAACTATTTATATCTCACAGGATCTTCGTCATGAATACGTCGTTTGTAAAACATGATCTACCACAGTGCCAAGGAGTACTATTCAACGGGGATGTATGCACCATACAAAATACTCTATTCGTATGTCGTGACGCTCATAAAAAGAAAATTCCACCAGCACTGGCGCATATAGCGAATAAGGCACTGTCGTATAGAGCAAAGGGATCAGAAATCGCCGAACATGTCATTAAATTCATAGAGGAAAATAAAGCAGTTGCGGTTATCACGGCAGATCAACCTGCCACACGATACGAAAAAGGTTGGTTCAAATTTTGAAACTGGTCGTTGAATGTCTGACATAGAAATACTCAAAGTGCAATAAGCTATGAGCTTTAGATTTTATGCAATGCTATCCTGAGTGCAGTGGGTCGACCTGTTAACTGGACCTTTTTTACTCGTATAGGTTTAGTAGTGCATATTCAGATTAGGGGAGGAATATTTTTTTTAAATCAGAAAAAAAGGTTGGGGAACACTGTATTAGACCATTAGACCCATTGCTCCAAGCAGCACTTGCCCTTTTGATAAATTGCAAGCACTAGCTCTCAGCGTAAAACGCGTCGCTAACTTATCTTTACTCGATACTTAAATGACTATTGACTTTGTATCTGAGGAGAACGGTTGTTTTGCTGCTGTGTTGCTACTTTTCCGCCATCGCTAGGTAACGAAGCCATCGAATGTTCCTCATCACTACCCAACAAGACAAACAAGACCCAACACTAGAATCAAATGTGCAAACACTGCAAAGCTCCCACGTTCCGCCCGACCAATATCTGCACCTAAGCCAAAGTGATCACGCTCATTGAGGTCTGAGGTGTTTTGGTCGTGATATTGTTATCCGTGCTGTAATCGAAAATATCGATATCACGTACGATACATATTGTCCCGATCGCAGATGACCTGAACAGTTGACAACGCCGAAAGCCGTTTCTGTAATTGTGTTGGGTAATATCTTTTTTTCAGATGATGAAACGACAATGGATTTACACATGGCCGAAAAGAAAAGGTTGTTTCTTGATGCTATGGACAGATTCGATCGAAAAAGGCTATATACGTTGTGTGTATGCATAAAACCTGTGCCGAGTGGTTCTAAGATGAGTGATGCACTCTCACTCATTCATTGGCCGAAGGTATTTGATTTCGATACGGACACCAATACATCGGGTCTTTACGGTAATGTGAAGGATAAATTACCCAAGGGTCGTCTCAATTTTCTCACCACATGTGACAAAGCTTGCGAAATTCGACAAAATATCATAAACTGGACCGCCATAACAGTTGATAAAGGTGATAATGGGGAGCTAGATAGGCATATCTCGTCGCTTGCTAAATTTTGTTCAGGCAGAAAACCACCCACAATGTTAATTTTGTGGTATGCTGAGGAGTGCGATGACGAGCTGATTGAAAATCTGAGAGAATTTCTTGGCAATGTTAAATTCAGTTTTCGTGGTCGTAAGATCAAGTTCGTAATTTGCCTACCAGAAGTGCCTGATGGAAATCCTGATTTAAGCACAATTTACAGACGATATGGGTGTCACGGAGCTATCGCACCGTTGGGGAATGTGTGTGATTGGATATTAGGTTTGACAGATGAGTTGGCCGCAAACAAACCATTAACTACTGCTAGATTGCCCAAGCTAAAAGAAGATGACGACGACAATACATTTGAACTGAATCAAGAATTTGATTGAATTTGATTGGGTTTCTGTCGATCTTCAAGTTTTGTCGGCATCTTCTCCGCTCTCAAAAACGATGGCGCAGGAAGATAAAGTTGACCAGAATGGTATCGAATTTTTGAAGGGTGGACAATTGACATGGAATGTTATGGAAAATGGTCAGTTCGTTGTGAGCAGAGACAAACTGCGGGACATTCACGGCCATATTGAACATTTAGTTCAAAATGGTCAAAGTTGCATTGTCACTCTATACCATGCTCCTGGTAGTGGTGGGAGCACTCTTGGTCGACACGTTTTATGGAGTTTGCGAGCTAAAGTTCCTTGTTTAGCTCTTGAAACAAAAGGGCAAATCCAAGATGATTTCAAGGAAAAAATCAAAATGATCCGCGACCAATCTCATTTGCCGGTTTTGCTGTTGATTGATGCCCGTTCCAGTCAGGAAGTTAGAAATATTTTGGACATATGCAGATATGAAAGGCTAATCATCTTGCACGTTCTTCGACAATATTTCTCGCGTCATAAGAAACAAGACAGAAAAGGTATTTTTTATCTGCATGATAGGGTGTCACCGAAAGAGGCCCAGGATTTTAATACCACTCTAGTAAAACATGGGGCAGCTGGTATCAGGAAAGCCATGCAAAGGCTTACCAAGGATATCGAAAACGGCATTAGTCATCACTCAGTGTTTGAGTTCGGTCTTACAGCATTCAATTTAGATTTTAAAGGCATTGGGAAGTACGTAGAAAGCCATTTATGCCTACAAAATAAAGAGAACTGGCATAAAGCTGCTGCCATGCTGTCTTTGGCGCATTACTATGGAAACCGTTCTCTCCCCTCGGAGTTTTTCTGTAACATTTTGGAAAAAAAAGGTTTCGACTCTGTGAACATGGCATATGATATTCCAGAACTGGGACAACAACTTATACGAGAATGTAGCGACGGTAACGAGTGGAAAATCTCTCACTATTTGGTAGCAAAAGAGATACTAGAGCAGTATTTGGGTGGCGATGCAAGTGATTCCAACAAGGCGCAGCTTTCCCTCGCCGCTCGCAGACGACTACCGGATCTAGCTGTAGAGTTTCTAGATTACATGAAGAAACATGAAGGAGAAGGATATACTCTTCACGACGACTTACTCTCAATTGTGAAAGACCTCTTCATATTGCGAAATGACAGGGATGACGAAGAGGAAGATGATGACGAACGGAACTCTAAACGGTGGCAACCGTTTGCTAGGCTCATAACTGACATTTCTGACGAGGAGCAACAAAGAAAAGTTTTCACGATGCTGGTTGAAAACTTTCCTTCGAATGCAGACTTTCACGCACATTTCGGACGATTTCTTGCGAAATTGTCATGTCATAGGGAAGCAGAAGATGCTCTCAGAAAGGCGATCGCCATCAGACTTGAAAATCTGACCGAAAGTGGGGTAGACGTGAGAACAAGAGGCGACGATGTACTACAACGCATTCACAATATGTCTGGCTTCGCATATAACGATCATTTAAGAGAAATATTCGGAAACAAACCCGTGGGATTTGTGGTTGGGAATGCATACGAAGGGCTTCCTCTTCCAAAAGTACAAAAAGCCCATGCTATCGCGAAGGAAGCAATTAAGGAATTTCGGCAAAGCAGATACTATTACTGCCCAAGTGCAAATCAGTCTTATGCGTACATCGGGGAAATAAAGGCGCGTTTTCGGATAATAGAATTTTGCTGGAGACAATCAGGCTATGAATTAGTATCAATATCAAACACCACCAACCGACTCAATTTCTTATGGAATTTCATCGTGGAATCATTCACAGAATGTGAAAATCTGCTAGACCAGTGCATAGACAAATATGGTTATGCAAGAACAGTTCAGCAAGAACTGCACAAGCTTTTAAAGATGTTCATGAAATATTATTCCCAAGACCATTACCATTTGAAAAGATTCATGGAAAGAATGGATCCAAACTCGTTTTCGTTCAAGCGATGTCAAATCACCTACTTAAGGTTGATGTGCCAATGCACTGGGACGAAACGAGAATTCCGCGTGATTCCAGATTTACCGTCAACTCAATTCGGACATTATGTAGCGTTGCTGGAGTCTATCATTAATGACAAAGCGTCTTCCGCAATTCAGATATCGCCATATATGGATGATTGGATGAAAATATCTCGTTTTCTAAACCCACCTGTATCGTTAAACAATGCCAAATCCTTGGCTGACGACTGGGACAAAAGGAAAGAAAAGGAATCATTTTCATCTTTTTACAGATATATCATTCAATTTTTAGTGACTTTGTGTAACGTCACGCCAGGAAACAAAGCACATTTAAAACAATGCAAAGAAAGATTGGAGCAATGTCAGAGATACCTGAAACTAAGTATAGTTGAAGTACCAATTGAACGGATCCGTAAAATAAATGAGCTTAATAAATCCAGTTTGGCACTGTTAAAAAACCACAAAGACACTCGTAAAGAACTGTTACAATTTTTTTATGGCACCGTTGTAGATGCCAGGAATTCTAACGGAAGGATTGAGATTCAACAAACCGGTTTAGAAGTGTTTTTTTTTCCTGAGAAATTGAAGGTCAGGAGTTTCCACGCAACAAGTCGTCAGCGTGTCAGATTTTCAATCGGTTTCAACGCTAAACGTGGCGCTCAAGCCTATGGCGTGACGCTGATGTCGACGTATAAATGCGGTACGTGCCCTTATCAAATTGACTGTGAATCGGAAAACTATAACTCCGTCGAGTGCCCGCTATGTCGCTGTCACTAACGAGGCGATATTAAATTCTCGGTTAAATTTACGGACACTTTGCTTGGAAGCTATGATGGATCCACATATATAATGCATAACGGCTCACATACTGAAGATGTTATTTACTGGAACGATACACGCCGACGTTCAAATACAAGCAGTCATCAACGCAAGATGCCACTATATACAGTATATAGTATGATGTACAACGAAATCGTGTTTGCTTCGGACGCATCTCCCCAATTAGTCCACGTTTCTGAGTTGTTTATTAGTTTCTACCATAGGTAGAATAATTCTGGGATTTCAGTATAACACGTATGATTGTAGTTTTAACGTGATGTTAAGCTGAACATAGTATTCTTTGTAGTACAGAACTTCAAAATTGCTTGCAATAGTTTATTCATAACAATATTAACGTTTAAAAGACTTTTCGTCCGGCTCTCATCAGTAAACACGCCAGAATAAATTTTGAATCAAAAATTGTAGCTAGGGGAGATCGGGTATTATGACGTCACACAAACAAAATGCTAATAATAATTATAAAGTATGTAGAACCACAGGAATTGGGTAGGACTATACAAAACAATTAAATAGGAATGGTAACAAGAATGAAACAACACCGACAACGAACAACACACTAAATACGGATATCAGTGGGTTATTTTGAGGGAGTAAACAAATTCTTTTTGTTGACACAATTTTGGTTTATGGAGCTTTATAAATGTAGCTTCCAAGGTGGAGAGGTGGAAAGTGGAGCGACAGGTGGCAAGAACAGTAAACATTGAATCAGAATAGTTGTCAGCACAATCAGGATTTTTTAGTAAATGCCGGCGTGTTTACTAATGAGAGCCGGACGAAAAGTCTTTTAAACGTTAATATTGTTATGAATAAACTATTGCGAACATAGTATTGTCTTGCATTTGTAATCGAGTCCTCAGAAGAGCAAACCGCACTTACTGAAATCTAACTCTCTGGTGTTCGAACTCTGTGCAATCATCTCGTATAGGTAATCTTCATGCTTCAATGCGGAGAGGACTTCGATTACCAAATCGGTTGGTTCACCGTAGAACGACAGGAACAAGATGACAATTCAGGTCTCATGATGACGATAGGCCGACTTTTAGTTCTGCTATGGCTACAATCGACTACATGGGACAGTTGCATCATACTTGAACCCTCTTGTTCAATGTCGAAGCAAAATTATTTTAGTTGTGCGTAGCGTGGCTTGTTACAGTTTCCATCATACGCTCCTTGTCAAACGGGAATAACCTTCTAGTACGCTAATTAATGCCCTGTGAAGTGACCGTTCTGAAGACGGTGACGGATTGGATCTTCTGTTTCCACCGGTTTGAATTCTCTACTGTTCGTTCAGCAAAATAAACTAATATATCCATGTCCCATATAGATTTCTCGTAGTTTTACGAAATTATGTGAGCTATGGAGTGGCAATGGTTGAAGGACACGCGAAGCTATTCGCGTATATTTCGGCTGCTTTGCCGCCTGATTGACCGTTTGATATTTGCGGAAAGTAAATTTATTTCTTCTATTTATCAATGTAGCCTTAACGCAGTTACCAGAATATGTTTTATACGTTTCCTTGTTTTCCTATTTGCTTCAAGTATACTGGACTATATATTAACAAAATGAATTTTACAAAAATATAACGGTCCTGTACCAATAAATTTATTGCAATGAATAGGATTCCAGACTTTTGAGTACTAAATACTGTCTTCTGGCAGGGCTGGATGCAAGACAAAAATCGCTGAAGCACGCGATATCACTTGCTATGTTTTCTCATTGCATCGATCCACCATAGTTGAACTATGGGTCCAACATGGCCTACTCTAGGAACTAAAGTAGGACGTGACTCCACCACCCTCACCCATGGCCTAAAGTAGTCCATGGTCCACCAAAGCTTACTCGCCTTACATTGAAGGAAGATATGACTGTGAAGAATTCAAGTTTCCGACAAATATTTTGCTTCGCTCGGATCTATTTAGACTCCCACGAACATCGAAATAGGTATCCCGCAGGCTCCTGATGACGTTTCACAGATAGCTCGGAGGGGCGATTGGTGATGGCGATACGGCCCGGTCTAGCACGCACTTGTATGCTTACAATCACCGGCACAGTTATATAAGTAGTTGTGTTCGCTAGTCGGTCCCAAGCCCAACGACATTTGAAACATGCGAAAATTTCACTCTTCTGTAGATATCATCACGATTAGCGAAATGGTTGTTCGCCAATCATACGTCGTCCGCCGTAGTGATTTATCGGCATCTTCACAGAGACTCGGATCAGAGTAGTGTTTCCTGTTTCGTAACCCTTGTAGGAAAGTGTCGGTAATCCGAGTAGCCTGGTCATCAGGACATACAGTATACTGTAACTCTGGCTTTGATACAAAGTTTGGAATCAAAAATTAGAGGCCTAATACAGGCCGATTATTATGGCTTGTCAATTTTCGGTAATCGTAATCGGGATGAGCTATACAGACGGTCGATGGTCGACTAGGCCTGGTTGTACGTCATCGGTTTAGACGTTGAGCGCCATCCACCGGTGTTTGATCATCAGATCGTACCATTGTCGGAGAAACCGCCGCCATAATCCGTTGTACGAGGCGCTAAATCGACAGTCAAGATTGATAGTTGTTGGAATTTCCATGCGTGTTTGCTTACTTGGGCGTTGGGCTGCGGCCTTTAAGGGGGGCATCGCATTTCACCATAGCACCAAATTTGTAATGTAATATGTCGCTTTCGACTGTAAATATCCATCTTTGCACCGTACCCGGCACAACCGTGCGGGTTGCAACAAAGTCTAATTATCACAAACTATATAGGATTGCTGGCTAACACCAATGACACATTCAGAGACTCAATGCCTAAACGAGCGACGAGTGTGAAGGGGATTGCCAATAATTAGATTGACGCATAAAATTCGACGCAGGGGCTTCGCACGCATTCTAACGATGTCCAACTTATTACGATCCATGGTGCGAACTGTATTTTGTATGATTGCGGGATCCGATCAAATTGTTTGAAACCTTTATAAAGTGCTGCTCGGGAAGTGCGTTAGATCATCTGCGACACGCTGCTGTTTACAACCGCTAGATAGCGATATGGTAGCTTCTTATAGAGATCTATTGTAGTGCAGAGAAATGTTGCTCTATATACATGTGTAGCAATTTCATATTCACAAGGCAACAGACAGACTCGGACATATTTGACCATTTGCCGTTGTTCGTTGATCCAATAAACAGTCAACTTCCCTGGACTCAAGTGGGCCTTGTAGTGTAGGCTATACAAATTGCGAGACTATTGCCATCGAGTCCGAAGAGAGAAAATTCGATGCTTCTAATCAAGAAAAAAAGGTTTCCCAGCAACAATTTTGTTTGCCAGGCGAATCTCCCTAGATTCGCCGAAAATCTCCCCTGCTTCGCCGCAACGGTACATAGTCAGGAAAAAGGAGAGGCAGATTTAAACGAGGTTTGTTATGATTTGAAAATAGCGTACATCGCGGTTTGACCCCGACGAATTTCGCAGGGTAGGTTGAAGTGAGTTTGATGCTTACGGGTGGGGTGACTCAACAAGTAGGCATTCTTACATAGATATTATCTCAATAGTTCTCGTAAGCAAACCGACCGTTCAAAAAATGCAACTTCAACATTTCGCCGGTACATTGTCGTGAGTGCTTTTAAGTGTCAGCAGGGTGAGCTATTAATTAGAGGAAACGTAGAACATGCAAGTCGTTGTGAGCGATGTAGAAGCAGTGCAGGCAAAATGTCATATCTTATGCGTTGCATTGGGACTCCGCTTGCCTCCAGTAATCTCCATTACCACATTAGAAGGACAACGTTATGCAGTACACTCTTATTTAGATCACTGTACACCTGAAATGATGAACGTATAAGTGTATTTCGGCGTTGTGAGTTTCTACCGCCGAAGAAAGCAACGTTGTTATGCATGCGACATGACCGGCTTTTGCTGCTGATTGTTCGTGGATTTATATCTCGAAGATCTCTTACAATGGGATGGACAACCCATTTGCTTCTCGTCGCCGTATTGTCAACATTTGGAGCTTGTTCAAGCGACAGCCAGTATAAAACAGGTAAGCTAAGCTCAAAAGGCCAATTGGTCAATCGCATAATGTTGTATTGTATTCAAAACATCGAGAAAGATACGCCTATTGAGGTCAGACATAGTTACAACGATGTTTTGGCAGCACGAGAAAACGCGTTTAGGCACTTCGACAGAAACAGCCGAAACAGAAATCATGACCCTACGTTACGCGAACCTTTTTGCGTTGAACGTGTAGGCCTATTATAGGCAAAGTTGATGAAATAGCAATAGCAATATAAACCTTGTGATATCTTACAACGGTATGCACCTGATCAGTCTTCTGAGATTTAAAATGTGTCTGCTTCGGCGTCACCGAGGGGTAGCCAAGCGTGGCAATAACGGCTAGTCCTCGGTGGTTGTTATGTGTCGCCTAATAATATGTAAGCTTCATTACGTTGATTTGCATTTATTATAGTCGGCCTAAGCTCAACGAACCTATTACCATATTCTCCAGGGTATCGTGGGACCTTTCTAGCCGCGTGAGTTATATTGCTGTGATGGAGCTCGCGTGCCAAGGAAATTGTCAGCACTAGTTAGTTATTTAACGGATACAGGGAATAATTATTATGCAGTGTTTTGGCATACAAACCATTGCATACACTCATGTCTTGTGACCCGGTATTCAACCGTAGAACTCGATCACAGGATGTTGCTGTGCATAACAATGATACACAGACGTTGTGGAAGGCGCGTTCAAGATTTCCGGGGTTTCCATGGAGTCGCACCATCGATTATTTTCATCGAAATTGGCCTTCCCTGTTAGCCTACTTCAGATGAATTCTATTATGTAAACGTCATTGAGCGTATGCGCTTTAACAAGCTGTACATATTCACCCCTTAACAATCGGATTAATCGGTAGGTAGCCGATGCGTTTTCATAAACTACGGAACCTGTATTTATTCACCATCGAGGACGTACGAAAACAATTCAACAAACAATCCCATCACCACAATAGAATCTAGGTAGCGTAGCGGTAAGCGACGACAATACCAACAAAACAAAAATTGACTTTCGCCATACTAAGTGAACCACTCAACATTCGATTATTTTGTCTTCTTTTCTCTTCGACACCTTCATATGGTCGGCCGCCAGCAGGGTCTCACAGTCGACTGAACCGCACATGACTATAGCTGTTGATTTTTACACGGGATGAGTTTTTTATCGTAACTGCGTCATCAAATATACGTGACATTTGGGATACTGCCGCGTGGACTTACAGTATATGCTGGACGTGCAGTGAAAATATTTGGATTCGTAATCAGAGTAGCGGATTAATACTAGCTTAACTGCTTTGTTGATTAGAGGTGCAAACCTGGAGTAGGCTTGTATGCAAACGAACATGAACTTTCGGTACGAACTTGTTGCCAAACCATATGTCCGAACTGACGTCACAAATACTTGTAGAATGTCTATGTAAACGTATTGAAGAGTGTAGTGGAGCCGATAGCGGACGATCAATAGATATTGTAAAGAAGATCACCACATATTTAGCGCCCAGCCTTAGTTTATTGAGAATTAAAACATTCACTAGCTTTCGGAGCTCCACTCCTTCATCAGGTGATAAAAGTGTAACTGCTTGGTCAAGCGTGAAACACGTGATTTCGCCGAGTTGCACATTGTCGCTAAATATGTGGTGATCTTCTTTACAATATGTACACGTACTTAGAGACATATGATATAGCTAGTACCCTATATTATCTATCTTCTATCACATTCACCTTTTACTGTGGTATGGCGAATTATGATCCGGCCTTGTACTGATGCAAAATATTAGCTTGCCACAGAACTCAAAACATTAGTCGTACAGCAACATATCATCGTGCAACAACAAAAGTGTTCCGGGTACGAATGTGTCATCACTATCCCCGCTTGGCGCGTTCATGACAATATTGATGAAGATGGTCACAAATTGCGGGAATATGGTCGTTGTGTCGCTTGGTCGCCTCAACTAATGGTGGCAGTAAAACGAATGTGGTATTCTTGAGAGTTTGTTCCAATTGCAAGACTATAGTTGTGAAGGTTTTGTATTAGTGCGGATGTGAAACTGCTCTAAAAATGAATCGATCGATATGCCAATGCCTGCGTAAATGCACGCCAGTGTCTTGAAATTTCGTTGTTGGAATTGAATTCATTGATTTGCATTCCATTAGAATCCAGCGCCTAAAGTTGTTTCACTCAAATTCACCCTACTTCGCAAATAGCGCAAAACGCTTTGGGTGAATACATGTGCATTATTCACCATTTCTCCCCCAAATTATTGATTTTTATCCTAATATGTACTTGGCTGGACTCGGTGCATACACTTCAACAGCATAGAAAGGCCAGAATTTGAGAAAACACGTCCAAATAGGACTTTGCGCCAAGAAAACTTCAGCTTAGTGTAGTCGAGATTCATCCTTGGTTTGTGTAGGCTAAAATATAGCGAGATCTTCTCCCTGATGCGCAATATGTACATGTGCCAACCCTACTCACTAACAAGATCTTTGACAATATTTTTGCATAGATAAAAGTGTAGGAATGCCACCCACAAGACACGAGCTTTCGGAGCTCTGTCTTTATTTCTTAAGCCGATATCCTATATACCTATAAGAAACAAAAACCTTCGGTAAGTAACAAAGGATTGTCCATTTCCAGAAGATTGACATACGGTAGATTATTAATAAGTGTGCGATGTTAGCGACTGACAGTTTTGCTGAATGATAGGGTAGCTACCGTAAATTGCGATGAACAGAGCGCGTTTAACGTGCGGCAAGTACCGATACGTAACCGACTCACCGCGTGCGGAAATCATGCATCCGCGTTGGTTGATTGAGGGCACCGTCAGGATAACCGGGTCATCCGAAAATGGATCTGCTATACTTGAGATTGTAAATGTTGGAAGCTTTTCGTTTATACCGAATCGCGTTGCTATTGCTGTACCTGATAGCGTTGCGTTAGAGCTCAGATGCAGTGTAGCAGTCTTCGTGTGATGGAAATACTGTACTACAGTCAAGCGTTTGACGTAGTTGGCGATATTCTGGCACAAAAGTAACGTTTCCTTATTCCTAGATGTGATTACCAAAAACAGGTCGATACTAATTCGATTACAATCAAATAATTCAACCCCAGTCATTACTTTCCATTCCATTTAACTTGAAAAATTTGGAATTCTCATTTTCGCGAAATGCAGAAGAACTGATTGCGATGGATCGATACGCACGCACTAACACTTTAACCTGGCTAGTGAACCATCAAATTCAATTTTGGCTTGACTTGTTCAAGTTCATTCCGTCCATAGTTTACGACACACTGTAAATGTCGCGTGATAGAAATATAGGCTAAAATGTTGTATAATATCCATCCATAGTCTGTGGCTTATAACCAACTGGCAGAAACGTCTGAAATCATAATCCAAATGCATGTACGATTTTTGGCGTACCCAGATGGTATCTGTTATTTTGCTCCACACCACATGGCTTCGGAATTTCTGCCCGAGAAATCCTGGAACTAAAACCCCATCCTCGTACGGATAATGTGTGGGGTGGGGACAAATTCTAATTTTTATGGTGAGTACCACCCACGGCACATTGCCCTTCGCGCACATGCGGGCCATCGTGCCATACATGGCCCCAGTGTAAATTTCGAATTTGGTGCAGACCGTGAAACATTCAGACCGACTGCTTGCACCATCACAGATCAAAACCTATTGTCATTAGAACTAACGATTGCGATACAGGCTCATGAAATTGTCACTCCGCCATGCAGTCAGGGTCAGGGTCAACATATTGAAATTAGCAGCGTGGGCAGTGTGGCTATATATCTTTCATGAATTGGGTTGCAACTTGTATCTCTGCTATGTCATTGGCAGTTACTGTGGGTTGATTTGACAATTGCCCGCATTACGCAGTAGGGATATCTCGAAGTATTAAGTACATGCAATTGTATCATTGATTTCCTGTCAACATGGATCACACAGGAACTTCATTGATAGATGCCATATTATAGAATCAGTAGTTCTAATAATGTCCTCAACTAATCCCAATTATTGCGTCACTTGACTTGCGTTGAAAGTCAGTTTCCATCGCTGGCAAACATGAAGCAGTATGTGTCAGATTTACAAGGGTCTTAAGTCTGAAGCCATTAATAATGGATATGACTGTGGTTTAGCTTGTCATGTTGCGAAAATTACATCCCTTATCATTATGATGTCGCATCATTCAATTACATGGAATGATGGAAATATTCTTCGATATTCTAACATCCCGGAGGTGACATTCAACGTTGGATAATATTATTGAACCTTCTTTATGCCTAGACGGACATCCGAGTATGGTGGAGTTGTGAGTTGTGACTGAGGTTGAGTTATGGTTAATGTTAGGATCAATTCGCTCTGTCCGAATTCCACCACACCTCGCGAATGTTCTATGTCTCACAGCGGGGACGTAGTCAATGGAGAGGCTCTAGAGGTTGGAACACTCCCAGTCTAGCATCAACACAGATTTAACGCCAACCCTTGGTTTATTGAGAATTAAAACGTTCAAAAGCTTTCAGAGCTTCGCTCCTTCTGCAGGTGAAGATGGAATGAAGGAGCGGAGCTTCGCAAGTTTGTAAATGTTTTAATTCTCAGTAAACCACGGCTGGACGTTAAATCTGTGGTGATCTTCTTTACGATATAGTCGATTTCTTTCATTCATTTCAAGCAGGAAGTTGATTAAACAGCGGCTATTGCATGTCCCTGACTTGTTGATAAAAATATTGAATTGGGTATTAGTTTGACCAATCGTGTAGTATATATTCGATTCGATTCGGTATATTCTACTATTTGATTTTTCCCATCGGACGAACAACTCCAGAATCGAGTATTTAAGGGTAATTCCCTAAGCGTTGTTTGCTTGTCTTTGCGATTGCTCCGATTTTTAAAATGTTTCCGAGTGTTTGTCGTATTAAAGACGCTTTCCTTATAAATATATATGCCAATTGCTGGTTACTTCGAAGTGTCTCTATAGTCAGGAATCTGCACCAGAAATGTACGTATGTGTTTTGTACCTTTGAGATCGCTGCGAATTCGGGAATATCTGCTCCCTACAAGCTTATATGATTGCTGGATGCGAAAAATCAGCTCCAATCAATTATTAGAATTCATTGATACAGAGTTGGCTACCATAGAATCATTGGAAAAATACATATTCCAAGCCCTGTTTCATGTTCACGCAATTTAAGAACTACTGAGAGGCAGAGTTCACGGACCGAGCCCCCGTTGGCAGGAATCTTGTGTCAAGTAACTAGACTCTAGTTTGTCCTTTTCACCAAATTGCGTATAGTCTATCACAAAAATGTAACAAAGCAGGAGAATACACTAGTTTCTCTCAAAGTGAGGATGACCCCAAAGGGGTCTTGGGCCGTCGGCTAGGCTATGCACATTTTGCGTCTTTTTGTAACCCGCGTGATCAAGGCGATCTTAATCATTAAGATCGCCTTGCGCGTGATCCAAAATGATTGTAGTCGCACACACACACGCAGTAATTGTGGGATTGACAGATGCTGAACGTCTATAGAATAATTAGAAAACGCACACAATTCACCCAGTTTAATTCCGCATTGCCGAGATTATGTGGATTCTCCAAAACATGCTTACATCGACTCTGTTTCTAGCAGACGTTCGTGGTGCTAATTGGATTCAATTTCCCTCGAAAGCTTAGCAGGAATGAAATAATTGAAACATGGCGCTTGCTATCTCTGGGGAAAGGAAAAAATCAATGCTGAACGGCCTTTCTATAATGGAAAGTCTACATAACGCAGCGTGGAAAATTCACGAATCAATTTACTTTGAATGTATATTCTGATGAGAAAAGCTTTTCGATACAAATCGAATGAAATAAATAAGATAGGTGACGAATCGTGTGGTGGGCTGATGGCCTTCATTGCCTTTGTCCTTTGAGTATAAAGAATCATAGTGCAACAGAATGATTGTGCCCTTGAGTGCAACGACTAACGAAACTATGCAACTACCAATCAGTTTCAATCATTGTGATACTGAAGGGTTATACATACACAGTAGCTAACTGTCGGGACCCACTAGGCCAACAGAATGCAGATGCGTATTATCTGTAACTGCAATTTTATATTAGTGATAGAAATACCACAGTATAGACCTAACGCTTCTTCGCCCCCTTGTCTGCCAATTCTGGGTCCGATAATTGTAGAGCCGATAGCGGACGATCCAAATAGTAATGGTCAGTATAGTAAGTAACCACAGATTTAATGTCCGGCTCACTTTATTGGAAAATAATTAAAAAGCTTTCGGGGTTCCGCTCCTTCATCAGGTGAAGATGGTATTATGGGTCGGTAAAAGGTGGATTCATCCACCCCATGAGTCCGTATAGTTTTCATGTGAAATGTCCTTCCTACTTCGATGTACTATAGGAAATGAAAAGAAAGAACAGTGGTTAGTTTTATCCATATTTCATTTTTGCTGCTTTTACACAGACTCGCATGATACGCACACACACACACACACACACACTGGTGCATATGCATGTTATGTGAGCATGATGTGCATATAGGGCTAGGGCACGGTGATATTAGCCTTCGTACCGCAAACACCCACACGGTAAGAGTATGCACATACCAGGTATGGTCCGCATAATCGCTCTTACGCTGATGGTCTAGACTCTAGATAGAGGAATCTGCGGGGGCCATTTTGGCGTCGTAAGTATTACGCGTTAAAGACTCGCCCCTTCGATCTACATATCTCGCGACTGAATATTGCAGTAGGCGTCGCAAATGTCATTTGTGTCAATGGCGATCTTAATTAAGATCTCCATATTTATGCCCAATTTGCACCATTTATGGATTACCTGACGTAGCGCATTACGGGTGTTCACTCAACCGCGCATTGCAAAATTTGAACGTACGAGACGCTGCGAGCCTCCAACTCACATTCTTCAAGACCTCTCCTCTTTGACCGGAAAAAGGAGTGGAGCTCAGATCTTATGAGCCTTGAGTATTACTACGACTATGTTTCCAATAAATTTGTAAATTTAGTAGGCCATGGCCCACCACAGATTTAATGTCCAGTCCAGTTTGTTGGAATATAATTCACAAGCTTTCGGAACTCCGCTCCTTTAACAGGTGAAGATGGAATCATAATTAGTAGGTGGCCTCAATTTACGCGTACGTATCATTTCATGTCATTGTCATTGCATGGAGTATTGCGAGGTTGCACAATGTAAATAGGGTATCACTGATATTTCTGTTCATTCAATCATTCTATACTTTTTGGATGAAATCGCTGTATCGGTGACGTTTGAGTCATTTCCCTAAGGAAGCTGGTAATGAGAACGCTAAGTCATAGTTTGGAATCAAGCCACTAAACATATGGCAAATTGAGTTTAGTAAGACACTCACAAAAAACGTGAAATGTGGCAGGGACATGTTACAGCACTTGCAGGCTGCCCTTCATATTGTTGAACCATAGAATGTAATCATGTACATTCTATGGTTGAACATATCATTTCGATCACCATCCAAGTTTTAAGTAATCGCAGGACATGTGTATGGTTCGGAATTGGACGGTCATGCTTTCAGATGATTGCAACGTCTTGTTGCGAGTCTTTGGTATGTTCAGGGCTATCAATTTCAACTTCAACGGATCTCTTTCTTTATTAACACATAATCTGTGTTGAATATAAAATATTGATGACGGCGGTATTTGAGCTAGGCGCCCGCACATACGACCAACTATAATCCGGTGAGTGCGGTGTCGAATTTGGATTGACAGTTGGTGTTTGATAGATGTCCATTCTTCGCTGTAACCAGATCTGTGTTATATAGCAGGTATTTATAGCCGTATATGAACAGCGGAACGGTGAATTCTGTTCCAACCTTGAGCGGGATGTACCGTTATAGTACCAGTAACTGGCCGCATTGCCAGCGTGCGGCCATTGTTTGGTCACTTTCGGCAACAGCTGAGTTTGTTTTCATCTCGGGTTTTGAAAAATGTTATTAACTCGTCACAAGATGAATCTGGGTTGCCGAAGCAACGGCTTGGCGTTTCATAGAATACTAATACAAATGAACATGTAGGTCTATGGTATAATTGTTCAAAAGGGCGGACCCGATGTCAGGGCAGAACATATTCGGGATCACCGCTTCATAACAATGCACATGCAGTATTTCTAAACGCATACCCTACTCCATTTTATAGATATTCCGCAAGTATTCGTAAGGAGAGGCGAGAATGCTGTTCTACGGTGTGAATTTACAGAACCGTGGTCCGAAGAGCCTCCGCCACCTCACGTCATTCAGTGGTTTCGCGACAAAGTGAACGTGTTCGTAAAAGTTGGCAAGCATGTGCCTGATACAAGCCCACAATTCGAAGGTGAGTCACTTCATGGTATTCGCCTCATTCTTCGGAGCGGCGCCCAATCTTGTAGAGTCGAGAGTTGAGATGTTTGTACCGTACAAATTAGTAGCGGCTGTGTCTGCAATAGTAAGATGGCGTCCCTGAGACATTTGTGCGTCAATCTTACAAACCAGCTCACCCGTTTTGCTTATCGCAGTAGATCAGATGTAAATGTCAGTGGTTGAATTTCGATGAATGGCTTGTTGCAGTCAAAGTTAATGGCGAAGAAGATACGTCAAAACGCCCAAGAGGTCAAAGATTCGTAATTCATCTACCCGCGGTTAGTCCCAAGCCCTGGAAAACGGGGAACGGTTATGGCAGGAAGGGTATTTAGGGTAAAAAGTTCCATCCGCTGTGGCCATCCATAAATGGAACATGGCCAAATGATAAATGACAAAGGAAAGGAATAACGTATGCGAGGTCGCCAGACGATCTGCTGATTGATTGCCCTCGAGTTTATATATAAGAACCTGGGCTGTAGGTCGTAGCTCTCCCTAGAACAATAAACATCAACATCTTTCTGCACTATTGCGATCCGTATACAAGGCGGTGTAATTGTGCGGAAATGTTTAGACTGTCTCCAGCTGAATTCATCGCATCGTTTCCCGTGTATAGCAGACTGCATTATACTGTACATCAATATTCAAAATATTTATTGTATGATTTATCATTTGTTGTATACGATATCCTTGCATGGTTTTCATTCAATGTATTTTCTCGAATCAAGTGCTGGAATTCCTAGGCCGTTTCTTGAGCAATTCTCTTGAGCAATCCACTCGCGATTCAGGTATGATTGATTCTGTTGTGTCACAGAAGCAAAGTTGGAATGCATACATACATAGGCAGCTGCTTTGTCAGTCTCATTGCATTCATCGGTGGCCTACCCATCTTATTGTTGTAATAACTGACTAACTGCTTTCTGGCTTTAACGCGTCACGCTTGCACCGAAAATGAACATCACATCGAGAGCCGTCCTTGCCCCGTTGCTAGAGTGATTTCGGAAGTCGCCGTTCGTTGGTAATCGCCATGGATGTCGATGCGCGCGCCGGGCGAGATCCCTACCCCCTAGGCTTGCGCAATACGTATTGGGGTCAAATATAATCTGTCACTGCGTTAGTGTAACTGAGAATGAACCTTTTCCACTAAACCCCGTGCTGCTCGCTGGAGCGGAACGTGGCGGCAAGCTGTATGTAATTCCATTTGCGAAGCGACGAAATCCGACGCGGTACAAAACGACCTGTTTTGCGCTAAGCCGAATGGGACTACGAATAGCTTGCCACGACGTACCGCTCCAGCGAGCAACACAATGTGATTGTAATGATTATATTTTTAACCATACCACACATATAGCACTACCTCATCTTTATCCAGACAACAAATTCGGTTTGTCAGCATTCAGTTGGCGATGTATCAACGGTTAATTGGCTGTACCACGCCCTAAGCCTCCGCTAGCTGTGACGTCATCGCACCACGTATATTGTGTCGTTGCTCGTTCCATCAAACCCAGTAAATTGTGACCCAATCTGCCTATGTCGCACGCTATGTGGCGAAATGACTTCTTTGGTAAATTCCACTGTCGGATGATTCCGCTGGAACCCCATATGATTTGGCTCTAGATTATATTGCGTTGGACGCCCTTTCTGCTGGAAACAGCCCCATTCAGCATTAACCGGGTTTCGGGACTATCGACGGGCTGGGGAATGCATTATTCCCATGAACTTTCATTTGCAAACAGCGAGGTACAGGCATACTGCACTCTTGCGCAATGGGTGATGATCCCCTCCGAACTATCGCGTTACCAGTTAATCCAAAACGTTAACTTGTCTTCGCATAAGGATATAAGGACTTAACAACAATATTATTCATAAACTAATGGAGGCTCTCAAAGTATATCTGGTTGCATCGCGATGTGTTTGGCATGCGGATGGTGTACTGGTCGGTGTCGTACAAATACATCAGTATAGTTAGGTGCAACCATATTTTCAAATTCGAAGCATACTCATCAGGCTAGTGTCCGCGCTGTCTTGATGCCTGACTGCATGGTATAAGATTTAGGTGCCACTAAATGACAGACCAACATACTGCGTACCGTGCAGGCTATAGGCATACGATACTAACCGGCGACCCCAGCGAAGTACAAAAATTGTCAGACTCAGACAAAGTTTGCGCTCAGTTTTCTCGCTCACCCAACGTTAATTATATTATTATTATCTCAATAATAACATTTACAAGATCCCGCTGTTTAGTAACCGTTATTCCGTGTGGTCCGCATTTTAATGTGACTCGTAAGATTTCGGTCTTCGAAACTGACTCAATTCTTAAATTGACTGACTGTAGGACGGACTTCTCTGGTTGACGACAGCGGACGGAACGCGTCGCTCATGATCAAGAATGTTACATTCGACGACGAGGGAATGTATCGATGCAAAATTTTGTTTCTTCATCAATCATTTGAGAAGTCCTCAGACGGAACATACGTACATCTCAGCGTCACGGGTGAGTGAGCAAATTTACATCTTCCGCCGTAATGCATACCATGGCGCTTACATACGGAACCTATTTCGATTTCCAGTCTTCAGTTTACGCGTAGTCAATATGTTGCTTTCGTGTGAAGATAGTAGGCTATAGGACATCTGCCGTTTATAGATACCCGAGATACCCGTAGGATTGGCTACGTGATGCATTGACAAAGCCGATGACTACGAAACAGTCGGTTCGCGAACTAGGTGTCAAGACGGTGTGAATTATCTGTCTCGGAATTTGGGTAGACCCAGTGTATATTCTTCCCGAAAGATGTTACTAGCGTTTGTAGCGGGGGTTGGGAAGCAATAAAATTGGATTGTGTGAAATGTTTTTGTTGCTTTTGATAACCGCTTGGTCTACTTACATATCTACGCCATATTCTTTTGAGATTACTATTGTCATGTGCCGCAAAGCAAAAACCACCTATTCATTACCATAACCAGACTAGGAATCACATATTACATGTCATTAACTAAACATATATGTGTTTTGTTATTGTTAGAATTTTGAAGACTTGGGAAATGAGGAACATGAATTATATCCCGTTGGCTAGCAGTAGACTACAATTACATTGGTGTTAAAAGATATGTTGTCCTGCAATAATTGCAGGATAGCTTTTCAGAAGCACATCCTTTAGGATATAACCTTTATCTTGCGCCGCCGATGACTCGTGCAGCGCATAATCAAATGTCCTTTACTTAGCTTAAAAGAATAAGACAGATGGGTAGGTGGTGAGTCTCTTATATACAGTAGTACTTAGCTTACTTACGATGAATCGTCTTCGGTTCTTGGGCGGCTGCTCATATATGTTGCAGACAGAGGCATTGCAATAGGAAGCCGGTATATAAAAACTCAATGCCCAAGTCTTTCAATTTCCTGTGCAATGCCTCCTTCGTATACGAAGATTTCGAAGACATCGTCATAAATATATATATACGGGAATCTTGAATAATTGCTTCGTACTACAAAACTTGAATATCGCAAAAAGTAACGCAGTTTTCATGAGGTATACTTTATTGACAACTCGAAGTACTTTTCGTGTGTCTCTCGTCAAGAGAAGTCGATGCAATAACGGGAATAAGGCGATGCAAAATAAATGAGTTAATTTGAATCTATTACGCAAGTCTTCACACCTCTGATACCGGTTTCGCGAGCGATAGTTTCTCGTGCAGACCGTAGTATGGTTACTGTTAAAGGTCTTGCGTGTAAATGGAATAGTTAGCAGAAAAATTTTCACTCGCCTTTGATAATGCGTTAGGTTATGTTAGTTGACGACACAACTGATGCTATCTACCGTCACCAAGTCTCGACGTCTTGACTTCTTCCGCCATGCATTCCTATTGCCAACTTTCGATAATGAAACCGTAGCGATGGGACATGGAAACTATTGAACTCGGCAATCATAGTTTGTGTTTTCGATTTCATGGTTAAGGTATTACGATTGTTGTTACAATACGAGATATAATGACTAATGACTAATGAGATACGTCCGCGAGAATTTGAAGCGCTTCGAATTCTGTGTGAACTGATCAAAACCATTGGAATGCCTGTATACAGCTTTAATAAACAGAAAAGGTAACTAAGCTGTAACACAAAATGCTAACGAAAATCAAGACGCCCAACAACCCCAAACTAGATCTAGCAACTAAATGGAACGAGACGTTAAGTGTGCGATGCAAGGCAGGATGCCAACAGCACGCATTCAATTATCACGATAGATTCGCACGGATCCAATCATTACATTGGGACTATCAGGTCAAATCATTACACTGTGCCTGTACCTGATGCCATAGTTTCTAGCCTATAATTCTTCTTTACAATATTTTGATCGTCCGCCATCGGCTCCACTACACTCTTCAGCTTATAATGGTAATGAACCTCGGCCACAAAACCGGTAGGTTATTGGTTCGCACGTCGCAAATTCCCAGTCAGACACAGATTAACAGTGAGACTTTCGGGGCAGAAACCTAGGGGCCCTGATGTTTGGAGAAGCTAAGTATATTATGACGCCATATGCGCTTGTCTCCACGAGGCCCTCAAAAGAAATCAGCTACGGGTCACCCTGACTTTAAACGGGCCTGTTCACAGCGTTTCCGCCAGACGCCCAGTGCAATGGCGCTTGTATATGGAGCTTTGTCGTCTTGCATTCTCGCACCACATTCGTGTATGTTAAACTATACTGTTATCAGTTCATCATAGTTCAATATTTGACTTGACTCCAAAACATTTGAACCTCGTCATCTGTATATCTGTCTAACGCTGCGTGGTAGAATAGATTTAGTTGGTCGCGACCTCGTCAAGGTGCCTGCATGGATGAATTGACCCGGTGCTGAGCAAATATTGTGAAAACGATTTCTAAGCTGGCATGATCTCTTCTAGGTTATAGTTACCATAAAGTGGCGTGTTGCGTTGGATATGATATTTTTAAATCTGTATCCGTGAGTTGTGATTGGTTCGCAGCGACACTTCTGAGTCTTTTGAACTCCCGGATGTAAAGCGATATCTCTTGCACGCTTCATTGTGAAGGTATTCCTAGGAGATATGTGTGGCTTCATTTCAAAACTAGTTGTAACTCAAATGGCTCATACAGCTACTGTATTGTGTCTATTTACCTTATTGAGACTGTGTATTAACAGTTCATATACTCAACCATCATGAACCGTTTACCTCTTTCAAACTATAACAGTAGAATTGTCACGCTGATGAAAGCGTTGGTATTTTCCCATTGGCTATATGCGCACATTTGCCACGTAAATCACGGTACCTGTAACTTCTTTTTTTACCACTCGACTTTGTTTCAATACGGGTGGCCACGTCGGATCTAACCGCCAGACTACTTTCCAGTGGTATCACACCTCATTTTTGCCCGATCGAGGCTGATGAAATTCACGATGCGTGCTATCAAGTGGTAATCCTTAACTATACCCGTACTTTGCGGTTATTTCAATAGTCTTGTCCGTGTGCGATGAGGGACAATAATCCAGAAAGAGGGATAAGAGCTTGTGAGCAAGGAAGGTTTTTTGCTAATATTGGAAACAACAATTCGTGGAAAATCCGATATTCGGGTATTCTATGGACTGTGTGTTCTACTTCCAAATTGCTAATTATCTGATTCTGCGACAGACATATTGCGCCTATACCTTTTACATAGGCTCGGCCAGTGGCTGCTCTGGCCAACCGGACGAACCACCCGGGCATTTAGAGATACTATCAACGCTTTTAACATGTGAAGGAGCGAGCGAATCAAACGTGACTCTGACAATGCGGAATTCGTGATTTAGGCTTAGTTACCATGTGTGTCTACGTAGTGCTTATGCGTACATGCGTTGCACTTTGTGCACTACTAGAAAACTAGAAGAGAATTGTTAACGTGGGTGAGGCCACATACTGTCATATATGTTGCATAGTGTAGACCAAACACAACGACATACTGCAACTGACCCACCGTATGCTGTCTACAAAGTACATTGAATAATTGTCCGAGTCGTCAGTTCTTGCCACAAAAGTTCGAATTGCTACATTGTCGTCGCTGGTATAGACATTTTTCCGCATTCCTCACTTTATGTTTGTCTTGTCGTAAACGTGTGTTTGTTTTCGAACCGGTCGCGTTAAAAGAAATTGAAATTGTAGCCAGTATTTGTAATCCGCAAGAAAGAATTTGGCGCATTCGCTAAATTTGCCAAAGAAAGTCAAGTGGTTTCTCCTACCTTCACGTTGTACAATAGCGGAGGCTAAAGCAGGTAGCGTGGGAATGTTTTGGTTGTAGCATAGAACAGTGTGTGATGACGAAATCGTAGCTTTTATAATGGCGTATATTCTTATTGGAGGATTGAATGCCATATTTTGCGACTGACATCGGATAGACCATCGAAGCTGTGATAACGATAAGTAGAATACAACAAAAGTAAGCCTGCCTGACTCGGATAAGTACAGTATTCTCTATAGGTAACTTACTGGCCTTTAACGAGAGTTATGGAATGACTTATGCACCGTTGAGTGGACGTCGCGATGCTCCTCATTTGTCCTTGACTTGGGACCTGTCGTAGCTCGGTATTTTTCATGATATTCTGGTGTGGTAATTAAAACAAATTCGTCTCATAATAAATCCATTTCACCTGATGATGGAGTCGCGCTCCAATAGCTTGTCAACGTGAAGTACTGAAACTGAAACTGCACGCTATATTGGTCTGATATGGTAAAGTCAAGACCTTGAGATCACGATAGCTGAAATAGGGAGTGTCACCGCAATTTTATCGTCGAGTGAAAGGTATTTCATCCGATGAAATGCCACTAATTATCATATGGTTTCCATCTCTAATTTTTGCCATCGTCTAAAATTGTCACACGAATATAATTTCGCACCATAAATGATCGGAAAGGGCAGAGTTTGAAT
Source organism: Botrylloides violaceus (assembly GCA_030412335.1). Classification (NCBI taxonomy): domain Eukaryota; kingdom Metazoa; phylum Chordata; class Ascidiacea; order Stolidobranchia; family Styelidae; genus Botrylloides; species Botrylloides violaceus. Next base: position 165,565 of record JASFYC010000808.1, read on the forward strand.
GATCTGGTAATAATGAATACCTAAGTCATTTATGTGAACTTTACCAATGCATGAGTGTTTGGCATTCGTTTCGTATTGTGATGTAATTCGAATTCCCACCGGATAGGAAAATCGATTTCCAAATTTTCAAAAGCAAATTTTGTGACTTTCATTCCAGCGCTTTTCCAATGCCCGCTAGATGGAATCAGACCATCGCAATATTGCAGTAATATATACCTACCGCTTGGTGACGCTGATGAGTTGTGATAAACTAATATTATGATCTAGGAGTATGTTGTGGTTACGGTGAAAAGCAGCAAGCGCTTTCTGAACTTCAGAATTCGGAGTGATGTAATAAATTGCGAGGGGTTTTAAGAATACCAATTATGACCCTATGCGCAATTACTGTACCTGTCTGTACCGGAATGATGCTTTTTGTTGTCCTGTCTTTGCTTCATTATACCATCACACAGGGTATCCTGCTCGCTGGACTTGTGATGTTGGCATAGGTCTATCACCGCGAAACAGCGGAAGACAATTCGTTTTGTTGGGATGCCACGAGTTTTCACATTCGCCTGTTCCTACAAAGCAGTTACATTTATTATTGTTTAACGCATATCATCCCATTTTTACGGTCGGTCATCGTTACGCATCATGTTCGCCAAGTCGGAGATTTGCGGAGAGCCACGCCACTTTCGGTATGCTGTTGCGTCTCTCCAGAAGCTACCTATGCGTTAATGAGTGGTGGCTAATACTCTTACTAATAAAACATGTTTATCAGCTCGTCTGGTGTGACATGTTGTGCGATTCGAAATTGTCTTTTGTTCACACCTATACCGCATTTTTCGAACTGGAAATGTTCGACGGTCATAATTTAATGACCATTTTCACAGAAATACTTTATCATCTTTGTGCAGATGCCTCGCGAAATCGATAACGCGTTCAAGATTGACATGATTCTATTGATTAGCGCTCGATACAAACTTCTACACTGCACAGACTCAAATATTCATATTGATTCCCTTATCCTTACAAGCTAGACATATTTTTGTGTTTGTGAGAGTAGGCCGACGACACCCTTTTCCCACAGCACTAACCATGACCTTACCCAACATTTGTCATATTTCTCAATGACATATCATTTGCCATGCGCGTCAGGTCTCCCATTTGGCAAATTCCATCATCGGCTGTTTCTTCAAGACCATGAAAAGCTTCATTGATTGTGATACGAGTCGTTCTTAAAACGACTTTCCCACCGCCTTATCATTGCATTAGGGAATTTCAATTGATATTGTAAGGGTATGAGCTAATCGATGTAATACATGAATGATATTGCAGTATCGGAGATCATGAAGCGGTGCGTTTGAAAACATAGCCTAGCATATGAGAACTATGTTGACTTCTATTGAAATAATATCCTCCGGTCGATACTGGAAGGAAACTAGTTGTATTAGAAATCGACGAAAACGTAAGAAACCTTAGCCACAGACTTTCCCGTCCCATCCATTTACGGATCAAGGTCGTGTAGCAGGCAGATGTCATTTAATACCGTTAATGGTAGGATTACTGTTGTGAAACGTAGGTTTGTATTTAAAAACGTTATCTGGTCTTTCTACCGTCTGAGATCATCAGTATCCTCGCTACTCGCAAGCTTAGGGGCTGCGCTTATCCTTTTCAAGTGTACAGTATATGCGACGAGACGAGTTGTAGTTTTCACACGAATTTAACATCTAGACTCAGTTTATTTAGAAATAAGTTCACAAGCTTTCAGAGTTGTGCATAGCTATTTCACCTGATTAGAGCTTGGCAACTTCTGAATTAACCGAGACTAGGCGTAAATTTGTAGTGACATTATATATACTTATATTTGATCGTCCGCCATCGGGTGTACTCTTGCCATCCAGTATTAACGGAGTTTAGGAATTTAGCAAAATTCTATTCACGCTTAGGCTGCTGTCAGTGAAAAACGTCAATTTGAAGCTTGTAACGGTCGTATTACAAGTGATATCGAGGTCAACTTTGACGTTTAGGTAAAATGAGTAAGGAGGTTGGATTAAAGCTATATCTGATTCAATTAGGTTGGCGATACAACAGTTTACATCACAAAGGAAGCGTAAGAACTGCGAAAAATAGCTTGCTCAGATCTTGATGTATAGGCCTACACGCAAGTTACGAAATTGACAGTGATGAGTGAAAGAATCTACTACGGTAATGTGCTACATATGTTTTACATGATCATCGATATAATGTTTAACGATGTGGCTTAAAAACCGACTTAACGTTCCGCTTTATTGGAATATTTCGGTGAATTATTATAGGGAGTTACCAAGCAGTAGGGCTCTGCGCGATTCATCCAAAACTATCTATATCTGTGGTCTTCAACCAATATGTCGCCGCTCTCTTGTGTTCCGAAGCTATTTCAAATGCGCCGGGGAGAATATTATCAATATTATGATACCTGGTCGAGTAATCAACTATATAATGATGCATGATGCAAGTATTGTATTACTCTTCCATACCAGTAGGTGGTAGAAGTACTGTAGGTAGCAAATAGCCTCTTGTGCTTTGACACGAGTGAATTAGTGACGGATGGGGACAGCGATTGACAGTTTGCATAGCAAGGCCAGCATATTTTCACCTGGTGTTGTGCCACGGATTTTTTTCATTTAAGAAAGGGTGCAGTGACACTACGAAATCAATGCATTCAGCTATATTGAAAATTTCAGTCACCGGGTTGAAGACTTCCGATTTGTCTAAATTCGGTACTCTCTGATGTTTTCTCATGCGTTTAGTAGCATATTCGAACCTTGTTTGTAACCTCAGACCACCGTACTCATCCCACCCGTCGCGATTAACCATCCATGAATATTCGCATTGATAAGTTGTTGTATTATCTGGCACTCATGAATGCTACGTGTTTTTGAGAGATAACGTTAAAGTCCTCAACGTCAAGCCTTTCCCTGTTAAACCAACCGCTTGTGCCTACAGTGTCTCATTACAAGGCTACGTGAGAAGCTAATCTAATGCTCAAGAGGCGAGACGTACATAGCCAATCAAGTCAACGTAAATAGCTCAGTAGAGAAGACCTAAATCATAATAAGCAATCGGCATCACCGACGATTCATACCATCGCGAAGACGTTTTAAGCGACTTCCAATGAACGTAAAGGCTAAATAACATACAGTAGATACAACGAGAGCAACCAGCTCGGAATCTCGAGACAAATTCATCGTGTACGGCTAGTTACTAGGTCTGTAAGATAGCCTTCAATCTCCATCTAGCAATGTTACGAGTAAATATTAGCTAGTTGTTCGTCTACACTTCTACAGTTGCAGTAGCTGTAGTGATTTTGAGCAATCAGTGAAATACCAGATGATAAGCATAAAGCATAAGATACTGAGAGAACAACATTGGAATTTCCAATAGATGTACCTTAGAGATCCTAGGTATGCTGTTCTTATTCTCAAGGTTAGCTTGTTCCACGAATCTACGGAATTTCTTTTGTTATCGAGGTTAGACTTCTATCAACAGATGTGTGAATCGTATCACATATTGTCAGTCAAGCATGTGGGCGTTTTGAATTCGGCGTTGTTCATGTTCCAACTGTTGTATTAGTATAAATACAAGGGTAGATTGGTGATCCCAACGTATTGTGGTGTGCATTCATGGTTATTATAATAACCAACGCGTATATAATTCGAGTAGTGGACACTGGACACTTGGACAGGGCTTTCTGAGTGCCGATATCTTGGTAGAAGCATTATTCGCAACTACCCTTAGCGATTTCATGCCTCCTGTCGCGAATCTAACCTTTTCTAGGGCGCGGTTCGACCGGCTTGGCGTGTCATATGCAAAGAAGAAAAAGCACTGCTATTTTGCCTTTTATTGCAAAGCCTTCAACGTTTGTGAGTCAGCCTGCTACAGTAACGTACGCGACCGCAAGGCTAATAGGTCATTCTATATCTATAGGATAACCCATTGGGAATCGTAACTTATGATCGTAAAGATCTGAGTAATCCGATATATTTAACTTTGGCTTTAACTTTGTCATATTTTGTAGACGGCGAGCAGTGATCAGTAGCGAGTCAGATAGCAGCCAGAAATATTGTGGACGTAGACTTTGCGAGAGTCCGTGAGCATAAGTACAATTATTCTCCATTCAAATCAGAAATATGAAGGAGAGTTTTGTTGTTTCTGTTGAGCTTCTAATCTCACAGGATGCCAACGCCAGCTAATTGTGTGTGTCAGTTTTCAGCGTGTCTCCATGTCATTGCCATAGATGTACCTCCCACGCTGCCAGTCCTACCCCGCATAGTGAAGGTTACATCATTACACCCAGTATAGTAATATAGTCATCTTCAAACATTGTTATGCGGGCCTATCTTTGATAGACAGGTCGGTTTGGGCTTGAAAAATTATTAGAATATAACTACTATTTTCATTATTCTCACGTTGAGTGGCACCAAACGAGAAGCAATCACTGAAATTGGTAGTCGTGATTATTTACGTCCTGCGTTTGCCAGTGACGAAGCTACACAACCTTGCTGCTGTCGCACAATGATTAAACCGTTACAGATAGAGTTTGCGTAAGCTGCTGTGAAAAGATGTATTCAACAGAATTTATACTGTACACTGTAACGAATACCGAAACAATAATTGTTCCATCTATGTTGTTATAGCATCCAAGACCGAGCGCTGGGGTATGGTCTCAGATATGCAGTACTGTAATATATGATATCGGTATGTTGTATAGCTGCCAGGTTTTTACACCATATAGTCACTTTATGAAGTATGAAGAATTGGTTACAAATAAGGCAAACGCCTTGGTTACGACGTAGCTCAGAGCAAACTTTGTCGCATTCAATTTTGAGGGCAACAATTTGATTTCGCGATACATAGCTTGTTTATTACCTTGCACTCGATCGACTTGAAAGCGTCATTCAATTCCGATGTTGTTCGTGTATTCCATGATCAGCCTAATTGGCACATAATTATGACGTCTCATGACGGAGTATTTATTAAGTTTGCCTTAATCTATGAGATCGCAGACAGCAGAGAAGATCATTTCAGGTTTGCTTTCAGTGAATGTGGCGGCAATGTTAGCACTTTATAGCTGGTTCGAATCAGCATGAAAAGTTGTATAGCGGAGACGTTCGAAAAGCGCTGTAGGAAAGATTAAAGGCAGTCTTTCGTATACCTGACGAAGGACCGGAGCTCTGAACGATTATGAATTCCAACAAACTGAACTGGACGTTAAATCTGTGGTAACTTATTCTAATATATACCATCTGGATCGTCCGCCATCGAGTCCAGTATTTCTCCAATGAATAGCCTGGTGGGCTGTACCGATCGGCTGACGCCACTAGACTAAACTGAAACCTTCATTATTGTTGTAGGGGATATCAGTTTGCTTTTCTTTCTCATAACCATGTTGTAGATGTAAACACTGCGCAGCCGGTCATCCGCCGTAACCGTTTTGCTTTAACGGCATTAATTCTGCTGGTTACATGTTTCCACGTAGTTTGAGTTTGGTATGACAGACCTTTACTTTCAACTACAGTGTAGTAGTGTGAGCATTTGCAATACGTATAACGAGATTTACGGCGAAGGCTAGCGACGTGGGCCCTGCTGAGGGCGAGGCAGGACCGCGTATTGCTGACGTTGCCCCTCGCTACCATGTCGCAATTGTCTTCAGCGTGATGACAGTCTCTTAGAGAAAGATATATATTATTTTCGAACAGTGTCAGATTTAGAATATAGCAAGAATGTCGAACGACGAGAGCGTTAGACTTACCACAACGGACGAGACATGGACTGTTATTGTCTGAAGGCCACAGATTTTGATCATTTTACTGCCATCGTTAGATGAAATGCATTGCGATAGAACGAGTAAAATTGTCGCACAAGTACAGTGATCCTTGTCATCGCTCACTCATCTTAGGTCACTCGTCTGTCGTCTCAAAAGAGCGATGACACGCTGTCGCCACCGACAGCAGCGTCTGGGAAGGTGGGAAGCGATAACTATAGCTTGCAGTCTGCCGTTTGAATACGAGTACTCGCGGATCACTGATGCGTGGCGAATGCATCCGAGGCAAGGCGATCTGATCGCTTTGATTCGAGGGCACGTGTGTGTGTCTCTGCTAGTTTGTACCAGAATGATTCAGATTTAGAGAAAATTTCGATACAGTATATAATAATGCAGGCTTGCACGTCTACCGTTCTCTTGTTGAGGAAATTAAAGTACGGCTCCCTTGTTGGGAATGGTATTTTCGAGTCTTGGAAAGTGCTGCCACAAGCATGCAGAAAGCTGCTTAGCTGTGCCGAGAGTAGATCAATTATTAGTTTTTCAGTGTTATCGCGAGCATCGACTCTTTCAAGTTGTTTCTTTTTGGCCGATGCCCCGAGGTCATACTATGCTTCAGCCAATATTAGTATTTATTACTACCTCCTCAAAGCGTTTTATGTGGATATCCGGTGAATTTTTATGGGAAATTAGATAATTCCGTCGAATTAATCCTCGGGATTTTAATTGTAGAATATCGGGAGAGGGGCGTAGGCCGCGCACCGTTACTTGCAGACAACGTTGCTGCGTGCGTTGTTGAGTGACGTTTGGGTAAGTTGACTTTTGTCGGTATCAGGTGTATTGTCAACCTTAATCACGTCATAGTCAATTTTAGGCTCTCCAGCAGTCTTTGGAGCTGAGTCCCGAATAAGTTCAGTTCAGCCTGTGAAGATAATATTCCTGCTCCCTTCCGATTGTCGTAGCAATGCGTTGATTCCCGGGTCTACGCTGATGTTGATCCCTTAGATTAGAAGGACGATATCCTAATACGAAATCACTGCATAGTGCATAGGGTCAACGCCAAACCGATCGTATGTTGTCTACTCGTGCTTACGTACATTAGGCCTGACGTGATAGATCGGTGCGCCCGGTGGATTCAATCATACTGTCGATGCACCTTTATCGCTAAATAGCAGTGCGGCAATATCATCACACTAGCTGGCTATCCCGGTTTCACTCGGGGGATACAACATAAGACGTTGTAGCCCTAGGCGAAAAATGCGATCATTTAATCGTGGGTGAGACGCTTCCCTCTCTTCTCTTGACGAAGGAAAAAGGCTCTTCGATTTACTTCTCATATGCCTTATATATACCCGTATGAAATATATCTAAGACGCCGAACCGAAGGACACTACATAAGGAGAACGTTGTAGCCAGGCTACCTTACGAGACCAGAAGCGATGGAGAAATTGTTCCACTAGATGGCAGAATCGATCTAAAATACGCATCTCTGATATCGGCGTATCGAAACTTGGAAATAGCAGCATTGGGCGATGTACAACTTACGAGATACACGCTGGGAGCACTAAAAAACCGTCTGGTCGCGCTCATAACGTCAGTCCTTACATCCATGTAAAATATTATGGCGATAGCTTCAGTAATAAAAAGGTTGATTCATGCAGAGACAGACAGACAGACAGACAAACAGCCTTTTTAATTTATATAGATTACCGAATCCGATGAAGGGCTTAATTTCGAGTAGTCAGTGAGGTAGCGGACCTGACCGACGAGGTGGTCGAAATATTCTGCAAAAATAACCAAATACCTGTGTCATATCAAACACTGGCGTTCGTTATCATCTCCATTCTCCATCACCATATATTATCGTCAGGGTTGACCTCCTGCAGCGGATGCAAATGTGATCCTGTATGCTGGTGGCTGGCGTTATAAGCTTTACCTCCCCAATTTGTAAGCACTTACCTCTTGTATGCTTTGACCCATTAGAAGCGACGTAAAAAGATTGTCTGTTTAATATACGGACGGTATCATTGTTTGAAGTGAGTTGTGAAAAGCAATATGAATTTTTCATAAGATATAAAATTGAGTGATGAGTACAATCGTCTGTTTTTCATTAGGGTATAGCTGACGCGTTGTAGTTCAAGTGAATGAATGATCTTGTAGTGTTGTGGTTGTGTGTTTGTGGTCAAACTCATCACCTTTATTTTGTCTATGTCGATGCAGTGGCATCGACAGTGGCTGGAATCAGTAGGTTTAGAAAAAAGTAAGGTACTTAGGTACAGCTACGTCACACCGTAAATCCCCTAACTACTTTGCTGATGGGGCTTTGTTTACACTGTTAGTGAATGAGGAGATAGTAGCATATCGCGTAATTTTACGGTAGAGATGAGCACGAGATGTCAAACGTCCATGAGTCGCGAATAGTTAGACACGGGCCATTGACGACTTGGCGCGTTACAATATATACAAATATACAATGTGTCTCTACGAGTCACGATACTGTAATCCTGTGACTCAGCACTGTGTTTGTTTTTGCTTGGTTATGTTCAGTCTGCGGCAATTCACTACGTTGTCCAGTGGTAATCCATGTAATTACAGTAGACGTACATCTTATTGTTACCCCATATTCGTCCGAATAATGTAGTGCAAATGATGGTCGGTGGTCGAAATCTCTAGAATCTAGAGATCCAACACCAAGCCTGGGCGAAATGGCCGTTGCGGGTGGGTGAAGACAGGCAGCCGATGCCAAAGTTGTGCCAAATCTCCGCGCAGAACATGATCGCCAGTGGTGACACTGATTTGGTTGAAAGGTGATTAGACTCAAGCTTAACCGCAAGAGTTCTCAGATAATAGTGCTGTATTGGTAACGCATTCGCAAATTCGTATTCGGTACGGATGGATGCTGCTTGATTGGAATCTTCTGCGCGCTTTTGTGGGTCGAATGTTGTCGCCATGTGCAGTGGCCGTTAAGTCAAACGTAATCCCGCGTAGAGTGAAAAAACATTTCTTTGTGTCATTCGGGTTGGTCCTCTCCGTTTGCTTCGTGCTTGTCGTCCGGAATCTCCCGTTGACAATTGCGAAATGCTGAAGATGAACTGCGATTAGCGACTGTTACAGCCAAGTGAGCGAGCATTCATACCGACCGGGAATTTCTTCTGATCTGTAAAAACTCTTTCTACCATTATATCTCCCACACATTTTTGCGAATTGTATGCCTTGTCTCACCTGACTTGACCTGTGTTTAACGCACAAGTAGACTATTCACATACTAAAAAAACGAAGCTCTCTATATTTAGCTTTACGCATTCCTTGACGAAGCAGGCAATTTCTGTGTTCGTTAGTCACAACGTAGCGCTTCTGAGGGTGCGTTTATTTTGAATGCTCGCTAGTGACGTTTGTGCGGTTTTAGTAGGTATATATATCTGACTGCATGCGGTACGTGTTGCGTTGGTAGTGTGAACAGGAGCTTAACGTTGAAAGCGTAGTAGTTGTAATACTTGTGTAACAAGACCCTTTTTGTCTCGTAAAGGATGTTCCTCGTCAATTTTCGCTAAATTAGCAAATTCCTGTTAGCCGTACTTAATAATTAGGAGGCATTTGTGGTTTTCTCAGGCTGATGTCGTCAATTTACTAAATTTGAATCAGCCAAGAGCGCGTAAATGGCAGTTTGGGAATTCTTTATGCTTCTGCGATTAGCTTCAAGGTGTCTGGAAGGGATTCTGGTTATAATTAAGAAGTCGCGGACGTGTTGGGCGGAAGTTAATGCGGATAACCCATCATAGAGACTGTAGGTTACCGGCACGCATTATGATAGAAGGATGTTCTATTCAAGTTCTATGAGGCATGATATGAGAGAGAAAAATCGGTGAAGTAGCGGAGCTACAGTATAATGAACACTCAACAGCACAGTAAATAACAAGCGCTGTAGATCTGGAGGGGGGGGGCAAACTGTTTGGCTAGTAGGCCACGTCAAATTCGAAAGTGTGTAAAAGGAGCAAAATGGATTGATGGTTTGGTATCTCTACCTCATTGAATAAACATTCACGTAATGGGGTATCGAGAAAGTTGGTGTCGGCCGATGCTAGATAGCTACAACATCACAGTTGCAGGGGAAATAAAATATTGACAAGGTTTTGCCGCATAATTCTTGTTATGGATGCGCCGGATTGAAGCCTTTGCCGGGATGCACGTCGCCGCAGCCTGTGATTTGCCCATGTCCGTCTTAGATCGAACTCAAAACAGGTTTGATTTGAACTAGAAATGGAAGCCAATAGTAAAAGTCCAAAATACAAAATGGGCATTTTTGATTTAGTATGTGGAGTAGATAATATGTTTAAAGTGGTGAATCCCTGATCCATAACCAACACTTTCACCGCGCCCAACATAAGCGTGCCAACAAATGTGACAACGACCCCAGGGAAAGATTGCATTGTTGGCAAAGTACTGCAAAGAATTCGAGTGTGTTTGAGTGCCGTCACTCTGGCATGGATTCCCTGCTACTACTGGAGTTTTGATATGCGATTGCATGCTCTCTTCGTGTCATATTTGTTGTAAATGTTTACAGATTGCCTTAGCATATTTACGACAGGGTGAAAGTGAATTGTGTGAGATGTGTATTGTATGGTTAGAGGCGGCAAGTTATTTGACAACTAGGTTATTGCCGCGCTACGCTCATGATAAAACATTCCATAACATCGTTGGTAATGCAGAGTACTTGGCATTTCAACGCCGCTGTGAGACGAAAAGCAGGTTGATTGGGGGATAAAGGGAAGCTTTTGGGCGGCAATCGAGTCAGCGAATCCTGATAAGCGCTGTAGTCGTCACAGACAGTGGGATTTTATTATTTCCGTCCTTTCCCAGTCAAATCTATTCAGTTAGAGTGCGCTCGGTATTGTGTACATATTTGTATAATATCTGTGTACGTATTACTACTATCGAGCTTTAGGCCTACTGGTGTCTGTAAAAACAGCCAAGAGATTATATTGTTCACCTTCTCTTATTCCCAGCAGTACATCCTTGCAGCATGACACGTCCAATATATTTTAAATCTAGGAAGTATCACTTAGTCGACGGACTGCTCAGTCAGTCGAAAGTACAAAATTGTATGCGATATTGGCATATTAGCTCCATTGCATACCGTTAACAGCGGCTTGCTTCAGGTACAGGTCGAATAACATATAGATGTGTGATTTTAGCCGGAGAGTGTAGATTTTTATTTTGATTGTAGCAGTATGAATATCAAATGATTAATTTTGTACTTTTGTTGTTGAATATTTATGATATTGTAGGTTATACTGCAATTAGGTGTGGTTACGATCCTTGCCGCTAACTTCTAGTTAGGCAATCATCGATAGTAGATTGTATGCGAAAGGAATGGCTTTATAAAAGCACTGAAAAGTTTGTCACTATTTTGGATTCTAACATTGATGGCGGTAACGTTACGTTCCCCATGGATAAATGTTATCCTCATTTTTGCAATGGTAACGCCTTTGCAGACAGCGTATATACCGGGTGAGTGTTTTTGCACTTTGGAAATGTAATGCCTAGTAGTCTCTGAATCGCTTACGACGCCCGTGTATAATTATATACACTTTATAGTGATCTTCTTTTCAACTTTCCGCATCTCCAATCTCTTTATCACAGCGAATCTTTCTCATCCACGAAGTCCTTGGCCCAGGATCCTCTTCTGTTAACTCCGACTTTCTTCATACCCCCACCTTAAAAACAGCTAAATGTCTCCTACAAGGTTGACCCGGTTATGTTCTACGTATATGGAGGATCGTTAAGCTAAGCATTTTCTTGCCGCCGCCCGCCCCGCCCTCCTTCTCTTTACTTGCCAATACACTTTTTGTGAGATTCTTTGGGAAACCTGCATTCAATTTACTTCTTTGACGTAAAGGGATATTTCAACCAACGCATAGGCTTGTAAATTTACATATATTGTACGTGATGCTCCTTTGTACGATGTCCTGCTCGTTCGAATGGAAATTCGTTGAAATCATGTATTCACTTTTAATATGCCAGATTACAATTCCAACTTAAGCAGGGCCCTGCGGTGAAAATATGTTGAGGGTTTGAGAAAAAATATAAGCATAGTTCGAATTTTCACCGCTCTTTTGCATTTACATATCACAGGAAGTTTCTGAATTCGTGATTTGGCTGTTTGAAATTAATAGCGTGACGGGATTCACCGCCTTAGCCTATTGTTGTACGCGAACCTTCCCTTGAGATAAATCCGACTGTTGCATTGTATTTTTCAATCTTCTGCGCAAATAAAGGGGGTATGACTTTATAAACAATGGTTAGAGAGTAGAGACCCATCTGGACGGTGTATAATAATGGTAAGCAATTAGTTAATGTACCACCGACGAAAAAACGTTAAGAAGGTGAATTCCCTCTTCCCGACCATGCGACTCTCCGTAAATTTCACAGAAAACACAAGTAACATAGATTTTGTACAAAATATCCAGCACCATCAAATGCTTTTCCATCCTTTAAACTTGTATCACGTCATCATAATATTCCCATCGCAGACCTTCTTCATCGCATCCTACAAGTGTTATTCAAATGTTTGTGCGCCTATGCTTGTGAAATGTGACGAAATTCCTCGGACAGCTTCGTGAAGAGTTGAACCAACTATAGGCGTAGGGTTACACGAGTTTTCCACTGTACATTAGATCTGTTAAATGTCACGTTTTCCCGATACCTCACGTCGCGGTAGCGATGTATTGCTGCTAGATGAAGCATGGAAATTATGCTATCTACAATTGTGAAGAAGTTGTTAATATATATGAAATGGCCTTTTAAATTATACCCTACTCAGTTGGCCTAGTGGTTTGACTGTCCGCCTTCTGATTGGGGGGGGGGGGTTCCTGGTTCGAATCCCTACTGAGTTAAACCAAACCGAAGACTTGAAGTTTGTATCCTTTCCTACTGTGCTAGGCCAGCGGTCAGAATCGGTGAATCCAAAGGGTTGTGGCTGTGATAATGATCGGGAATATATATACCGGAGATATCTGTATCAAGTACTATAAACATTGACCTGGCGTACATGACTAGCAAATGAATTCCAATCACAGATTCATTGTATGTTTTGATGAGGCGAGAAGGCTAGCTCATTAATCCAAATTTCATCGTAGTAAGGAGTGAAACTCTCTTTCTTGCCAAATATAATCTACATTACTTTGTAAGTCCGTGGTTTCTAAGTTCATGACGATGAGCGTGTGAGCGTAATCTTCTTTCATATGCTAAAATCATTGGTGTCTTCACATATCTGTCAGCGGTTATTTTGTTCAGTGGAATTGTTGGTATGTGACTATTGCTTATGTACGTGGATCGACCACAAGTTGGAAATAGGTTCAAATCGCTGTTCCCATTAATGCGTATTTGTCATGCGCGTTCATATTTGTACTGTACAGTGACTGAAATGCCATGCGAAAGGCTGGCGTGAACAAGAGTGACCCGTCACGTTACCGCCCGCTGGACACAAGTGCCGGGTAATCGTTTTAATCCGACCCGCCGACAACAAAAATTATACGCCTAAAGCGTGTACACTGTGCTGTGCATATTCCATTTTCCGTGCGATTCTCATGTTCTAAAGCTATAGCATCTAGAAAGTTCATTTCAAATAAAAGCGCACATCTTTCTCCATACATCGGGTGATGTAGGATTCTCCTGGGTCAGCATTCTATCCATACTCCCGGCTTGGCCCCTTGTCGAATGTAAGAGCCCAGTGTGGCCGGCTAGTCACAAAGTTTTCACGCCGTTGCGCTATATGGTACGTGGTAGAAAGCATTTTGAATGTGTTAATGAGATAGCACAGGTAACCTGTATCATGATAAATATCGCTATGAAAGCGCAACACCATAATAATGTTCTTGTAAATCCCGACGCAATCGTTGTGTTCATACAAGTACTGCTCGCTTCATGATACTTTACTCTTTGCGATTCCAATCGCGCTAATCCGTGTTTATATTATCAACTTCTCGCTCGTGATTATGCGAAGCTGTAAAAACTTTGTTTATTCTGACCACCCGTATCGCCTAGTGAGTATCAGACGTTGCCGCTGAGCTACGGTGTTTATCTATAAATATAGCATATTGGCATTGGCCTTTTGACTTGTTTCAACTCATAATAATGTACATGTAAAGCATTGCTACTATATCTACGACCCTGCGTTGTTCTCGCTGCACGTTGTGACACATTCACTAGGTAATATATCAGTTCAGATGGTATCTTTGTACATGTTTCCGCCGGGTCGCGTTTGCAGTGGGGCAGAACACTTTGTGCCAAATGCTCGGTGCGGTATCGGTAATAGCTTCGTTGCCAGACGGCAAGCGCAAATGGGAATGTATAGTACAGAGAGAGACGGCCAGCTTTAGATAGCTTATACCCGCGTCTTCTTCAGGTGTCCAATATATACGTATGCCCTACGTCGTATTGTTTCGAGTCTGTGTATGTTCAACAGTAAACATTAAATAATATAAGGTTAGGGCTGTTTTTTATTTGTCCTTTTAGGTTCTTTTGCTGTAGTTACACAATCTTCTGACACGGTGTAATATATATTCATACATTCTATAGTACTATAGTGCATACTGTATCTATATGACATACCTTAGCAGGCTGGACAAGTGCTATCAGTATAATATCGTACGCCCCCTTTGCACCAACCCCAACGTCCTGGCCATGCGGGGAAGATACAAATACCATGTTAACGCCTTCAGCATGACCCTGTCGGGTATCCTACCCACGACCTCTGGACCGGTTTCGTGGCGGTTGCCCTCTCACCGCGAAGCCGGTAATTATGGGAGGTAGCACATTTCGTACATATCGCATGGCGAATACCAGCGGTTGAGTTATCAGTGGTCGGCATGGATATAAACCATTACTGCATTGATCGAAATGATTAGGATACATACATTTGGGTGTCTGAGAGGATGTCGCTACGATGATATCTCCCACGTAATTACATGCACTTACAATCCTGAGTGCGAACGCGTTTGATCTTAGACAGCCATTTGAGACAATAATGGCACGCCTGATATCAATATAACATAGGCTGACTAGGATCATGTACCGCAGATGATTACATTTATTGCATGCTGTGAGTTAATTACAAACATCGTGCATTCGTACGAATTGCATGAAAAACGCGTTTGCTGGTCGTAACTGTCAACGTTGGGTGTTTTATTCTAATTAACATGCCATATCAAATAGCCGCAAATGGCTTCAATACATCACCGTTGTATTGACATGCGTTGCGAATGGCTAGAGTGGACGGAGATTAGATGCATGAAAAATTCATTCCAGGTTCCTTCCTACTAGTACTGTACTCGTTGTATTGACGAGAAGAACTGTCACCTAGGCGTGCCAATCTATATAGCCATGTTGTATTACCCTCTACCATACAGTCGCCAATGAAAATAGAAATGCTTCCACTCGTTGTATTAGTACCGCTTATTCACATTATCTGGTTTGCCAATTTGAAACAACCAAACCTTTTGTTTGGTTAGGATAACACAAGCTTTATATCCTAACGTAACTAAAGTTCGACTCGAAGTTGATTCATTCGTGGTAGTCGGTAGACAACATGGTGCTGACAAATTCCTAGGGATCACCCACGTTGCATTGTGAAGATTTCCCGAGGTCGTTCGTGGTTGCAATTCGAGACAAAAACATCACAATTATATGCAGATAGAATCCACCACTATAGTTCCCCAGTTACAAACCCTCCCAAACGCAATCAAATAAAGCAGATTGAGAGAGGGTTAATATCCGTCGTAAAATACAGTATTCCACCGCCTAATCATGAGCCGGTTCAATCCGCTGTGGACAACCACAAACTCAAGCCAGCCATAGGCGAGCGTCTGGGTACTAATTGCTGTTAATTCACCTGCTTTTAGGACCAAAATCCGACTCAAATATTGACCTACGCGCATATGCATGAGTGCTACGCCAGTAAGTACTTGGGATTATACCGAAGATTCTGACGCTTTCTCATCGCATACGCCCAAAGGTTTATTATTTCTTTGTCATATGGAATTGAGAGCTTAAATATGTTAAAGGCATATGTGATTTTTGCGGATATTTGTGTGTTTTCATGCGTCATTGACTATGTAATCATCCGAATGCTGGATATTTCAATCGCGCCTGCACCTGTTATCGTTATTTTTGAGTGAAGGTCAATGATGTTCAGGCAGTTTCTCGCGAGGCCGCTAATCTTTAAACTTGCGGATGTGTTAATATTTCATAAGAAACTCGATGCCGTTTGCTTTTCACAGATGAGTTTTCGCGCTTCATAAATAACAGCTTCAATTCCATTTCATTCAGCCACAAAAATTTATTTCAATTCGATTTCATGATCATTTCCTTTTAATCAGTTTATAGCGATTATCACACGGGTCATGACCGCGGTTGGAAAATATGATACAGCTTCGAAGCTTCTTTCAGGTAGTTCGCTTGTGTCCGTGGGAAATTAAACTGCTACTGTTGAACCCGAACTTGCACGAATGTTGCGCCAGTGTGCTTGATTACGAATTAACTCTCTGCAACTCGACAAGGTAATAAGATTAACGGGTAATAAACTTCTTATCCATCTCTCGTCGTGGCACCCAATAATCCTCAGTCGCCTCGTGGGTTCCAATCTGAGCAATGCACCAAAACGAGTGCCTCATCTTCCCATATGACACGCAAAGCAAATCGGTCAGCAGACTGACGGACCTCGCAAGTGTACTTGGCGTTGGCACATACCTTATCAGAGCTTATCAACACGCTGGTGCATGCAGTATATGCCATTCATCACAATTTGGTCGCTGATGTGTGTACATTTATTCCTAATCTACCGTAGGCATGCCTTTTTTCTTGTGGATAACATATTAAACGTGCCGGCGTTTTGAAGTTCAGTATATATATCGATGTATAGATAAACCAACTATAGAACCAGGCTATGGCAATCTGATATTTCCCGTCAAATCCCGTCTACTCAGTCACTCAGTTGTCCTTAAATCCTGTATTGTGTCAGCCTCACTGTAGCCTAGCAGTTCGGGCTTCCAAGGTACTTGTTTTGCCTCGTAGAATGCAACATGCACGTTGGTACGCAGCGTAGGACACCAGGATTCCACAGTTTGCCTAAATGGAATTTGTGCGCTGTACATTTCAGCTGTATTCCCGCACAGTAGTGTGTACATCTTATTACGAAACGGAGCCACATTCTTACACGAGCATTGCATTCAGACTTCCGTCGTTCTATTTCGGTAGTTCACTTAATTGAGATGAAAAGATTTGAACTGATACCCCTCACCCAATATCAGCTGCCCACAATTATATCAAAAATAGTTCGAAGTACGCCAGGAATCCCAAACTTGATATCGCTTACGTAAGTGAACTGATGTCGTTGATCGTAGCTGCTGAGACGCTTCAGTTAACTTGGATGCTAAATTGGTAAATGCAGACACGAGATTGGTTTACGGAGAAATTCACTGTTCTACTTGGTCGGGGCTTACTGTCTCTGTGTACCTTTCGTTGTACTGAAAAACTATTGAATTGAAATTGACGTTATTTGCTTTGCCTATCGGCCCTTACAGAATTATTAGGCGAATACTCATATTCCTGAAATCCTGAATATGTTTCGTTTTATGATCTATGGCTTCTTCAACTTCTGAGGTCACATACGCCAGGTCAATGCTTAGATCGTGTGTCGATACTTCCTGCAGTTTATATCCCGGATCGCTATCACTCTGCTGTTTCGATCCCCACAACCGCTTACAACCTCAAACGGTGCCATGTACGGTGTGAGAGTGAGTATCGAAAGCCTCCAAGCGCTAGGGAATATACGGCGGATTGACGCATAGCTTAATAACGGTGTAGTAAAATCACTGCCAAATCATATGCGTTTCGATCTGCTAATGACCACCAACAAACATCAGAAGGGCGAACGAGAAATGAATTCGTCTTGATATTCGACAAAACACTTATTACATCCACTGGTAGATGAGAACACAACTGTTTACATCTCTATTGTGGTATAAGTGTGACGAATGTACTTCAATGCTGTGCCTTGTTCGGTTGGCAATTATATTGCATCGCTAATGTTTTCAGCTTCCGAGTAGATAACAGCAACAATCATGAGAGCTATATAATTGCAGAATTATTATGCTCTTTAATGGCTTTTAATGTCATCTTCATGTTACTGTTTTGAACTTTTTACGTCTGAAAACAAACGGCATTTCATGTTTATACGTAGAGATGCCCAGGTTCTAACCGCATTACAATACATCGACTAGAATGTACATTAAAGTCACGTTATCACATTCACGAATACCACAATCGCAGCCACCGTGACCTGGTACCTAAGGTGTAAGTGGTTTTGCAAATATCAATGCAAATACATAATACATAATGTAGACCTATCTGTCAAAACGTAAACTAACGACTAAAATATATACTGTATAGTACATTCCCAACTATAACATCAAAACTGTTACTGCCAGAGTTTTTCGGTATAACCTTATCCTTAAAGCATTTCCTTAACTGGTGCCACCGCGAATTTAACCGCAAGGAATGTGTCTGTGGCGTTTTAGTCGCAAGCACTTTCCACTGCATCCCCCTTCGCCTATCCAGACTAGATCTGACCGGTCGTGGCAGTGGAACGAACACTTTTTTGGACGTGATCATATACATCCGCGCAACATACAAAGAGTATAATATATGAGGGTAAAAACAGTGGAAAACGGTGTTACACTTGGCCGTATTGTGCCACTCCTGCACACTACCCCTAAACGCTGAGAGCACGTCTTGTGGTTCAAACTACCGGATAGCGTACGAGCCCTTGGCTACTTGTGCGATTTTTTCAATTTTCTTGATCAATCATTAGCAATTCAAGTAATCAAGATTGCGTGTGATAGCAAATAGGCATATGTGACACAGCATGTTTCTTGCAGATTACGCCACATGTCATGCATTGTATCCAATATTTGGATGCAAGCGGTCACAACAGAAGTAGATCGAAGTATTTCCATGGAGTTCACACAAAACAATAAGCTGTCAATGTATACATATTACCTATGCGAGCGGTGATCACGACCAGAAAATTAATTTATAAGCAAAATCTCAAGGGAGCTTGCAATGAAACTGTCACACTGTCAGCCAAATAGCCATGAAAATCTGCGACAAATTCGGCTGTATATGCATTATCTTTGAGCACGTCTGTGATGACATACCATATGGTTGCTCATGGCCATGGGTTGATTAATTTTTAACAAGATCAGTATGGCTGTATAATGTACACTATTGAATGCATGCATCACATTTTCACGTGGGATATTCTAAGTGGTAAGATTAATTTAGCTGTAGAAACCCCGCCCATTATAAATATTCTCCATGGCATACGCTTGAGATGTGACCACTTCTTGTCTATGGCCAGTTAAATAGTACCAATTCACAAACTTCCGTATTGAAATCGGATTTTGTTTTGCTGTATGGAGTTCCGTTTCTTTTGAGCTCTTGTCTATTGACAATGTTTTCCCGAATCGTGGCTTATGTTGTCAGGTACACGATACGTACGGCGTGCAGAATCCGTTATTACCACGGGAAGTTTTTCTTGCAGAAAAAGTTTCATTCAGTCTTACCAAAAATTGCATTTTCTTGCATTAAAATGTGAGAAAGTTGAATTTACAAAATGAAGGTTTCAACGAAGCTTTTATCAATTGAATGCAGTGCAAACAACACTCAGCAACACACTAATGGTGTTTTAGACACACACTGCCAAATATGTCCGATATTTTCGGGAGAGAAATGTCGATCTTTCGCCAACAATTTGCAAACCCTTCTGAAACTTCACTCATACCAACATCATCCTCATCTCATGACATGACATGACAATCGGTGTCGGTAGTCTATCGATATTATCTCTGTCAAGTAAGTCGAAACCCTTACAACTATATGGTAAAAAAGGTTTGGATCCCAAAAGTTGAAAAGTTTTGCATCATTTTGCACAAAATTGGTAAAAATAGCAGTTCGAACTTGCAATTCAAAAATCAAAAAATTTGTAAAATGTTGTAATATAAGCTCCCTAACCATGACCCATAACATCGAATCGGATCCACCAGCGGTGGTTTCAGAGCAAATGGTGACTGCAAAAAACTTGCCCTGGTTATTACACGCTTTCATATTGCTTCCGTACCATGGCCAACCTACATACAACGATATCGCAAATTATTAGTACTTATTGATAGCGTTACATATTGTAAAGAAGATCACCACAGATTTAACGCCCAGCCACAAGCTTTTGGAGCTCCGCTCCTTCATCAGATGAAGATAAGGTTAAGAACACAGGTTGTTGATAGTAGGTGGTCTAAAATGTTATCGCATTGAAAAATATTCTACTCCTGTTTTAATCAATACAGATATTTTTGATATCATTTTTACAACATAAATAGCAACCTAGGGAAGGTGTAATAAAATGGCTGGTGCGTATCTAAATGAGGGTGCAAATTAGGTTTAAAATTGCCCAGGTATAACCTGTCAGTCCCCAAAGCAGCACAAATAGAGAGGGTTGCAACAGGGAGGGCATTTGGCAACTTGCAAAGAACTGTGAAACGATGTACGGTTCAATCCGCTGTAGCCATCCACAAACAGAACATGAGCGAAACAAGGGGAGTGTGACGTTGTTTTCACTTTCAGATTTAGGCCTATTAATGCTAATTTTTGCAAAAACGCCTGTGTATGGGAAGAGACATGGTTGTCTCTGACGCGTGTCAGAGCTCAGAGAGGTGTTTTTAGTGATGTCTACTCTCTACAGTTTGATGTGCTCTTCATTTGATTGGCTTCTACCCTCAACCAAAACTAGACAGATAAACTGAGTTGGCAACTGGGGTAGTCTTTCGGTGCTATATTCCTATCACTAAGAGAATGATCCATACTATGCATTAATTCTATTTATACACAATAGACAACGGATGAAAGTTCGACGTATTGCATTATGCAAACTGCATAAGTTGGTTTATTTTGAGCTTGCTGAGTTACGTAAATTTAATTCATTAACTCTGTTCGTCTTAATGGCAAATGAGTCAGCATCGCGTATGTTTTAGCTTTTGTTCAACATCTAACAGCCGCCCCCGTAGCCTACGTTGTACATGGGCAAATTGAAAGCGTTGCAACATTGCCTTATTTTCCTATCCATTAAGAGGAAGAGAGGGATATTTCAACAATCAACTCAAATTGGCATATATCCCAGTGAATATTAAAATAGAAAAAGAGATGATATCTCGTCATACAATCAAACTTATATTGCCATATTTCCCACACGTATAGATCGAGTGTGTGTGTGTGTTAAGGATAGTTTATATCGTCGCATATAGGCCTACCAATAACCGTAAGCTATAGCGAATAAGCGATCGAAGTCATAATTATGCCGGTTTAACCCATTTAGCGAGATAAGTAACCTATATTTCAACTATATAGGCCGTGTTTCAGCTTAATGCCCAGTCACTTCGTGCGATAAACGTGTAAGGAATCTCGACAGATTTGTTGAACTTATTAGCAATGGAATGTGCCCTTGCTTCACAATAGGTGTTGATAAATGTGATCGAAATCGAAACCAGTTTATTCAGTTACAACTCACACGTACACGGACGTAATGAACATTGACAGAGTTTTGCATTTACATGTGATTGCAAATTAATCTCATATTCAGATCCTCCAACATTCGTTGTGAAGCCATCTGCAGAAAAGATTATCCATCAAGGGGAAAGTCTGCTGCTACGATGTCGAGCCACTGGTCGTCCTCAGCCGCGTATCACGTGGTGGAGGAATGATCACCAGATCAAGGATGGAGAGGTGACTGCGTCTGAGAATTTCCTAAAAATCTAGATAATCTATTCTATATGGATAGAGAATAACCCAGGAGTGCCACAACACGTTATATATTGGCAAATGATGACGGATGAACCTTTTGCAGAACGGGATTCTACTAAGTCATGGATCCGCCGAGTTGGCAGTAAAAACTGTGAATACGTCGCATCGAGGAAAGTATTCATGCCAAGCACTCAGTGTCGAAGGAAAAATAAAGACTACGACCGTTGTAAAAGTGAAAGGTTTGGCTTTTGCGCATATTTCGATTTTTCTTATAGAAATAGGAAGATACCGAATACTTCTTTTACAGCACCACCTGAATTCGTTAGAAAACCTGGTAATCAACGAACGAGGGAAGAAGACAATGCCGTTTTTGATTGTAACGCTACTGGATACCCGAATGTCTTGCATTACAGGTACGTAGGCCTACTGGCATGGCTTGTCAGAGCTTCATGCCACCTATATATCCTTGTCATTTCTATGATGTAGACATTTCTACTCACCCACACCCGGAAATTATTGCTAAAAAAAATCGTTCTCATACACTTGGTTCGTGATGTAATGACAATATGGCAGTGTTACGGTTGTGAGCCAAGGAACCGGTTGGTAGAAGAATTGCATCCTCACCAGAGTCCACAGCGCCGCTTTGCGGTCAACGCAATGGGTGGACTAACGAGCCTTCACCGTATTCATGTGGACTGTGTATGATAAAGAGACACCAACCTCAAAGGTTGATACCAAGCCCCTTCAAATGGGGTTAGGCCAATTCATGTGAGGTCTTATCCGGTGTTGCCACGTATACCATTGAAATGGCCGAAGAGAGATTTTTGCGTTTCGAATCATGGGCACTACTACCAGGCCCATCTCCATTGCTAAAGCCAACCTCGGGAGGCGATGAGCTTAACACAAAGCCGTCAAATTTCCAACATATAGTCATCGTATAATTTCCAATCTTCCAGATGGTATTACAATGACGAGGATGTCCGAACTTTACGGCACTTGGAAGGTCGATATAAAATACTTGGGGACGGATCTCTTATCATCTATACCGTAGTTGCAAGCGATATAGGGAATGTTACTTGTGTTCCTGACAACGGAATTAGACCGTCGCCAAATGCAACAGCTTCTCTTACTGTTTTATGTAAGTCATTTCGTTCTGTAAGAATATCCACCATGAATAATATCCGTAAACGATTTGCAAATGCAAATCTGTTTTGATAAGCGTGTGGTCGACGTTCTAGGTTTGACTCTTCGGCGAGTATGCACTATTCGCATTGGGCCCGCCGCTTTGGCTGAGATATCAATAGTACGGTCCACAGGTGAACAAAGACATCAAGATAGATATCCGTAGCATCCACCACTGGCTTTCAGCGTTATAGGGATAACTTGTAGAAGTGGCCCAGTATGAGCACTTCGTTTCTACATACTCTCACCTTACGCGTATGGTGTGTCATCTTTTCCATTAACCCTAACATTTTGGGTGACCGAAGTGGGTTATACCGCACCTGATAGGGTTGAGTGTTTATACCGGGTGATGTAGTTTGGGCCGTAACCAGCCCCGTTTGTTTGGGGTTCTCCCCTGCCATGTCTGGGGATTTTGGGGAGGGGGTGAGTGATCGAAGCATGAAATGCCGTTCAGTCCGTGCGCATATGGTGCGTATAGAGAGGAAAACAAGTATGAAGGGCTGGCGTTTATCAAAATGCAGTACCCACAGTACGGAGGCAATACCAAGCAACCGCGAATCGGTATTTTTTCCGAAATTTCACATTCCCAAACGGATTGTGTGATTTGTGACCGATGTAATTTGAATTGTTACTTCTTCAGTTCGGGCTCGCGTTCATGACATGCCTCATTTTGTGTATGCTGGGAAAGGTTTAAAAGCCGTTCTAACGTGTCCTACTGATGCGGAACCTGGTGTTGATAGTGTACTATGGAGGAAAGACGGACGAGAAATTGACCTAAATGATGTAAGTTGCCTGAATGCATTAGGCTTTCTTGTAACGAATGGATTTCCCCTGCTCCTTCCTGAGGTACATGTATCGTGAAGTTTTTCTATTCCACAACCGGTTTGAGCGTCGAAAACATACAGATATCGGGTTGTGCCAATGTTTGACTCGTCTTTTTCCAGCATTAGGTAACAACGTTTAGTTGATGTCCCGAGTGATATAGGGTGTATGCATCATTCTCTTCTTCCTGATGTAACTGCTGGTCATTTGTCAGTATACGCAGGATGTCCCATTCCTATCACAACTATTTTTGCCGCCACTGTACCTCTGCATGGTGTGCAGCGCACAGTATGTGCATAAATGTATACACTCTCATGTCTCTACTCCTTCCCGTAGCTTTTCGTCTCCCTTTGTGCCCCTGTTATAATATATTTTACTTTTTTGGCAGCATGCTCGCATGCATCTTGACAAGCGCTTCAGTTTAATTATTGAGCCGGCAGAATATGCAGACGCCGGACGGTACACATGCACCCCATCCAATAGAATCGGCACCGCTGGAGAAAGCACTGGGACAAATTTGAAGATTCGTAAGCCTCCACATTTTATATATCGACCGAGTAACGTGTACGAAGCTGAAATCGGAAAACAACTCGATATACCTTGTCGTGGAGGAGGGAAACCACCCCCCAATGTGTCATGGAGGAAGGTAGGATGGGCCTATGTTATTTCAGGACTTCTGACTTACTTCGGTACCACCTTACCTTATTCGCTGGAGCGAACGGTCTGAGGATATATGATCACGGGCAATAATAATATTGCCAGCCACGATCGCTCCAAAAATCCTCTTTAAGTTACATGGAGAGCTGTGCTCGGTCCAATTTGCCGTAGTTTTTCGTGGAACGCAGGTACTACTAAGAATTGACACCTCCACCACTCCGCCACAACGCGACAAAAGTCATGCAAGGCACGGGGCAGAGGAGTGTCTTACTACGAGCATTACTAACGTTTACGGTGAATGCAATATGCCGTCGCGCCCGGCTGATCGCCATTACAGACAGAGTGTTTGGGCGTACATTTACTACCGTTTACGGTGACTGTAATACTATCTTGACCCAAAGTCGGTTTCTGGCGTTGTACATCATTTACTGATCCACTGCAAACAAATGCATTGCTTACTGAAATACTACAGGTCTGTATGAAGATTTCAGGCCTGTCCACTAATTAGGGCTAACTTTCGCTTTATGGACATCACGATAAGTCTGCCAGTTTTCGAAGCATAAATCAATTATAATATAAGCGCTTATATTCTAACTAGCGACGTATTAATAAATAAGGTCCTGCCATATTTTCAAGACTTGATTGCGGCATTGTCATCACTCGGTATTCTTTGCTTTAGAAACATCTCTCAGACGAAGCAATCCACTTCACAGTCAACGGCGGAACTCTTCATATTGCTTCAGTTGTAAAAGCTGTGCATGGAACTTGGCAATGCGTTTTGAAGAACTCGGTAGCTGAGGTTCCTACGGATGTAGAAATACTAGTCAAATGTAAATAGAAACGTACTGAAATCGGTAATATGGTAATTTTTCTACATCTGCATAAATGTATTTTTTGCACAGATACCATGCCACATAAAATCAAGAACATCACCGTACAACCATTCAGCGATTCGGCGTTGAGGGTTTCATGGGTTCCAGGATTCAATGGAGGATATGATCAGTACTTCATGGTCTGGTATGTTAAATCTTTCAATGCAATAAAATAAAAGGATACTGAGTTCATACGATTTATAGAGTACTGTATATTGCATCCTTTTGCCAGTAAACTCTTGATGAAGTCCAGATGCGCTGACGTTGTTAATAGGACTCATCACATTTTACGCTCAAATGTTTCATGCTTTCTTAGAAGAGGATATGGTACATGACCTATTACACGATGCCATCAGCATCTGTGGAGTCAGCGCCCCAATCAGAGAGAGAGATTTAGCATGCGTGTCACATACTAGTACCCGAAGTATTTATTCGCTAATCTACACATGCTTCCAATTAAATCCATCTTGTTCCACATCTTCATCTAATCAGGCTTTGTTTTATAAGCTTATTCGGATCATATAGTGCTACAGTGTTGGTGACAATTGACCAGTTATATCGGATGTAGACTGAAACTTAAGAGATTAAATAGGCGAGCTAGCACAACCTGTGGGGTCTGCAATAACGTTGGTGTTCGAATCACAACTGTGCCAAAAGACGTAACACTATGCATCCATAGCTTTTCAACCGCTCTCCCGTCGTTATAGATTAGTTTGTTGTGTTGGTGCACCACCGTTCAGTGCACAACTTTCACAGCCATATCACATGCGATGTCACTAACCTATAATGTAAGTGCGAAGAAGAGCATTTGAGATTTGTTTACAATCACTTCCTGTGTTCTGAATATATACACGATGTGACTGCAAGCCGTCTTGCAGGTTTCGTCAAACCGGAATCGAGGATCCTTCTTGGGCAACATACAAACCGAATCGAACCGATAATGTGATGATTCTGGGAAATCTACTGCCGGATACTGCATATGAGATAGCCGTACTACCTGTCAATAAATTGAGAAGCGGTCCATTCAGTGATATGGTTACAGCAAGAACAAAAGGTACGCTATGTGTTTGGGAATCGTTCGCTTAATGACACGCAAGTTGGTTACTCCTAATAATGGTTGAAACTACAACTCGTTTGACTCTTCGGAAACGAATCATATTCAGAATCCATATCAATCTCAGCGCCACTGCTAATAAATATATCAGCTATAATTATCTTCTTCTTAACGCTTGCTACCGGCCCAACAGCAACGATTCCTATTTGCCACGGCTTACCTCCAATTGAGACTGAGGATATTCGCCCCCATCATGCATAGCCCACCTGATGGGCGAATAAGGTGT
This sequence comes from Botrylloides violaceus, assembly GCA_030412335.1. Classification (NCBI taxonomy): domain Eukaryota; kingdom Metazoa; phylum Chordata; class Ascidiacea; order Stolidobranchia; family Styelidae; genus Botrylloides; species Botrylloides violaceus. The sequence goes on from JASFYC010000808.1 coordinate 192,069, forward strand.
TGAGTCAAAACGATCTTCATAACAATGTGAATGTAAAATGTTGATCGACTAATCTCAACAGTATCCCTTGCGCTGGTTAGCGGGGAAATTGGGCGTGCGTTTTGAATTTGGTCGGACGAGATATGACCCTTTGACCCTTGACTGACGACAATCGCCAGTCGTTATGCAGGTAGTGCTAGTCTATGACCTGTGAATTGTGAATTGTGAATTTATTTCCGAACAAAGGAATGGTGGACGTTAAGTTTGTAGTGACAATCTCTACTTTTGTCTATAGTTCAATATATATATGATCTTCGGCCAGTATTTGTTCATGATCTTACGAAAAGCAGCCTGTGTTATAGCGTTTCCAACAAATCTAAATTTCACAATATTTTTTATACCTTTTAGCTCCTCGGCCTATTAATTCATCTCCAAAGAGCACAATTCCTCAACCGTATTCGTTATTCGTAAGTACTACAAGTACAGGTCTTGTACAGTTGTCATGGAAGAAACCAAACTTGTACCTGCGTCCGCCTCGGCGAATGGTGATGCCAAAGATGAAAATTTTGGGCTTTTCGGTTGAATACCGATGGATTGGTATCACCAGCGGTAAGTAGACACTGGAATATTACTTGTGGAAGTAGCCTGGCCGCTATGATTGATGGTGAGCTGTACCTTTCTGTCCCTCACTTTTCGATGGTCCTGTTTTCGGGCATGGACAAATATGATATCGGTGTGGATCCCCGCCGCTCGTCGGTAAGGTTGTTGGTTCAAATCATGTCAGCTGTGTCAAGAATGTGACATAAAAATAATTATATGTACAACTTCGCTGCAAAGTTCCCGATCGTCATTGAAGTAGATTCAAGGTGTTTGGTGAGAAAGACTTCAGTCAATACATTTTGCTCTATCTGCACACTGTATAATAGCCTACGGTCACAACATTTGCTGTATCATGTGACGTAACTATGCATGGCTGGCAACGGCTTTTTGCATTGCCAGACTGTTATTATATTGTGTTGATCTTTTATAGATTCATCCGGGACAGGGCGTTCCAAGCGTGATATTTCATCCCAACACGAACCTATGCCAGAAAAAGACCATTGGAGTACCTTGACCAACACGTACGAGAATGTGACGTCAGTTGTGATTCAACCAGATCAACTGTACAGAGATCTTCAATATGAGTTTCGAGCACTGACTGCGTCGGAAAGTGACTACAGCCAGCCGACCAGCCCCGTTGCATTTTCTACCGCAGGTAACAAAGGCCTAGTCTACAATGTCCTATGAATTTTTATTTTTTCTCTACGTCTTTTGCTTGACAATTTCGTCTAGTGTAGTACAAAATAGCCTTCCTATGTTCTAGTAGCGGGCCTAGTACATACTGAGTAAAGCACTGATTGCTTACGGGTCGCGAGTTTGTTGGGCGCCCACTAAGATGAACTGTAGTGTGATATTGCCCAGGGTAGTCTTGTCAGGGAATCAAGACATTCCTGATAATGCCGAGGATTTTATTTACTGAAAACCTGACCATATAGCAACAGAACGGCAAACAGCAACAGAGAAGAAAACAGGAATAAGCATTAGGCGAAAGGACCACGTTGTTATGTAAAGGGACTCCGAAAGTGTAATAATTAGTATCGTGGGTGTATTAGCGAGCAAATTATTCAGAACAAGCGCGTCCTTATCATCATCACAGGCCAGTCGACTCACGCTGACCGCCTCTAACCTGCAACCTAGAAATTGGAATCCACATCCCCAACCTGCAGGTTTACTGTGAGGCTCTTGGCATTATTGGGACATGGCCTACTTTAGGCCGTAATTGCCGTCTCTGTAGCCAGGAAGGTGACTTGTCTGGGGGTTGTTGTTTCGTTATGTCATTTTATCCTCGATTCAACTTTGTCACAGGACTTGCTGCATATCCTTGCTACACCGGTTTGACCAGCACTGCAAGTACTCTACGTCACCCGGTACTGATCGGCATACTGTTAGCTGTGATCGTGACGGTTGTGATTGTATTGTTTGGACTATGTTACTTCTGTCGAAAGCGAAGGCAAAAAAATCTCGAAGGTAAGTCTATATACCGGTATTTGTCAAAATGATGCATCTGTAGCAGAATTTAGTACACTTTTCATTATATTGCAGGTAGGCGATATTCGTTGACTGCAACTTCAGATAATCACGGGTGAGTTATTTCTTGTGAAGCACTCCCCCCCCTCTCTCTCTATTTTGCGGGAAGTTAAAAAGTGTGGCTGCGCAGTAAATGAAGTGCAAAATGCTCTTTGGCAATAGTAATTTCCATGTAAATTACAAGTTTTAGTCTTTGTGACAGTTTGAAAATCACCTTCGGCAGATACGAGGGTTTTATGATCACGTGATCGTTCGTCATATCTCACAGGTCATGCTTTGTTGAAGTTTTCCTGCATTCCAGTCGTTCTGCGTTGAAATCAAATAGTAGGATGTTTTACACTTCCACACACATTTAACCGACCATGCCATTCTGAGGCAAGGCTTGGGCCCCCCGCAAGACTTGCTTGAATAGACCCCGAGAAACAACCTCTTAGTAACAGTTTTCTGGCCGCATAGTATCTCGGACCCCATGTGATTAGAGAGTTTGGCGGGCGTTTGATACAGTCTTGCACCTGCATCGCATGCCCGTTTGAATCACCACTTACAAATCACTCTATCATAGCAGCTTGTCCACGGAAATTCTCATTTCCTGCCTTTTCAAATTTGCAGAACTACCATGAACGGCAAAGTCATTACCAATTCCCACTCGCTCGTCGTCGATTTGACGGAAAAAGCGAACGGGGAAGTAAAAGGCATGAGCAAGATAGACTTTGATCTTGCCGACGGCGGTTCGGATGACGATGACGTGCAAACGCCATTCTTACGTAACAGTAAAATGGAAGAAGCTACTGCAGTGTTTGACGCTTTCATCAAAAATCACAACACACACACCGAGACAGATTCAAGAAAGGAAACATTGTCCTCAGACAGGTAACATAAGAATTATTTAGACGACATTTTCCTGTTGTCTATGAGTTTTCCAACACGTCCTTGGATATGTGCGTGTTCGTGCGTCTTTGTTCAATTTTTGGTAGCCTACTACGTCAATAGTTGGAGTTTGGCTATGAATCCTCCCACATCTGTAGAAAGGAGGAAGACATGCGACCGGACAGCGTTCCGGATCGCTATGCCGAATATCTCTTGACTTCTCGCTTCTACTCGTCCAACGTAAGAGAAGCCAGCTCTGGCGTCGATGTCTATCTCTCTTTCGCTGTATAGCTAGAATACCGATTGGTCGCACAACCATGTGTAATATATCTGGTCTATCCCAAACAGACTTCGATCCATATATCGTTCATTGCGCAACGACGGACGTTCGGGCAGTTGAAGTCTTACGACACAACGTGTTTAATCAATTAATGAGTAATGAGTGGTTGGGACTAATATTATCATCATGTTTACCGCCGACTGGTTAGATTGTCAGCAGTGAAACGTTGTTGGGCCAATCGTGACTCGCTATGGAATAACGAGCGACTTGCTGCGGAGAGAAGAAACTTCCTGCTCATCTGACAATATCTGATCGCCCAGGGAATTGAAATAATGTATGAAGTATGTAAGCAAATGCATTGTTTAGATCATCAGTGCGTTTGAGACGGGAAGCCACAGCAAAGATTTTATTGGAACAGTACAAAAGGAGATCCTTGATCGATCACATGCATCACAGATGTGAGTTGCCTTTTACTCGTTCTATGTAGATCAGTACATCGTATGAAATCATATGAAAATCCACAACTACTACCGGTCTGGCTGGACTGATCAATGGGTGGCTGGCGACAGGAATGACAGTCGGCGCAAAACAGACAATTCATTGTACAATAATGCATTTATTGATAAGTATGTTAAGTCGCAATAAATGATGAAACTGAAAAAGAAAAGAATGCCGCTCCTACAGAATGCAGCATGCTGATGCGCTGGCGACCACGCGTCATGTGAGTGACATGGAGTGTGGGTGCTCCTAAGTGGTCTAGGCTCTATGTAGTCAATCCGTACACATCGGTATGGCTGAATATTACACAGTCATGTGCTCCTATATCCACTGTGGCCATCAAAAATGGAATGGCCGAATGGGGAAAAATTTCCTCGAGGTCAAGATTCTAGGTGGTACATGTTAATCTTAAATATCCGCACCCTCTCTTTTCTTCGGCTCCTCCGTGAGTGGTTGGCCACATCGAATCGACATTATTGTGCTTCCTGTCCTGCGGCATGTAATCGTTGGTTGTTGGTCCACGAAACCGGTAGGTTCCGAGTTCAAATCCGGAGACCGCATCATACCGAAAAAGGTATCCGTTGCTTCGTCGCTAGACAGCCTTCTCGTGCAGCTTACGTATGCTCTCATATTGCGTGTGTACATCATGTTAGTTTATGTAAATGCAGCAAAAAGAACAAAAGACTAAATAACCAACGTCATTATCCTTATCCTCACAATTTAGCCAGGTCTGGGACGGGCCGTGGTTGGGGAATATAATTTCTGCCCATGGTCATACATCCGCGGAACGTATGCAGAGCAATGTGACGTGATGCACCAGCCGTCCACAATATGCCGACACTATCCCTATAACGCCAGGAGCATGTCGGAGAGGCTGCGGAAATCGACCTTCCTCCTATTGGGTTTCATTAGGGTTCATGAGGTTCTTTTACCGAGTCAGCTACATGGCGATTTTATACAGTAATGGCACGTGGTCCGCATTTGTACGTTTATCAATTTATCTAACATGACCCGTACCTGTAAACAAAATTCTACCACTATTACAGTGCACAGGGATTTACGACTCCGTGGCGGCACCAGATCAGCTTCTACGTCGCCAGAAAGACCTTCTCCATTCCGAGCTAAAGATGCCAACTTAACCTCATCCTTCGACAGCAAAGGAAAGCCAAGAATAAAACTTTACAGCCGAGCGATCGACGACGAAGGAACAGGGCAACAACGTAGAATGATTATTATGAAAAGAAAAAGTCAAAAGGGTGCTAAATCTGAATTGCTAAAAAAGGACTCAGTTTCCGGGCTTACAAGCGATAGCTCTGAAAGTCCCGTGTTCGCTGTAGTAGGAACATTGAAGCGAAAATCCCAAACTGTAGATAAAACCGCATATGAAGCAAGCAGCCCATCCAAATCTACACATCAGCGGTGTAGCAGACAGGACCAATTCGAACCCTCATACTCAAGTCATAGAAACATGTCTCGTGACGTCACAAATCGCAGTTCCGCAACTAGTCCTGCCATGGAGCAGCAACTACCGCCTTTTGAGCCAGTGTACGTATCATCCCCAAAAGAATATTATTCATCCCCCGATACCTCCCCCAATAGGGTAAAAGAGAGACGGACGATCCCGTATGATCCAGAAAATGAGTCGATACGTGTACCCCGTTCATCGTCCAGGTCACCTTTGAAGCGAGACCCTCGAGGAACTAAGTCTCAGTCATTAACTTACGAACAAAGGTCAATGTATAAGTCTTTCAACACAAGAAGAGACTTCCAAAATCAGACATACTCTTACGTAGGAAATATAGACAATGAATTTACTCCACAGTGGTCACCTGATCGTCGGAAATATTCTTCGTATTACGTCAATCCACGATATCACGTCACGAATGCTGTCCCTCCTCGTTCGCGATATTCGTACGCAGCCCAACAATCACAAGCTATGCAATCAACTTCATCACGCCAGAAATACCATCCAAGTTCATCCATACATTTGCCACATACGCGAGCGAGAAGCAGAGCCAGTTACAGCTACAGTCACCGCCACCAAATGTCGCTTTATTCACCAAATCCAGGTAAGCAAGATGTGCTGGTGGATTTTACTGATTCTTGTTCTTCAGCTTCCGACATCTGCAATCGGGTGGCCTAGCAGATTCCGCTCATCGCGATCCGCACACGATTCGGCATCTGAGAGACGCCTTCCCATTTACCTAGGCTTGAAAGGTTAACAATGGAATTTCTTCCTATTGCCTGGATTCGATGATTTGACCGAAATGCTGGTTAAAATGTCCCTTCCTTTAATGTGGTGCGGAATTTAATTTTTTTTGGTGTCTGGTCCTGTCAAAATCCACTTCACAACATTTTAACGAATTACAGTAGTCGCTTTATGTTTTTCTTTGATGTAAATACACCGAATCACATCGCTAAGGCTTACATACGCACTTTGCACTTATATGCATTTCTTGAGTCCCGGCAGCAACCTGTCCCATTTGTCCGGGTTTTTGCTGTTGGCTATTGCAGGAAATAAGCCTATTTCCTTTCTATCGTTGAAGAGTTAGTGGAGCCGATGGCGGACGATCAATAGATATTGTAAAGAAGATCACCACAGATTTTGCCTCACCTGATGAAGGAGCGGAGCTCCGAAAGCTAGTGAATATTTTAATTCTCAATAAACTGAGGCTGGACGCTAAATCTGTGGTGATCTTCTTTCCTTTCTATCATTGTAATTTCAAGACAACTAGATGCGTGCATCGGAAAATGATAATACATTCCGAGTATACATGGTAGGCCCACATATCTACACTATAGTGTTAAGAAGGTATACCTTCGTTGCGCTGGTGTTCTAATGAGGAAAATGCGCTCCCGCTGTCCTCAGATGCTGCTTCTGCTGGAATTCGATCTTGTGTACTACCTCTTTCGTGGTTGAAAACCTTACTATAACACCTCGATCCGAACATTTTCTGAATAAAGTGTGACTAGCCATCGCCTCACCCATCTCTATTATAATTTCATATTAACACAAATGCAATTTATTTAGGTTATGAGCATCCTGTATCAACATCGCTAGCTATTCCTCCAGTAAACAGATCTGCTCATCCGTCTTCATCTGACCCGTTGACGCCACAATCTACATGCGAGATCGACTGCAGCAACAGTGACATTGAAGTCCGATTTTTCAAAGACGCTGATGGCAGTGAATATCCTCTAATGACGTCACATGACTATTCGGGTAAGTGACGTCATTATCACGCGATGTCCCATTTCTATACGTTGATTTCCTTAAAAGGTAGAGGAGAGACGGTTACACCAGCATCGCCAGGGTTTTCCCAAGTAACAGAAACTACTGAAGTAACGTCTAATTCTGTGCTCCCACCTAGTGGTGAAAATATATTCGTTAGTCCAACAGAACTCACGCGCAGTCGTTTTCATCCACCGAACATGAGGACGTCGTTACAACAAAGACATTCTACGTCAACGAGTCCGTTACATCGTGCCACGTCACCCAGAAATATCATGAGTCACTCCACCCGTCAGCGACCTTCAACTTCATCTATTCATCGGATGTCCCCTCGGGCTAATTCAACCCGGCCGGGAAATCCTCAACCTCCAATCCCACCAACTGCTATCGGAAGCAGCGACTATGGAAGTCAGGATACAAGCAATGTATCTGCATCTCCCATGCCTCATCAATCAACTATTTCGCCTCAGTCAAGATATCCGCCTCATGAAAGGTAGGTGCCTTATTAAAGGAGGCCTGCGGTGCTGATGGCTTGGATAATTTTGCATGTTTTCATTTACTGAAGCCATCGTCGTATTTTCACCGCAGGCCCCCTTTAACTGCATGCGCTGCTTCTGCTCCGAGACGAATTGGTAACAGTTTCCCAATTCGATCAGACCGTCACGCAAGGATAACTCCTCCGTCGAAGATAACTATGAATGGGATTCAGAAATTGTGATTGAGAATGAGATCGTTGAAGCTCTGAGGCATCTCGAAATCTTCAAAAAACCTGGACCCGTCTCGGATGTAAGTTGATTCACTTTCATATCGCGTAGAAGTAATGGGAAAATCGAGCCCCTGAGTATCCGACTATATTGTAAGTATCATAACATACATATATATATACTGTATATATATAGCAGTCATCATGCCGCATATTCTAATTCTCTGCTTAATGCGTTATATTCCCTCTGCTGGTTTCCATATGGCTTGTATTACTACTACCTCACGTTGTAGATTGTGGGTTCTAGCCCAGACCATACCCCATTGCTAATGAGAGGCCAACGATTATATGTAAGAATGATATCAATCCTTTTCTGCAAGGTTGGATAAATGCTAACTGATAGTGTGACAGAAGAAAATAAGAATGGGCCCTATACTTATAAGCTTCGACTGTCCGTTGATCAAGCGCCGGCACGGTGTATAAACGAAAACGAAAAAATCCAAGGTGTCTTAATTTCTTCAAGTTCATCACCTCTTGAACAGGCTCGTTTTGAACAAAGAAGATGCATTCGCAAAATTCAAAAGAATCTTTGCTCATTATTTAGAGGCTCAGAGTCTTCAAGAGCCTTTGGGGGATTTGGGAAGCGTGAGAGGTACTGCAGACGCATTGTACGTACAATGCCAAACCCCTATTGCCAGTAGCCAAACATCTAGCTCCATTAAAGAAGTTTCGTTATGACCCTACCCCATCGCCAGCCATTGTTTACTGCTATACTGTGCGTGATTTGGTGGTGCGGTTTGTTCGCATGGCGTTATTGGCGTATGTGTGTATTGAAGATAACGGTGCTTTGCTTTTTTGAAGGAATTACTTGACGAATTGCATAAATTTGCGAAAGTGACTCAGTCCCAACAGCGTCAACGGGCCCAGTCTGCTGATATTTTGGATACTCGCTCAGCAGATGCCGACGCGTACGAAGTAAGGGCTAATCAACCTACTAAGCCTATCTAGAATTTCTACTATACACGTTTAGCCAATATCTAATTTTTCTTCTCACTTTGGCACGCCCATGATTGAAGGACACCTGCGTTGTGCGGATAGAAATCCGCATGGTTTGACCATGGCCTATTTTAGTACCTAGAGTAGGCCATGGTTTGACTGTGACATTTTACGCCGTAACGATCCCCTTTCCCAGGGCTTAGAACCGTCATTCAGCGTGGAATATCTCATTTCTGTTACCATTCCAACTGTACAACGTATGCTTAGTTGCTTACCGTGTGAGCGTTTCGTCTTTACCCGATTACGTCCACGGGAAGTTAATTATACATTGTCAGTCGTGTGCTGGGTATAGTTTATCCGCATGTTGCTTGTAGTAGACTTGTTGTCGCTGAAACCGAATTACTAGTATCACAAATCCACAGATATCGCGTTGCAAATGGACTTATTGGCCAATGATCGTGCTTCATGTTTCACTGGTTTCGTTATTGAACGCGTAAGCGTAAACGAAGCGCCACTTCCACTTATCAATTGTGTACTTACAGTAAAATTTAAAATTGATCGGTCGTTTATTTTCCAGAACTCGCTCAGTAACCAGGTATCACCATCCTCCCCGAGATTGGACTATTCAAAAGAGAGCGTGGCACGCAGGTAACTCGGCGTTTCACTGAGTCTGCTTGATGGCAGAACCATGAATTTGTGGCGACACAATATCTTTTGAATGACAGTTTGCTAATTGTATCAAATTTATGTTCCTATTAGTCCGTTTTCTTTACGTTACGACTTCAACGCGGAAGATATCAATCGGTCACAAACAATCAAATCTTTACTCCAGGTGTGCCGCTCTACGAGTTGAATTTCTTCACCATCAAAAGCAGAATCAATGGGAGGAAGATGACGTCACGTAGCATGTAAATTATGGAAACCCTAAAACCAGTCCATACCTATACATGACAGTGGAAGCTTATCTCATTGCGACAAGTTGAGCATTAATATCTGTTGCTGCCGCTGCTTCAATATAAGATAAGAACACGGTTTATGGTCATCTCCGCTGAAGACACGCTTACCAACGTAACACCTTTTAGAACCGATCACTGTACACTTTTCATAAGTACGTCCCCACGCTATTTCCAATGTGGCGATTTTATACTCGGATGAGTGTTGAGTTTACGCAGACATGCCCTTTTGCAGTTGGGTTCTAGTCATTGTAACTTGATCTTTGCAGCATCTAAACCGTATTGTCTTCGAAAGACGTAAGTGGATATATAGAAAGAGTCTGATATGCAGCGTACGCTATGCGCTACGACGTCCCGCATGCGAATTTTTAAATGCTTCTACAACACCACGATTGAAAGTTACCTAGATATGACTGGTTATAAGCCCGTGTTTATATGGAGTATAGCGATAAAAAGGACAGCAAAAGTCACGGCCAAATTAAGAGTGGTTTTCTCGGTTCTGGCCACTCAGGAATGGAACATCAACAAATTCGATTACTTCGAAGCAGAGTATAGCATCGGTTGTCAACGTAAGGTGCGCGATTCACGGTGGTACACAGAGCCTGTTGAAGTGATCTGATGAGTGATAAATTTTTTCCAAAAAATGCAGAAACACAAGAAAATCCCGCCTATCTCTAGTAAGGTGTCCTACATATACAGTAGGTTACATATGATGGAACGTCCCATTCGACGGGACTACAGTATTTGCGAGATTACTATTGATCCATCCGAGCAGTCGTTACCCAGCAACGAAATGTCTGATTGATATGCAAGTTCTACTTCCCTAACGCTGGTGGTACGCAGCTATACATCAGGTCAATAAGTGATATGTTGGGAGAAAAGGGTTGGGATCCCCTGACGTAGATACAGATGGTATTGTATATTACGTTGGCGTTGGCATGCCAACTGTTTCTGTCTTTCACTATCGCTGACTACCGCCCGTCTTTCATATGGTATTCTATACGTCGTTTTCCACCAAATATAGTACATTATCTTCTCGCTTTTTAAACATTTTCCTCGTTGCACTACCGCTTCTTCATTCATGTACCCGTTAATGTGATAACGTATTTTACCTTGTGGCCGTTCATTTGGTCACGGTTGTATGACGTAATCACGCCCGTGATTGTGCATCCACCGCCACTCATTGGGCAGGCTTGTCTATGCGATTTCGATGCTACTGTATCTACTGTTAGGTGTACATTGCTTGAGATTACGCCTTTTCTTTTATTGATGGGATTATCTGTTTCAACGATTGCATTTCTTGAGACTACTGCAACTGCAATATATGAGAATCGGTCGACACTCTACACTAATAAGAATGTGGATCTTGTCTGGATGCAGTGTGTATTCTGGAGGCACCGGCCTTAGTAAGTTCAAGAAACTTGGGATAGTTCTTGGAATAAGTGCGCCGGCGCCGCAATCAAAACCCATTAGTGTGTGGGTACTGGCGCATGGGTCTCGAGTAAGGAATTTGGACCTCACTCAGAATCGAGAGGGGTGCCTCCGCCTTTTTATACATATGGGGAATCCGAGGATGGGCTGATCGTAAAGGAACGCAAAGAACCGCGCTATGGTATGTAGGCTATATGTCATCGCGCAGGCCAGTTCTTGGAAGAAGTGCGCCGGCGCAGAAACTAAAACCTACTAGCGTGTGGGTACAGACGCATGGGTCTTGTAAGTAATTTGGACTTCCCTCAGAATCGATACGGGTATCGTGACAGTAATTTTGACCCAACCCAGAAGTGATGCAGATGTAATCGATACAAAAAAACTTCTATGATTTGATAAAAAAAGAAAAGTACAGCCTCTGCCTTTTTATACGTGTAGGGAATCCGAGGATGGAGTTTTCATATAGGAACGCAAAGCACCGCGCTATGGTAGCCACAGCGGCTGGCACGAGTCTCTTATATGTGTTGCACAATTTAACAATCCACACTTCACAGTCACACGGTTTCCGAGTGTCACGTTTGGCACCAACACCACATTATAATAGACGACGTCACCACGTAATAAAATGACTAACAACAACTGTGCGGCTTTATGGTTGGAAGGTCTGCTCGGGTGAGATTCCCATTCCAACCGAGTGAAACCAGTAAAAGACTTAAAAATTGTTATTTTATTACTATTAGAAAGATTTCCAGTGGCGCTTATCACCGGACGGCGTTTTGCACCTATACAATCCTATGATGTTGAAATGAGCCTAATATGTCACTGATTCCATTTATATTATCGAATCACTCATGCATGCACCGGTGTTCTGTCGAAGTTCTGTCGGTGGTATCAAGAACACAAACTTGGGATTTGATAAATTACTGAACTCCTGCGTTCGTGGGTTGCGTGGGCTCGTAGCTGTGACGGTAATCCGGGCTATAAACCGGAAGAATCGACATAGTGTCGATGACATGTGTATATGAGTATTTAGCTGCCTCTAATGACCTAAGCGATTGAAAACGACGTAAATACAAAACAACTGCAACATTTCCGCGAGTTCGATCCAATTAGTAACGTTTGCCAATTTCGAAAAGAGTTTAAAAGATTATCACAGCGGCGTACAACGAAATTTTTGTTGCATTCTGCTATTTACATTTTCATCTGGCGAGATTATGATCTGACAACTGTTAACTTTCCGACTTCTCAATCGTCGACATATGCAAATCGGATTAGGTCAGTAAACAATCATGAAGTTATGTAAGAAGAAAATGTAAGCAGCAGACGGTGCTGATTTGAAAATCTCAGTATTCAGCGTCAAGTCTTATTCGAGAAACCTGCCATTACTCGAGGGTGAGTGAGGGAAAGATAAACTTACTACGTACATGGTATGGGCGTGTAAGGACTAAGGATGAGAGAGAGAATGGAACGAGACAGACCTTGTAGGGAAGGACAAGGAGTTTATGGACGATAGTAGTGATTCTGTGTGGCAAACTGGGAACCGGTTTGGAGAGGCCAAAGTCAAGGAAGTTTCAATACGGTAAATGGAGATTTGACTAAACTTCGCCTATCTCATCCTTGGTTCTACCTCGCACATCTCCTAACGATTAAGCTCAACATTGTTGTGAGGCTCAGGCGCAGTGTGTTACAGTAGTCGGAGTGTTCACTTGTGTTGGTAACCAAATCGCGACAATGTCATCGCATTTGTATACGTGATTACTTTGGATATCCAATAAACGTGGATAAAAATCAGCCAACAAGCAGCCAAGATTATTATTATTATTATTATTATTGTTTAAAAGATAGAGTGGCGCTTATCCCCGATGAGGTCTGGTGCACCACGGTTGTAACACTATAGGAACTAGAATAGCTATACATATTTGTTAAGTCTTTATAAGAATCTCTCGCAGGCGAGGACGTACTCCACGACCGGGGTTAATCGCTGGGGCACAGTTAGCAGGTTGGCGAGTGATACGTCACAATTAAGCTCTCTGGCTGTTTCTCTGGGTAAGGTACGGTGGAAATCGTATTCAAGGTATTCCGACATGAAGTGCTCGATCGTCTCTGGGGATATCGCACTCGGTGCAGAGAGGTGAATCGGCGCAGCCTATCTTGAGCAAATGTCCTCGAAGACAGCAATGACCTGTTCGGAGTCTGAATACTATGCGCTCGTACAGTAGATTCGGGTGTACTGAAGGGAGATATTCGTTAATGGAGTGGTGGAATTAGCGGTAGTGTGCGCCGCGCTCTTCATTGATGTACTCGTTGCTCCATAAGGACCTACAGTATTGCTTAACGTGGGCTTTGGCCTCTGTGTAGGTTAGGACCGGAGGTTGTTCCCCCGATCCTGGCATGGGTGATGACCCCGGTTTGTCGGGCTAACAAATCGGCACGTTCGTTTCCCGGCACACCAGTGTGTCCGGGGATCCACGCCAAAGCAACTCGTGAGCCACGCAACGCTAACTGTGCGAGCGAAATCACAAAATCATAAATAATTGAATTTCGCGATGATACGAAAATTTGCGAATGGAACCTAATACACTAAAACGGTCGGATAAAATAAGGAAGCTGCTGCACGTGTCACCGTTTGTTGAGATCGACTTTAAAGCCTAAAGGATTGCCAGCGCCTCAATAGTGAATACTGAGCGCAGTTTTGAACTGGTTTGTGAAATATCCAGTGGTATTGACTGGATATGTAGGCTATTGCCAGACCCGCTCCGCAGATAGATCTAGAGCCATCCGTGTAAAGTAACAGCCAACAGATGAAGGCGTGTACGTTGAATAGTGCTTGCAACCAGATCCCGACCCCGTCGTCGCATTTGTATGCCTGATTATTTTGAATATCCAATCAACATGGACGAAATTTAGCGAACGTGACGTCAACAGATATAAATGTAAACTGTCCGCCTCTGATCGGGAGGTTGCGGGTTCGATTCCCGACCGAGTCAAATCGAAGACTTTAAAATGTGTATCCGTTCCTTCCCTACTTGGCAGTCGGTTTCGGGGAAATGCGGAGAGTCGTGGTTGCAACAGTGATTCGGGTTATAAACTGGAAGTATTGACACGTATACCGTAAGCATTACATGGCGTAAATGACCTTAGTAGTTGAAAACGCCGTAAATTCAAAATAAACAAACAAACAGATGTAGCATCAGCATTATTCAGGTAGTTGACTGGTAGATGTGTAAAAATCGGTAACGTTGGCCAACTACTATTCTTTTTGTGGTAGACTATAGTGTAAAAAGAGTAGTCGATGCACCACGCCAAACTATAATGTCGTTATTATTCATGATCATCGCCAGTCTAATCAACAGAGTCTTTATGTAAAGTTGAAGGTGTCTGAAGGTGCAAGTATGTCGGTATATGGGTATGCTTACCGAGAAGGCGGCCTGGAAATATGGACACAGATTTATCTGTAGACGTAGGTCTTAATCGCTAGGGCGTCGTATACTTACAGTTATACGGTATTACGGTATTCCAAGGACAAGGTCACTTGTTTGGATCATCCCCTTGCCTTGAGTGGTAAGTGATATTGTTATGATATTGCTTGCCTCCTATCCTAAAGCATCGATTATATAGATCGATAAACGAGCGATATATGACGCCCGAAGGAGCCGAGGTTAATAGATTCCTATTGAATGCTGTATTATAAGCGAGACATTGACAATTGGTGAGATGAGGGGCACGTCTGCTCTCTGCGTGTGATCCGCTACTATTTTTATTCAAGTTAGACTCAGTTACGTTAAGTTGGCGATTCCTGAGCGAGACAATAAGATATTAAACAATGAGACTAGATTCTGGGCTATTTCAGTAACGTTAGTGTGAGTCGGGAACGTAAGGTCCAGCGAGGCAGATTCAATTCGATGGATGAAAATTCTATACTTAGAAGCTAAATTACGAAGCTGACCTAGACAAGGTATGTTATTATTGTTTTTAGATGTATGTCATTTCAACTAAAGGTCATGTACACCACGTCAATGCTTACGGTACACGTGTCAATACTTCCGGCATGGCCTACTCTCTAAAGTAGGCTATGCTTCCGGTTTAAAAGCCCAAATCACCATCACAACCAGAACTCTCCGCATTCACCCGATACTGACAGCAAAGCAGGGAGAGAAAGGATACCAATTTTAAGGTCTTTGGTTTGACATGGTCCGGAATCGAACCAGGAACGTCCCGGTCAGAAGGCGGGCAACCAAACCCCTCGGCCAAAGTTTATGGCATTTTCAACTGCTTAGGCCATAACATCAGGCCATTGATTACATTAATCGATACCGATTTCGGTTTGTAGCCCGAATCACAATTACAATCACAAAAATAATAGTAGAGTTTTACTATATAGCAAGAAGATTATTCACTCCATAAGAAGAAATTATTTTCAAAAAACTATCTTGTACCAGAAAGACTGTAAAAATGAGTTAAGACGTCATCCGTAACTATAACGGCCCGTATTGGTAGCGTAATTGGGATAGCTTAATGTCCAGTAACACTAACCTTACTAGAGGCTATTCAATTTTAGTAATTTGGGTGACTCCTTGCTGACCCCAGAAAATTACAGTATTTTCATTCTTTTCATGTTGATGCTTTGAATATTTCTCGGAATATTTGATCATTCCTTAATATGTAGAGAAGGTAGAGAAGGTAGAGAAGGTGTGATCTGATGACTAATACGATAAGATGCAAATTGGTTTCCATACCGCCAAGCAGATGCAATAAAGTTACGGACTACCAACCGCTACCTTTCTACACCTTTGCGTTCATGAAGTTACTGACACCTGAATTGCATGAATTTTCTTACAGTATTATATAACCGTTTAAAAGTTCATACCGAGTGGCGTTAGGCCTGACAGTAGGTTAGTAATTAATTAGTGTACAAGTTCAAAGATAGACTTTAGATGGATAACATATTACAGGCACCGTAAATGGCGATTAAGTTACGCATAAGTAAGCCTATACGCCGGCGACTGGCCACCCTTGAACGCCGTGCTGAAGTAATGTCTCCGCGAGTTGCACGCGACTTTCCGTTGATTGATGCACTTTAGTGTTTTATGCAGTAGGATATTACTGTAAGGTGGATTCTATATAACTTGTCTTCTGCTAACCAGTCACTCGTTTGCACGCCTTTTGTGAGAATGCAATACCTTGCAGTGGTCACCTACCTTTACCGGCCATCCTTGGTTTATGCAAAAATTCTTACACAAGCTTTAGGACTTTCAAAAACAGAAATGCCTACGCTTTCGTGATGTACGCAGGGTCGCCAAATCAAGCACTGCAGTATATGATAAGTTTACAACTTTTATTTCTCTTCTACAAATTGAATTGTGGCATGCACAGAATCAATCTGCCATGAAAGTACTCATGGATAGGAATCTGTAGCATGTTGCGCGTTGCCACCCAGACACACAGGATGACTAACTTCCTCCTGAAGGATTACGCTTATTCTATTTCAGGGATTTTTCAAGTGTCTAGGGTATTACTGTAAACCATGCCAAGCAATTATTGTGTATCTAATTGATGTGTTCATTGTGCTGTGTTTATTTATATAACCGCTTGCTAATTTTGTAGCTTACAATGATTGAAATTACAACGCTTAGAGAAGGTTCTAATTTCACGCCATCTCAGTCCGCTGTGTGGTAGCTGCATGGTTTCGTCTGGATATCGCTTCCCTATCTGTTTGAATAGATCATCAACCGAAACCACTAGTAAGTGATGTCGTATTTCCCCCCCTGATAACTAAGGCATCGATCTGGTTGATAAATAGTATCACTGTTATTGCTTGTTCTTACGAGCCTCAACATGTTTACCTATGATATTAGCGATAACGTAGCGTATAGCAAAGATGCATGGAGACATTCTGGCACCGATCCTATCAGAAATATGTTTGCTTATTGATATGCAGTGATTATGAATGATGGGATAAAACCGCATAAGATTGTCGATGTAGCAAACAGTCGCAATCTCGTTGAAGAATCGCAGCAGTGAGTCCGCAGGTTTCAGAATTATTCATTTAAATAGGTTCGATGGTAATGGCAGGCGTGATTAGATGAATAGATGAAGAAGACATAGGCCTCTGTAATCTTGTTATAAAGTTTTATTGCGAGGTAGTCAGTAGCCGCTAGTGTAGAGGCATGAGAAATTTATCCAACGGTGGATTGAGATCAGGTAGTGGCTATTGACTTAAGACTATAGACTTGGAGAATTTGTGCTGTCTGTCTTTACGTGACCACCACTCGCAAATGACATTGATGGATAGTTTTCTAGACGTGTAGACCCTAAATTTGAGAATGTCGCAGCACATTTAAGGTCTAATCTTGGTTACATATGCGTAGATCTGGATTTCAACTAGTGAAGACGGCTTGTGGTTGCGATAGTGATCCAAACTATACGACGGATAGCTAATAAACAATAACTGGATATTAAATTTGTAGTGATACTATCGATATCTGAATATATCGCTTGAAACGGGCATGATCAAAGGCAGCAAAGTAAATATGTAGCTCAGATAAGTTGTGAATTTTCGCAACCCTTGTTGCTGATACCGCTTGTGATCTGTTCTTGTCACCCACTGAAAATGAAAGATATCATCACAGGGAAAATGCATATACTGTACTGGATCTCGAGTATGATATATAAATTTGACATAACCATTCTCTGTGATGTATTATATATGTGTGAACTATTATCACGACAATCACAATATATGCCATTCGATTTGCGTTCGAGTGACCACACGTGCCTCCTCGTCTTGTCGTCCGAATCGTTAACTCTATTTAGGCATGAGTGTTACCACCACAGATTTAACACGGTTTGCTTAGATATACATTCACAACTTTGAAGAACCCTAATGAAGGACCAGGGCTCCAAAAACTTTTGAATATATCGCCAAATATATTTAAGCTGTATGTGTGTGTGTGTCAAGCAGAAACTTTTAAATAAAGACTTGGCATCGATTTTGAACAATATTATAGATAGTTGAATGATTACTCAATCAATGACTGTAAATTGAATTGCTTAACCTATTGAGACATTCTCAATGTATCCCAGATATTTTGAAGCCTCAACCCTTTTCCATAATCTCTGTAGGAAAAGTCGACCCTCCTTATACGACTGTAGCGATTTCAGAAATGCTATATATCGGAAATGCTGATTTAGCACGCTCAATGGGGATGGCTGAAGCCAAAACGATGATAATGGTTGAAACAAAAGATTGGAATGGATACCAGAATGTGGAATGGCCTGTATCAGTTCACCCAGCAACAGTTGAAGTTCTACCAAGACTAGTTTTGAGCCAGTGTTGTGTGCATGTTCCTTGCCCATGAACGCCCGGATCTCGCCTAACAAATTTGCATTCACTTCCTTGTCGCATTAGTTAGGACAGTTCAGCGCATGGTTGAACTTCGTGTTGCCCGGTACCTACCAGTATATATTATATTTTGACCGAGGACTCACCCTTTACGCGGGGTCGGATTGGGTAGGGGTCTCATACTCTCAATGCAACACTCTAGTGTACAGGCTACCGCACTACTGGCGTTGCGTGCTCGTGATCTGGTTACATGTAGATGTGATTTAGAATCCCTTGCAGTCTGATATCTCAAGTCTACTGGCAGTGATATCCAGTACAGCCCCCAAACCCAATCAAATGAGGGGAGTTGCGGTAGGAAGAGCATCATTTGTTCTGCTAAATTACTGTGTAGATCGCCATTAGCTGTGGAGCTCAGTTGCAAACTAAAGTGGAAACGTTTCATAAACAATGTGATCTATAACTTCTGCACAGTACCCCAACGCAAACGTATAATATTGTAGCCTACGCATGCCTGTAATATTTATGTTGCATCCAGCTGCAACATATTCAAAATAGGCGTTTGATAGCTCTGACCTGTGACAACAGAATGATTTATAACCGGCTGTCTTCATCGCCGTGGGTGACCACTTGAATATCATTGAGATCTCAATATGGATCAAGAGACATACTTAAAAGTATTCAAGGTGTGACTCTAACAAATAGTATCGATGGTTATTGTACAGCACACAGTGCGGCATACTTTTACACGAGGCGCGTGGGAAGCATAATGACAATAAGGAATAGTATTTCGGTCGAGAGTACGTGTTGTGGAGTTGCTAGACAATCGGAGCGCACAGTAGGTGACTTCACACTTTTTAGCTGCACAGATGTCCAGCTTTTCGGGACTTGAGGATTTCCAAGTATGATTACCTGCAGTGAAAATATGTTGATGGTGTGTGAATATAAGATAGAAGCATTGAAAACTGTTTTGCGATGCCTTTCAAAACGTTGTGGTATCCGTGCTTTGCTTACCTTTTCGTGCCAGTGATCCTTCTCGTGAGTCTCTACAGCCGTTGCATTATTATTATTATATAGAAGATCATAGTGGCGCTTATCACCGGGCGGCGTTTTGCACCACGAACAAGACAGGCTGGAGCAGATACATGGATATAGTAATCGTGATACTGTACATGATACATGAATACAGTAATCGTGTCAATACCTCCGGCTTATAGCCCGGATCACTATTACAATCACGGTTCTCCGCACTTCCCCGATACCGACTGCCAGGCAGGGAAGGAACGGATACCAATTTAAAGTCTTCGATTTGACTCGTTCGGGAATAGAACCCGCAACCTCCCGATCAGAAAGCGGACAGTCTATACCACTCGGTCTCTCAGTCTATACCTTCGATTGCTTGTTCGCTATCTATAGCAGGAGTTCTTAAACTAGGGGGCGAACCCCTTGGGGGCACAAACGATTTACAAGGGGGCGCGAATGACCTTGTCATTGTGTTCGTAAAGTGGAGATAAAGGAAATAAAGATATACAGATAGACAAAAAATTAGGTGTGTTTTTATATAAGTTAAAAATGATATAATTACGGCATAATCGTCCCCTACCATTTTAAGGTTCGTGCTCTTTAGCGACATTATTCGCCGCCATGAGGGAATAAATTGTTTGTGAAAATGCATGTGTGCGTTTAATTACTTAATATTACTGTATACAATATAATACTGTATAATAAAAAAAAAATAATAATAATAATAATAATAATAATAATAATAATAATAATAATAATAATAATAATAATAATATTACTGTAAGTGATTCGCAAATCATAAAGATTAATATCAAGGAGGGCGCGGCTTAAAAAGTTTAATAACTCCTGATCTATAGTTTTCGTAGCAGTACTCGCTTTACTTACGCCGTACTTTTTGTGGCATTCCCGCCCGTCAGCCTTCTGATCAAGGCATCCCGGATTCGATTCCCATACAAGTCGTTAAAATTGGGACCCATTTCTTTCTACTTAGCAGTCAGTATAAGGGTAGTGCGGAGAGTTGAAGTTGGTGAAAGTGAAGGAGTCGGGAGAAAAGCCGGAAATATCAAGATCGCGTATAAACAACAACAAACAACAACTATACGATTTAATTAAGTTAATTGGCTATGCCTTCATCTTATCAGTCTTAAGCCATCATCGTATTTTCATCGCAGGAACACTTTTATGCGTTGTGGTATTTCTCGTGTGATACGGAGCATTGCCGGTTGACATAAGGTGACGGTTGTTAAAAGAAAGAGAACTATAGCTGTTGAAATCACTGACCTCCTCTCTTCCTTTTCGAATGACTTTCTCAAATTTTAATTTAACGACGCCAGTAATGCGCTTACAATCAGCATTAGGGATAATTGACTTCCACAATTCATCAGATTGGTGGTCGACTCGGCTTAGCGCAGACCTGCTTTGCGAGAGCAAATAAGTGAAGGAAGCTTAGTGCATGGGATTCTAGAAACTGTCAGAGAGCATTTGTGTAATGAAGGGTGTTATTAAAAAGAGAGATACCATATCTCTAGGAATCACCTCTATTTGATATCGATAGATTGTTCATTACTACACTAGATAGGGAAGAATGGGCGGTGCAAGTCGGGACTAGCAGTTTTGCGTGTTTGGAGATTTTACGTTCGCAAGATGGTCAATATATCGGAACAGAATCAGTGGTATCATCTAGTTCCAGAGGTTACGTGAGGGCGTATGCGTAGCTTACACGTCGTGAAGGCTCGGCATCGTCCGGGGGGTAGGAAAGGATAAGGATAAGGACGTTGCTTTTGTCGTTTGTTCTTTTTGGTGCATTTACAGACTCCCATGATGTACACACCCACTATTGGTACATATGCATACCAGTGCAGAGCAGAATGAGTGTCTATCATTGCGATGTGAAGGACAAACCAAGGGGAAGGGAGGTCACAAGTATATTTTCCCATCATGTGCCGTACCGTTGCCGGACAATACAAATTTAAGTAGACTTTCCCCAAGTGAAGTTTTAAGTTTTTACTCGCGTTCCCTGTTATTGATGTTGGTAAAGAACAGTCACTGTAGATTTTAACGTCCAGCCTCATTTGTTGCATAACTTCAGAGGCGATACGCTCTTCCAACGTTTCATCCATGAAGTGATATCACGTAGCTACAATAATAATCGATTTTGGGAAAATATGATGGAAATCAAATATCTATATTGTAGCTTGCCTTGTCAGTAGGATAGTAATGACGATATTTTTTATATTCTGTCCGTTGTGTTTTTCCATAGGACTAAAAAAAACACGACAATATCCACGTCGACGTACTACTGCTTGGTACATAAGCATGCAGTAGATATCCACTTCACACGCTAATGATACCCATGCGCGAGCTACAATGAAATCGCTGACGGAGCCAGCAGGCTTATCGAAGTCATGCTACATGCAACCGTCTGCGCTATCTTCATAGCCCTGGCCGTCTAGAAAGGGGACGTTACGGATATCATGTTTGAAGACTTTGGTAAAGCGGTGGTGATTTGACTACGCGACCTACTAACTTCATGGCCGTAAACTTTTCACAATTTATTACACCAAGCATCCTTTAGTTCCATAAGCAGTGCCATATTCAGTGTGTCTATCTCTCTACTTTACGTATACCTTGAAGATTTATATGATACGCGTTGCTGTATTTGTCTTTAACCATTGAGATGAGCCCTTGTTATTGAGTTGAGCTTGAGCGTCACGGATGAGTGAGAGATCAAAACTTGACGGAGACTCTTAATCTTTACTCAGCATAGGTTTTTGAGGGCAAGGGGTAATGTGCATTGTGCATGCGCCAACACAGTTTCTGCTTTAACTCCAGTAAAGTCTCATATCACTTTAATATCGTACATTATCGTTGCTTTCCAGTCAAAGCCTCGTTTTGATTTTGACCGTCGTGAAATTGAATCCAAATCGAAGTATCAAATGTCTTGGCGTGTTAAATTCGGCTCATGAGAGTTCCTTCGTGATTTCACGGGGTGGTTATCTCATGCCCTGTCTTCCGTGCGGATAATTTATGTAATTTTAGTGATCGTTTACCCCAAAATGACCGAACACAACGTTCCTAATGAGAATAGACGCATTGACTCGCTATAGTGGGCCAGGTATGAAGTATGTACCGACCCCACAGTAGGGATTATAGCTGGAGATCTATCAAGCAACCGAATGAGTCACTCTTCATAGACTCGCGGAAGACGATCAGAAACGAAACAGGTCAAGAAGGTGAATTGGTCACTTCACATGATGATAGAGATGACAAAATGCCAAAACAGAAATACCAAAACTATTTGTGACAAGTTCTAGTAACGCAGATGATGGGGAGGGGGTGATCAGATATAAATGAGATAGGATGTAGTCTCAGGACAAATTTGCAGCCTGAATTATTCAGAAATAAAATCCCACAATTCTAGGAGTACTACACTGCTGTTTCATTTCGTGAAATAGATATTAATTCGCACTATTTGTGAGACATGGCTGCAGTCAAATCTCACGTTATTCAGTATACTGTATCTGTAAATTATAACATCCTCCATTGCATTTAGACCAGGTTTGCCATTTATTTCTTGGTTTTGTTGTAGAAGTATGTATAATTTCCCCAGTCGTACGCCTTGTCGCAAGCCCTAGGAAACGGGGAGAGTTCCGACAGGAGGGGTATCCGGCGTAGAAAATCATTGCCAAATCATGATCGGTTCAATCCACCGTGACCACCGTCAACCATGACATGGCCGAATGAAAAAGAAAACCGTGGAAGCATGTATCATTCCCGAGTCATGGGTTGTCCAAAGCCCTAACAAATGAGGAGATGAGGTTGCCGAAGGAAGGGAATTCGCGGTAAATATCGCGTTGCCGAATGAAACAAAAGCGTGAGAAGTATACAGTATACTGTATATCAGTATAATTTTTCCAGCTTTTTGTACCCATACAACCTCGAGCAAATTGTGAGGGAGGTTGTATCAGGAAGGTAATCTGTGATAAATGTCGCTTCCAATCCACGAATTCGAGTCCACAAAACGCAACATAGCCATGGAAGCATGTATGTATACTAAACCAGATTCTAATTCGCCTTTATTCCTCAACGACGATGTTGTTTACAGTTCAGCTTTTAAGGTGACTGTATATTTAATCTAATCTAAATATCACCCTTGTAATGTTTTATCCACATGGCTTTAGCGTCTGCCTGAACAAGAAAAAATCTACCATTTCATTCATAGCATCTGGACAATAGGACTTGGAATGACGTTCGTTGAAATAAATTGCACTGAAAATACTCGAGTTCAATCACCGTTTCGTCAATTTGTCGTTTCTCGTCCGCGCCGATGTCTCGAATTTACCTTGTCTATTGTTATCGACACCGCTATTGCATGAGTCAAAGTATTATGTTAACTACTCGCTACTGGGTCTTGTATTCTTCGAGATTTTGACTCGAGACAAGTATGAGTAAGCTTTGTTGACTTACCGATGACAAAATATTAGGATTCGCTAGCATTAGGAGATTGAAAGGGGAAAAACAAACGGATCGTAGAAAAGCCAAACACGCGGTGACGCTAAGAAAGATCGACGGTGGCTGATAATTTAATTATTTGTCTTTACCTGTAGCCTTTCACCGAAAACACACAAGACTCGAAATCTGTTGAATGCAGATAGTGTCAAAACCGGCGGGTCATACTAAAATGCGGACTACGGAATAAAACACGGCGGACAGCGCAATAAAATAGTATCAGAGGGTTACTGATAAGGTTAGGCACCTGTAGTGAGATCAAGGGTGAGATAATACTATGAATATCGCAGAGTGAGAGACAAACCGGGAGATCCGAGATTAAATCCTACTTCAGGCGAGCCACGGAAATTTTTATGTCGTCAGCGACTACGCTGTCCGTCGTTTAGCATCGGTATAATTCCTCATATTCCGCAGTCCATTTGGTTTGCCTTTTATAGGGCCACCCGGAATGGGGTCTGAGGAATACACAAGTTGCGTGATCTTTAATTCGCCGTCAGGTCCGTAGAAGAATTTTAGATGCCAAAATTATTTCTCTAGCCGGGCATACACCGCCATTCATGTGTGAAATCGTGGAGTGGCCAGTGCGAACGTAACAGATTGCTGTGTTACTTTGTTTGGAGTTATATATATATATATATCATTCTGTCAAGTCACTCTTAGATTCAAGGTGCATCGATCTTTATTCTGTAACGTGAAAATGTTTCACAAGGTAACTACACCATCATTGACAGCAGCGCCAATTTGCTTTCGATGGCGCTTACCGTGTGTGCTTCTTGTACCATTCAGATTATGTTTGCAGAGGCAAGCAGGCAGGCAGGCAGGCAGGTAGGCAAGTCTGACTGATGAAGTTTCATTAAGCTTACTTTAAAAGTGGTCTGAATATTTCATGAAATGACCGTTCGGCATGTTTTATATAATTTCAATTTTCGGCTGAGATTTTCATAAAGCTTTCGTTATTTGTCAAATATCTGAACGCTCATCCTAACTCTATACAAATCTTCGTTTGGTATAAATATTTAATTGTCTTTAATCACGAGAAACTGTGACAGGCTGTTACTGCATCAGCATTTATCGTATCGGAAGAGCATCAGTATTTGTGAGACACTTCCTTTATTCAACTTTAATCAATTATTATATTACAAATTTTGAGTATCACGGCAGTTCTACCGTCTAGCTAAATTTATTGGAAACTTAGTCCATAAAAGTTCACAAGCTTTCGAATCTCGTCTCATTCATCAGGTGAAAATTAGGTATGGAGAACCGCACAAGACTAAACGCACTACAACAGATTCTGATTGAGTCAAGTTGAAGTTACTTGAGTTAACCGCACTCGGCCATATTTACAAAGTATACACGAACGTTGTCAAATCGGTTACGTCGTTAAATTTGTTCAGTAAATTCGTCTTCGCTACGCTTTTGTTTAATTGCCGCTTCCTTTTGCTTGATTTGCGGTCCGTTTGGTCAATGATTGATGTTAGGTTCACGTCGTAAACTCAGCCTGTTCTGTAGTATAGTGAGCAACAGTGGGTGTGTAGTTATTATGCTACTAACTGAACATAGAATCCCGCTCTGTCGGACGGTTGTAGTAGTAAGAAAAACAGATCTTTCAATTCTAAAGGTCAGGTTTGATATTCTCATCAAATTTTGAATTCGTCGTTACATATACAGTATTTGAACCGTGCGGTAGCCATTGCAGCCATTTAGTATTGTGGTAGACAAGTTATTCAAAACCAGGGAGTCTACTTTCTGTTATAATGAGTTCACTGTCGACGGGGTGCGATTTGATCAAGATCGCCTCCGTTTTGATCTATTCCTTAGCGGTAAAGTGTCTGTGGGTTTTGGCTTTCTTTGATTGTATAACCAAATTGGCCTGCTGTTATCCATTGATGTCTCGTTGCAGCGTCAATAAGAAAATGACTAAAAGAATACGTAGCCTCAGTTTAGATTCTGAAACGCGAAGAGAGATTGGAAAGTTCTTCTGAGTCACTTGGTAAGAAAGCATGGGAAGCATGGGAAAGCTAGGAAGTTCTTTCCAGTAAGATCACTCGTGTATAGGCATTGTAAGTGTTGATATATGTAGCTTCAAGTGAATGTGACGCTAGTATGTAGTGCTCTACTTATGCCATACAGCATACAGGTCATCATCATCATTCTGTATGACTTACAATGTTGCATATGTGCTACATTACTACTGACAATCACTGCCCAACCGTGGGAAAATCGCTTTGACGTTATCAAACTGATAAAGCGTGCTATCAATATCGTAATCACAAACGCACGTGCTCTGTCTTCCAACGACTTAACGCGCGCTGATAGAAAAAGCAGAACTTTGTCAGCGTAATGGCACCGTAATGTAATTTTTCAGAAGTTTGCATTCATATGCTGTAATTAATCCGAACTACTTTGTGATCAGATAGCATGGATTTGTATGAATGCATATTTATGGGGGGCTACGTATAACCCCACAATGCCGCAGACGATAGGCAGGTAGCAATTTAAAAAATTGGTGATTTTTGGTATCTTCAAGTTCTACCACGCTTTTTATTTCTAAATTGAAAATTCAGTTTCAAATTTGTTGTGCAATCTTAGGGGTAACAATGCGGAGAGTAGGCCTACAGTTAAAGCCTTGATCCGGGCAAATAGTGCGGGTTGCTACTGCCAGGCTAACCAGCGCAAAAGCAGTGCCAAATCATGAATGTGTTGGCCTCTCTCCCACAAATGGTAGCCGAGTGACAAAGAAGAACTAGGTTTGCATTAGGATTCCATTCGGTGACCAATCAGTTTCGTAGCCGATGATCCATGACCTACCACTAAAGTTGACCATTGATGACCTACAGTAAGATTACATACTACACGAACTGTTACGAATTTATATTTAAATTTAAATTCGTTGCTGTACCGCGTGCTAAACGGTAAATAATTGATCTCTCGCTGATCGTTATCAAGGGACCTGGCTTAACTTAGAAGTAATCGATGGTAGTTGTGACTTATTCAAATATGCGCAATATCTATAACCAATCGTCATTTATAACTTGTCGGTTTGCAACAAAACAAATTTGTAGAAATTTTGTTCTGAAAGCCGGTCGTATGTGTATGGTTTAAGATGTCGATATTTCCAACTCTGACATTCGCGACTGGTACAACCACACCGTAATACGCGTTGCCAAACACGTGTATAATTTTACGATATCGTCAACCCTCGATGTCGTATATTTTCGTGCGTTACACTTGTCAAGGTATGTTTGTGCTGTAGGTAATAAATATCGTTAACCGCAAACTCGCTCTGTATCATCAAAATTCTACGTTCACCTTTACGATTAGATGAGGCATGCTCGAATTGTGAGCGGCAATATGGGGTCGAATCGTTTATAATTTTGCAGTGTTTGCTTACGCCGGATGCTCTTCTTATCGCAATTGCAACGCGACCCATTTTCCGTGGCCGGGGAACTTTGGTGCTCTGCATTTGACAGAAGTTATACGCCGAGCACCCTTCAGACCGCAACCTTCCACTTTGCCAAGACGTCGCAACGACATTGGACATCATTGCCTATGCCTATATATACCTGTAGATCCTGACAATTTGATGCGTCGAGTGGGATTTGAACCCGGTTCTCATCGCTGTACTTCGTTGTATGGCAGCAGTTGTATCTATTGTCACGATCCATCACTCATTTCCTCATGTAGTCCGTTTGTACCCCATTCAATGGAATGTTTAGACTCCCGTTCCATTCAGTGAGGAATTTGGACTATCATGTTGTTTTAACTAGGTCCAGTCCATTCAGAGCCACGCTTTTGTGATCAGCAAACAGTTACGATTATTGTGAGCGATGAATTTTTATGAATCGTTTTACAAGATCACGACTCGTGATTTACGGTTCACTAATTATATTTCGCCTTGTTATTAAAACGCTGAGGCGATTCAAAATTTAGCAATATTCTCTTCAATGGTATTGTTGATGATAAATCACCCGCAACGGCTTGGCGCGCGCAGTCGATGATTCTAGGCGTGTTTCGTATTGCGCTTGTGTTCGTCAATGAAACGTGGACGTGTGATGAGATGATTTTTACACATAAATGTTGTTATTGCATTACCGCCACAATTTCAGTGAGTTGCCATATATACCTTTTCTTTAACAGTAGAGTAGACTTTTGAAACGAAGTAAATCGTAACATAACATATAATAAAAAGGCCGACACTGTATCTTGGTGACGAGCTGACGACTGACTAGAAATTTGCTTTGAGTTTTTTAGGTGGACCGCGCTTGTAAGAGACGACGTCAGACGATCAGACATAGCAGACAGTATCACTCTGAATTTATTATATAGTACCAGAAATATGTTTTCCAGCTTTCAAGACCCAGCGCCTTACTCATGTGGAATAGAGTTGAACTGTAGCAATATTGTATTTCAGATGCGCGCCTCTGACATTTCTTTTACTGTACGAATCTAGAGCCCTTTCCCTGAGTAATGAGACTCTGATAACCTCATGCATGTGTGTAGCTATATATTCACCAGTCGAAGAAATTTGAACCCCACATGCTAGAAAACTATGCATGAAAACACAGACTGGCTAGGAGGAGATGATGAGCCGAATCCGGTTAGGCCTACTAACGCACCACTCCGCAATGAACATAAGATATATTCACGAATTCACGTCCGTTAGTCTTAGTTTGAACAACAACACCGTAATCTATTGAACTGATTCTGTAGCTGCCAGATTAAATCCGACTTCAATCGTAGTGCAATGGTGAGATCTTCAGCTATACATTAAAATTAAGGGTAAGCTCGTAATTCTGTCAGAGTCGTACTGATGACGATTAAAATATATTCGCAGTTCCAATCACGAGGTCCAGCGCAATAGGTGAAAAGTGAAGCTTGCCTGCTCTGCATTTTAATACGTACATGTATAGATGTGGTGACATTATGCAAGGCCAGCGTTACAGCTAAGCCGTCTTGGTGGAAACGTACATGTATATGCAGCAAAGAATTTAAGGCGTATATTCGAAATATTCGACCCGTTCCAGATATTTACAATGAGGAGGTGTGACTGTTAGGGCGTTAGCACATCGTAGTAAAAACCAGGCACAGTCATATGCAGGTTTGTCCACTGTGGCGGTCCAAAAATGGAAGACCAAAAGGCAAATAATAGAACAAGTTTAATACTCTTCCATGCACATCGCCTATATAAAAATGAACATGGTTTTTGTTTCTGTAATAATAGAAATCCTTGTTGGACTATTCGACTTGATTGCAATTAGCGAGTTCAAATAAGTTGCATTGTCTTCAAAGTACTAATCATATTTTCAGCTCCAGTTTATTTCATATGATGGGCAATGTGCTGTGAATGATCTGAAACTGCACAAATCAAGTAATATCGGAATGATAGATTCCCACGAGATTATTTCAACATCATAATTGGTGTCCGTAATGAGGTCAAACGTCGATCGGAATCCCTTGATCCCATCTAGTTAAGGGGTGGTCACTTCAATACCGTCACCTCAAGTGCTACTAATAACTGAGATTAAGTTGAATATAATGAATGAAATAGGATAGCGGTAGTTGACGAGGGCGCGTATTCATTGGGGGATAATAATAGGCGTTAAATTGGTCCTGCGCTCGAAAGGCGAAGGGGAAAGTTTGCATTCGGCCTAAAGGCCATATATGACCTACTGTATAATATTATCGCCGCCTGTTGCAGGAAAAGCTATTGCGATAGCTTCGTTGTTAGCGCAAAACGCTTAAGATTTACATGTCCAAGTGTTTCACTTCAACGTACTACATTTGAGCCTCTCGCAGAGGGTTATGCGTAGCTACAGGGTCGATGCAGATAGCGTCCATAGTATTGCGTCACATTGGCCCCACTTGATGACTGGTTGAGCCTTCCCCTGATCCCCCTGGTTAAACTATTGTTAGGACTATTTAGTAATCTATCCTAACGACATTTAACGATATTTTCAAAAAGGGTGTGGACTAAAGTAGCCTGTTTCTGTCTCAGCAGTCTCAGTAGTCCCAAGTGTTTGAGCACAAATTTTGACGCCGTTATTTCCAAAATAAGTTATAAGTAGCAAAAAATAGCCTCCATAAATATATGCTGGGGTATGACCTCCTTGAAGTCCTAATGCTCATATTAATGACCCTTTTCTCCAAAACCGAACAAGCGATCCCGAAGTATTCCTATGTCTTGGTTTAGGGAAACAACACCGTAAGATGGGAGTCAAAAACCAAGGTGAAAGTCACATACTCTTACATATCCCCTGTACGTTACTTGCGGTGGTACGTAACAACGAGTAAATACCACACCGGAGTTTTCTAATTTCTAAACTATGTATCCAGACATCCGTAACGATCAGATTCAACTTCGTAGCAAGTTTTGATTTTATAAAGTTCACACACACACTGTACTATGGATTTTTATTTCATTGAAGAGGTTCCGACAATAAACAAGAAAGTTCTTGAAGGAATACCCTTAGCAACAGTGTAATTTACGCAACATCTGCGTCTCCGTTTTATATCATCGCAAGCGTGCTAAATTAAGGATCGATAAAGTGACGAGTTGTATATTAACCTTTCGGGGATACTTATGACGACCTTGTGGCTTCTATAAGGCAAGCGATTCCGAATGATTCGACTATTAGACTAGAGTCACTAGACAGACCGACAAGATTTATCGATTATTATCATTGACTATGACAGTTCGAATTGTACAGTACGTAGGGTATAATGTTGCGGGCTGGAGCGAGATGACTTGGTTTAACGCCTAGCATCTGACTAGGTCTATACTGTATAGTGTGCTGGGGTATAGTCTTTGAGTGGGTAAGCCTATGCCTGTAATGACATTGTAAGTGAGACGCATGCAAGCCAGAAGCGCCCATTCTCTGTGCTGTTCCTAGGCTACCAGAGCAAGGCATAAGTTACTGCAACATTGACGGATGGACCGATTGCCGACCTTTCAACCGGCATGGCTGGTTTGGTGGGTGTCTGAATCAGGAGTAACCTCTAGGTCTGGTTGATAAATTACGCAAAAAATGCATTTTACAGACATGATAATATGTAATTGCGTAAGATAAGTCATCTGATTGATTGGGTGGTGGACTGGAGAGCAGTGGAATCGATTCTTTGGAACATTACTTGATCGAAGTCTTACTAAGAATGGAATACCACCGTTATTTTAAATTCAGACTCCTTTTCGTCCTTTGGATTGTGGCATTGATGGGATTTCCAAGTGGCGGTAAGTTTCGAATTCGTTTTGATGAACATGTGCTGGACAAAAAGTAACTACCAAATCATGAGCGGTTCGGTGTCTAAAATATAACATTGCCAAGGCCTACGCATAGGACACCACACACCGTAAGTTACATGGCCCACACATCGCCTAGGTATAGGACCCGCAAGGCCATGCAACTTTGCACTCATCTTTAATTTGACTGGAATTGTCTCAGATATAGGATAAATCCCTACACTGGTCGATGTTGCGTTTGCTCAGGCCTGCCTTTTATCGACACAAGACCACACGGCGTAGTAGCATCGTGCCATACGTGGGCCGATTTTTGATTAAGTTGACTCTCCGATTGGGATTGGAAGCCCAATTTCTCATCGCACCGAATACGACTCACGTGATATATTTCTGGGCAGTTCATTGAGAGTGGATCGGATCTATTCAACTTCTTTATTTCTAAGACAGCGGTTATTTGTAATCTAGATCACCGCATTCAATTACTGTCGAAATCAGCCCACTTCGTCTACAATCTGCAATATGTCTTATGAAATATGAATTGAAAAATTTTAAATCTTTTCAGGGAGTAATGTTTACTGTTTATAAACACGTGTATTGATATGTTTGTACTCTTGCGTTGGAAAAAACACTCATTGAGCGTTCTTATCTGATGCTTTACTGCTGTAGAGGTCGGGCTAATCCATCATGAAATATTCACTATAAATTCAAAAGATCAGCAAAGAGAATCTCAAAAAGCATCGGGAAATATTTTGGCACAGATCTTGTAATTACATTCTTGATACATATTGGCCTACCGAAAGTGACAATTTTTTGCGAAGACGCCTTATAAACATTCCCAAATTATTGGGAGTCTCCAGCACCTCTGAATAATGCGGATTTGATAGCAGTATGCGAGTTGCAGAACCTGTGACAGTGCCTTAAAAAATTTATAAACATTGCAATAACTGCAGCAAAGGTTACGTCGAAGAAGCAGGTGCTGCTCATAGGTCATTAGACGGCTCTGACCACAGGTTATTCAGAAATATGCCACTAAGGCCCAAACTGATGGCGCAATTCGATTGTTTTGGTACCTCATAATTGTTACCAACGCATTTTCCATCGTCGTCTCACAGCATCAATGAGTTGTGCTTCGTTTGCTGTAACTGCTGCCAGCGAACAGGGGCCTGGGACGAGAAGTGACTTGAGTTTGAACTGTACTTTACAGAGAGATTGAACTGTACAATATAAAGATGTAACACAGCGGCACAGCCATACCCTGATAAACAAAGTATTTCAACCGATGGTTAGAAGTCAGAATCTGGGACCAATTAGCAGAGAGTTGGCTCTGCTTGGAAACTGCATATTGCAGTCTATACATGGCAAATCGCCTCAAAGCAGCGTCACGCTACCGCCATTCATGGCTTTATAGAGATACATGTCATATTTACCTGATAGGACAAACTATGTAGTGCATTTCGGTGTACATATAGCCTTGTTACTGGGACTACAAGTGTGACACGAAATAACAGAAAATACCACACAGAAAAACAGAGAACGCAACGGATAGATCGCATAGAAGGCTATGTTTTGATCGTAAACTAACTCAATTCTTCCCGCGTATTTCTTTCCTGTATCAAGTGTACCCTCTCTTCGGAAACCTGACACGTCATGTACTGATGACGTAACATTACAACTGATTGTGGTGAAGCGTGCACGCAAATGTTCTCACGACGCAACACAATCCAACCAAGGCTGATCGAATTGAAGTAAAAGTAAAATTTCCAACAAATGAATAGAGAGTAATTGGTTTCGAGTTGTCAAATAAGCAAAGCATAATCTTCAAAGGTTTTCATTAAATCCGTGTCCCACATATTTATTCCAGTTGACAATTACGATATCAGTTTTTTTTGTAAAAATCCGTTTTTGATTCATGTCGAATTTTTATCCGATTTTACTGTAATAACAAAAATAATAGGGAAGAATATTCGAGTATATCACAACAAAGCATCCATCCGATATTGTTATCTTCTCCACTTGCCTCTTCGTCTTTGTCATTCGGTCGTACGGTAGGTTTCAGTGAACAGGCTATTACCAATTTATCGACAACCTCCCGGTATTAAAATTTGTGGCGTTCCATAGAAGGTATGGCTCCCATGATCGCAAAAAATATAAAGGCCTACTGACCCGTTCCGGTCACTGAAAGTACCACATGAATCAACCCCGAAATAGACACTAGTTGAATGTTAGGCGGTCTCCTTGTTCGATACCGAGGTGATCTTTAATGATCACTGAACCGGAACAGTTGCTAGGGGTTTTCCTATTTCGAGCCAGTTCGTGTTACCACTGATATCGAAAGATCACATTTTTCCTGTTTAATGCTCTGCCTAGGCTACCAACCGGCACCCATCGTGGCATGACGCATGACTCGTTAAGTACCAACAAAACCGATGCTAATTATCACTCTCTGAACCAGTTCTACTTGTAATCTTGTCGCATTTCGAGCAATTGGAGTAGGCGTCAAATAGTGCTGTGGTGGGTGATGAACATACCAAATGGGTAGATTGACCCATCCCTTCCACGTGTTGTGCGCATTCCTCTCTGCACAACTATACATTGTTTACACTTGATTCAACTTCGTTGGAAGAGCCTTTGTCTGTTGTAACAATAAGAGGTACTACCACTTAAAAACATCATCTTTGATGCTCTAATCAGTAACAATTGATCAAACACACCCCGACTTGTAAGTAATGGACGATCGTTTCCGGCGAAGAGAGACAAACACTGTGTGCTGTCACATTTACCCATGAAGTGGTAAGCAACGCATCGCGGTGTTTTTTATTGAATTAGAGACCAAAACTGGGGGAAAGGCACCAGAGAGTTATTGCACGATTGGCATGTCTACGTGTCACATTTTACAAGTAGCGCATGCCCTGCCGTAAACATGCGAATTGAATCTCAAGATAGACTAATCATAACTTTCGAAAAGTTGGATAAGAAGCTTATCACGAGCTTCACAGCCGGATACATTTCTTGAAAACGAAATCAAACTATATTCTGATTTTATGGTGACCATTTCTACCTGGTCACGATATTTGATAGCCTATGGTAAACGTGTAAATGCATTTTTAATTTCGATTATTAAGCTCGGTTGAGTGGTGACCGAATTTACTTATGTCCGGTGCGTTAAGAGTAGGGTTAGGGTTAGGGATGTGCTTATGGTGGGACTCCAATTACTCTATTAATTTACAAATGTATAAGTGTAAAATTGCCTTGCATGGTATAAAGACTCTAAAGCACTTGCACAGTATGTAGGCAATGTGCATGACACATCTTAAGCCAATTCGGAATATTACATAAAATGTAGCATTGACTCACTTTTTCCTCGGAATCAAACGTCGTCGGATTTGTAAATATGACTCATACATGTAATACGAGGGAGAATCAACCTGAGTCATTTCAGTGTAAGAAACGCGACCCTTTGACCAAAGGATTTTCCGCTCCAAGTTCTGTCTTGAAACACCCCAATTGCTGTTCTTATATTTAAGCTGTAGCATCTCGCTCGCTAAAGTGTTCTATATGGGATGAGAGTTACCAAAATTGCAGTTCGGAATGATTCATAACTCATAACCCCATAGGTGGTCATAACCATATTACAATTTTAAAAAATTAAAATTAGATGCTATCACAAATTTTCTTCAGACCTAGACCATGGTGTCCTAAATGTAGTAAGCGATTAGCCAGACATATTCCACTGTAGCGAGTGAAACGCGAAGATCATGTGATCTGTTTGTCCCTGAATTGTTTTCTAGATGTACATATACCCAACACTCCATGACTCATGGTTTGCCATGAAATCGACTTGAAAATGTTTTGCATAGATTTGCATGGCCTGATGCACTAAAGATAAGTATATGTGCATACCATACCATGCATTGGGACGTATTGCATTGGTTCGGACACGGGTAAGGGTGACTCACAGAACACCCCAACGAAACGAAGTTGATCCACAAACGTACAACATTACTGTCTTCACTAACGCAATAGCAAAAAATACAGGTATCTCGTTAGTATGCTGGCCGGACGGCAGGGGTCATATCTACAATGCGGGTTTAGGGCAGGTTTGGGGAAAACTATTTTTCCGAGTGTGCCTATAGTTGGCCCGATCTCATGCAACACTCTGCTACAGATTCTGCATGGGCTCACAGATGAAAATTTCATGTTCCCCATACGCGTCCAGCCCATCAACTCATATCTCAATAACTGTTGTCCCAGACAGTTGGCTACTGTATCATCCATACACTTATTCTGTAACAAGTTTCTTTGTGTACAGATGCACAACCTGCAACAGTCACTGTTGTTGAAGGACGGAAGGCGGTGTTGCCATGCGGACACGCCTTTTCAAGTTCTGATTTCAAGCCAAGCGTAATTGAATGGTTGCGTGACAACAAGTCGTTGCCAGTCTTCATCAAAATCGGACGCTATGCACCTCACATTGATGAGTCATATAAAGGTGAGAATCAAATGTACGATATACGTCCAAGAAATCTCTCTAGGTCTAGACGTATGGGTCTTCAACTTCACCACTACTTGTGCATCGCTAGCGCTAACATGTGACGAGTTGTTGGCTGTTATATGGCAATCGTTGAAGATTGAATACGCTCGACTGCTTCACACAGGCTTAGTCTCAGACCAGTAGCATTCATCCACTACGACATTTCTAGAAGTCGATGTAATTCATTCTTAGTTTAGAATGTTGGATGAATCTCGGCTGATCTATGTCAGTCAGAAAAACGCGATCGTCCCTGCGTGGCCCCTGTGTGGGATTAACAAGGCTTGCTTATGGAACACCACACGTTATTTCGCCCGAGACCCATGCATGGCCTTGTTAGAACATTAGGCCACCTGGTCCTGGCATATATTTGCAACACAAAGTCTATACCCTTTCTCACCTATGCGGGACAGATATGGCCTGAACAAGGTCGCACATGACCCAAACACTGCCACCAAGTGTACACCGATCAATGTTGCTTTGCACACCCTTAGTGTCACACGGGAAACCCATTAAGGCGCAATCGTCAGTCGGTGCCATAGGCCGAGCGTAAATTTGTGATTCCAAGCCTCGAGATATCCCTCTGATTAAAAATGGCTGTGATATTTGGTGAGACAGAAGTCTTTTAACCTGTCGGTCTCTTTAACAATTTCATTTGAAGAAGTCATTTTTTTAAAATAAATTTCAATGCAGCATTATTTGGAGCTTACAAAGACTTATCCAACCGCATTAATCTCCTGTCTGGAGGTATGATAAACGTTGTGGAGTCGATTTTCGAAACCTCATTAGTCACATGTAGTCTGTTCGCTTGTTTCAAGCCGCCGCATATTCTATGAGTATACATTTCTCACCATGCATATTTAGTCAGTTACAACGAATTCTTGATTTGTTCCCGTTTTCCCTTGCTAGTTCAGTGACAGACTACTGTAATGTATATAGCCTACGTAGCCTGCTAGTCCCTAGCATCCAACCTAAATGGTTCATCGCGTTCGATTACCGGCTATCGATCCCAGCGTTCGGCTAAATCTATATTATTATTATAAAATAACCACGGATGAGAGTGGGTGCTTTCAGCAGCGGTAAGATATGTAGCGTACGGAACGCAACCTCGGTGCAGGCTACTGGTCCTGAACACGTCCATGCTAAAGCGTATATGTATAATGGCTTGTTTCGAAAAGAAGAAAAGTTATTCTATCACACGCAACAACACGAATACACTACTTAACAACAAGTCCGCGTACTAAAACGACTTCCTGAGCAACAGTCAACGTCTACCTGCGCTCTCAATACATCTATCAAGCGGTGATAATGTAGATGTGTTATCCACCGCTAGATGGTGATAAAACACTTCTGCAAGTGCCATGTTGGGCTTACCGGACTTCAGCGGACACTGATCTCCTGGCATTCCTATTGTTGCCAATGATGCTGTCATCCGTAATGAAGCAATTTATATTCAACCAGACAAATAGTTTCAGTCTTTCTCCTCCTCTGGACTTCCTCCCTTTAATGAACCCTGCAGGTATAGGCACTCATATTCACCTTTTCTTATGACACCCAAAGGAATGTCAATTGACGGCGCTAAATAAATTTGAGTGTATGCCAACTCGTTTTACAGAGGAATATTGAAATTTGATCAATTTGATTTGGTTCCGTTCTATTCGATGGGAGCGCGGCCGGTGTCGCCTAAACGGCTGTTATGTTGAATTGGGCATGCATGCATGATTGTGTTGTGAAAAAAATGAATGTGTGCATAAACCTCATGAATGTTTGTATTTAGAGTCGTTACACAGAAATGTAATGAGTTTCCATAAGTTAGGCTGAACGATAAAACTGTGGGAACACCCTTTGCATCTATCTAAGTGAGCGTCAAGATCAATCAAGAATAGTAGTAATTCATTGACATATTCACATGATAGGTCGAATGACGGTGAGATCAAGAAGTGCCGACTTGACTATCCGCCGGGTAGAGGCAAGAGATGAAGACTGGTACGAATGCAGAGTCATCTACTTGAACGGAGAAGTTGCCAAAAGACAAAATTTGGAAGGACAAGAGAATGCTCCATTTACAAACGGAACTTGGGTCAAATTGATTGTAACAGGTATGCAAATGGTTGTTGTGCACTTGAATAGATGACCGTTAAAGGCCTACATCGCAACCGCGCACTGTAGAAATGTTTGAAAATGAATGATACGTGGTCTGTGCTGTTACCCGTCATTCGTTGGCATTTTAATGGTACCCACAGTTTATATGACTTTGAGGCAAGTTATCGCGTGATCCTTCATGAGATCTGTGACATTCTGTGCGAGCGTTTTAAAAGCATCCGCTATCTGGTGCTCTTAAGTCGATGATAAAGACGAAGGAATCGCTTTGAAGAGTGATATGTCAGCAAGTAGTAGGAGTGTTTCTTCATCTCTTAATAGAGATAATCGCCATGTACAGTGGAGGCAACCATAGTTGATGCGCAGCAACGTATCTATGTCTACTAAATTAACAACGAAGTTTTCGCACCGTTCAGCTGAGTGATGAATGTCTACCATCGGAACGGTCGACGGAAGGTTTGATTCGCTGCCGCAAAAACTTTGAACTCGGTATAATTAGGCCTCGCCCTAGACTATAGTTTATATTCTATAGTCCCTTAGGAGCAGTTGAGGTTTGTGGTTGTCACAATGGTATTGTTGGTCGGTCAACAGCTTGTATCCTTCAGCTTACGGCATCTCCAATCGGTTTGCGACAGCGGATCACTCTCTTTCGTAGACGTCTTGACCAATAGTCCTCTCTTGTCACTGAGACTTTCCTCCTATTCTCCTTAGCACCATCCATCCTAATATCATCTCCTATCTGGTCTGCCTCATTTTCGTCTGCTTTGGTCTTGTATAACGAACGTAAAACTGTAACAACATACGTAGAGTGACAACCTCGCTAGATGACGCAAGTGTTAGACATGGTGCGTCACTAAATCAGATTTTACGGAACACACCCTCTACAACTTTTGAAGTGGGCCTACGTGTTTACATTTGTTCTAAACCCTGTCTGCTTAGAGTGTAAAGCAGCCAATCGATATCTATGAAGAGGCTTGTTTAACAGATGTGACAACTAATTACTTTCCAGCTACGCGTGGAGACACTCATTCAAAACGGTGTCTAGTAAAACACTTCCTTGTTAAAACTCATTTATTATGTGACGAATTGCGCTGTTGCAATGAATTTGTCTTCTCTGTGTTAGGAAATAATTAAATTTGCCCAGTTGGTTACCAGAACATGGGTTGATGTGACGAGTTGTCAGCTAGTTGTGTCTGTTCGCCTTTTAAAATTGATTCCATCTTCTACTGATGAAGAAAGCTTGAATGTTTTAATTCTCAATAAACCTAGGCTGGATGCGAAAATGTGGTGAATTTTCTTTATGATACCTTTTAAAACTAAAATATCTGAATTTTAACGGTTGGTAGATTTGTTATGCCGACAACATCGATACAAGTAATGGGAGAAACATACTCTACTCGAAACACACTCATCTTCCTTTTACACTAAAAATATTGAGTAGCTAAAAGAGATTGAAAAGTATGTAACCAATATGTAGTTTTTGGTCCGGGTACCCTCCCTGTCACCACCCAATTTAAACCGCGGTTTTTAGTTGGAACACGCCGTGACTGCGACATTTCGTTTTGCCATCGATTTACATTATAACTGTACATCCGGCGTATATCGTACGGATGTGCAGGTACAGCCACGGCTAGTCCAAAGCAACTGGCACCTGGCGAGTTTTGCGAAGGGACAGTCATCTGTTGTATTACGAAATCATACACGGCTGATCCGCTCTGGCCAGAACCTAGCCACCTACACCACAAGCGTAAAAAGAAACGAGGAGACCGCGTACACGCGCCGTGTTGAATTCTATTTTCCACTACCCCTACAAATTTCGTGGGATGGCTAATATGAAATTCACCAAAATTCATTATAAAGAAACTTTTCTTCGGCTACTTTAGCACTAACCTCCAGCAGCCACCATGCCCCCAGCTAATTTAGTTCACCTGCACTAACGCACACCATTGGCGCTTTGAAAAGGGTTATTTATATTGTATAAGGAAAACTTGTAGGCTGTGTTGTGAGCTTGATTTCGGTAGGCATAATACTTTCTACGGCTTTAACCTTATGGATCTCCTATCATGTGTAGCATCAGAAGGCTGATAGGTCACATCGCTGTATGGCTCAAGATATAGATCTATAAAAAAAACTTACAGCTTGTGAAATTTCTCTACCTGAAATATATATGAACCCATTCGGCAATTTTCCTCACTGGTGGCGACTATAAAGAATATCCTGTATTGCCTAACCTCTAACGCTTTAGGTGTAAGCGGGGAGATAATTACCGCAAATCACCAGTTATTAGTGCACAACAAAACAGTCACAGAGTCACCCTGCTGTTTTCATGCGTTAATATTAACAGTTAAGTCAGCACATCCGCTTTCACGTCGCTGCGATTGTGTCTTTGCCTGTGAATAGAGTAGAAATGTCATGGTCTGAACTTTAGAAGGAATTGATGCAGGAAATGGTCTAAAGAATCCCATCTGTTTCTTAGTGTCTTTCGTATAACGTGACGATTGTTTGAAGTTCTGGGTATACTGTAGGCTATACTTCTCACTCGCATTGCCACCACACCAGGATATTAGGCTACTTGTTCCTACAACAGGAGCAGCTAAATGTTGATAATGTCGCTTGCAACTTGCTACCTTATTAGAAGAGTATAGAAGTTTGACGATTCAGGGAGAGACAGTTTGATTATGTGCTGGT
This sequence comes from Botrylloides violaceus, assembly GCA_030412335.1. Classification (NCBI taxonomy): domain Eukaryota; kingdom Metazoa; phylum Chordata; class Ascidiacea; order Stolidobranchia; family Styelidae; genus Botrylloides; species Botrylloides violaceus. The sequence continues at coordinate 232,553 of JASFYC010000808.1, forward strand.
TTAAATGTCGTAGATGAAAACAGGACTACAGGACTATACAGTCTAGCCAGACTTAGATCAACAGAGCATGTCAATCTGCCAGTTGGGTGAGTTTTAATTGCAGCTCTAACGCTTGGCGTACTGCTGAGTATTTGGTAGGCGAAGAGAGCATGTCGTCCAGATTTACGCATTTCATGCCTGGGAATTTGTCAATAACCTCATTTTTATGATGAGAAATATCATGATTTATAATCACTTGCGCTCTGATTGTTCTAAATTTCAGCAATATGCTAAGATACTTCTGTACACAATATACGTTGAACGAACGCTTGGTAACCATCAATGTTCTATATACTCGGTAAGGAATTGCGATTTTGTTGGTTGCCTATTTAAACTAGGGATGAACATAACGCCGATGCAGGGCGATCAGATATAGATATGAGCAGCCCTGTGGCTGCAGCGGTTCTTCGAAAGCGTGTCAGATTATTTCTAACTCATCGAGTAAGGAAGGCCACTTTCAAATCAAGTTTACCTTTTTCTGATATTTCAGTACAGAGGGTTGCTCATTGGCGTACTGTAGGTACTAAAGTAGGCCATGGATGCTCTGTATACATATCTATAGCCCTATAGGTAACTCACTTTTGATCACTAAGTTTGCCAACACAAGTGACTTACTACGTTAGTAGAAGATGCAAGAGTTTGAAGCTAAACCAATTGCTTCATTGCGACTCCCACTTTTTTAAATCATTCCATTGTGGGCGTCGATACTAATTCAATTACACTTCAACCGTTTCAAGGGTAATTTGGAAATGACGCCTATTAAACGGCACACTTCATTCAGACTACCTATTGTCATCCAATGCCCATAACTTTTCAAAGTGGATGCCCTATACATTGTACCGTCTAGAAGCACTAATATTATTTAGAAGTCATATTAAGCATACAGTAGATCTGCATTGCAACACATCACTGCACTTCAAAATCTTGTCACTTTGATATTACGACATTATTGTTTCGTTTTAAAAACTAATATGTTATTATTCAAAATGTCTGTTATGTTTTTGTTTGAACAGACCCCAATCAACTCTCCTATTACTATGTTCTTTAAGCTGAACGAGGTACTTAATTTGACTTTGAAACAGTGTTCCCAACTTCCCAATCTTTTTTCTTTAAGTGATGCTAAGAGCTTAACTCGCCGATGGTTTTCAGAGGGAACACGTTCTGTACACACCGATCACAAATTTAAGTCCTTGAAATTGACGGAGTGGTTGTGAGCGATAGTAGTTGATGCTCAGAAGCGATTTGAAGATGCTCATTATGTTGCTAAATAAGGATGCGCGATTGAAAGTGCGTTAGACTATATGCTAGCGAATGTTCCCAACGTAAAAGTATTGGGCTGGTGTAGAAATGATGAGGGCGAATTGTGGGATTAGAAAAATGAGAAATAATATATTCCCGTCACGTAACCGCATAATATCTTGGCAGAGCCCTCGCATTATCGTCTCCGTTGTTTCAATAAGTCGGATTGCATTATGCAAAATATGTTTCATAGTCATATGGATGTCATAGCGAGGAATATTATATCCGTATATTTAGAGTGTCAATCAGACGAAGGGGTTCAGATCTGACGCGAGGCGAAAGGTAGTAATTGTAGGTCCGTCAGGACTTGCCACAAAACATTTATGCGCATATCTACTCCTACGAAAGGTTCTCGCTCCTAAACGCATATTGCAATTTTCTGTAGTAGGCATATGAATGTATTTTGAGCGTTGATACAGCAAGTTCTGTCGATATGAATGGACCATGGGTACGAAATGAAAGCATAGTACTGTAACGAGATTGCAAGGCGCAGTATTATTATATAGAAGATTTCAGTGGCGCTTATCACCTGGCGGCGTTTTGCACCACGAATAAGACAGTCTGGAGCAGATACATGAATATACTGTAGTAATCGATAGTAACAGAAATAGTAGAAGTAATCAATGTTACGCAACAGGGTCAGTAATTGCTGGGATTGGGGACAATAGAACATAAAAATGGGGTCTATAATATTTTCTCGGATTCTGTAACGTAATCGCAAACAACAGAGGCTAGCTGCATGTTACCCTTCCCGACCTTGACCACTCCACTTTGACAACATTCGCGTATGAATTTATCTAAATTTGCGATCGACGATATGCGTAGTGTACATGTATATGTAGTCATCTACGCGTATCGAAATGAGTGCAATATTAGATCGACATCAGTTATTCAAAAACAAAAAATTTATTTTTACATTCATATGAAAGAAGTTCAATTAATACAGAAGCATTTCTCTATTTATGCAGCAAAAAAAACATTTTAATAATGCAATAATAATCATTGGTGTATTGATCCAGGTAACAATGTATATAAAGTATGGAATGAATTCTCTTCAACGTGCATTATCTCCCGCCCGTCAGTATTGTGGGAAGTATAGTGTGCGAATTTCTATCGCATAAAATCACGATTCATTCGCGACTGCACGGGTCATTTTCAATTTTTGTAAGTGCACATATATGCGGCCACCAGATTAAATGATTAGCGAAGGAAAATTTGCTCACCTTCGCTCTATTCGTCATTAATCGCTGCCTTAATTTATATAAGTACCTTAGTTTTAGCGGTCTGATTGATGTATTTTGATACTTATTCTGTTGATAGCGGGTTTGACTCTAATTTTGTCACGCTTAATATTTAATTTGAATTCTACATTAAGTTTCAAGGCCCGTGACTCGTTATGCATTCACTGACGTTCGTTGCGATGGTATAGTTTCTGATATAGATTCTTTCAATGAAAGTGGTGTGTTGAAAAACCCTGTCTTAGGGGATCATTGGCTATGCTTATAACATCAAGGTGTAATGCGTTCCCGCTAATAGTTAGGGTAGAGCCATATATTCCCAAATGGGTGACGTGTGTTTTAAGAATCATTCTAATATTCACATGGTTTCGATCTTAACAGTCTTTTCGTAGATATAAAAGTAATTAAACTATCAATTTCTTATGAAAATGTTCTCGATGTTATCGTCTTCTTCGTTTTTCATTATTAATTGCGAATCTTGTTCTTATCAATATTTCAGTGTGATCCTCACTTACTCGATGCTATACGATGTAAGATGCCGGGGTTCGGAATAGAAATGTTTTGCTATATTCCGATCAGCCGTTTGCATTCGGGAGTTGTATCTTATTGCATACGCGGATTTATCGAGTTGGCTACCAAATTGCTGTAGATGACGTTCAGACATAGATTGTGAAAATTTTCCGATCACGTCCGGTCCTAAGCCCAGACAAATAGGGAAGGTTACGACAAGTTGGAAATTCAGTATTCGTCGATCACTGCCAAATCATGAACGGTTCGATATGCTCTGACATTTCCAAAGATAATTTGCCGAAGTGTGCATGTGTATCGCTTGTGCTAGAAAGGATCGTCAGCGTCAGTTCTCGATATCCACTGGCAGCTATTAGTATATATATTTCTTATTTAATAGATGTGATAAATTTTAGAGATTCTTCTTGTGTGGGGCATTCTTGGTGCGGTCGCTAAGACATCAACGCTTATGGTTTTGCTTGCGAAGTTTCCCACACCATCAGGTCAGTTGGCATGGGCCGATCTAATAAGCATGTGTTATTTTGGCCATATATGCTATATAGTGTACGTGCACACAGCGACAGATAACTCGGGAAACCCATTTGAAATAGTCCATCGTGTGTTTCTTCGTAAGATGTAGTCACCGCTGGCATATATGTGTGGTTTAACTGAGTTGAGAATTTGACAGTAAGAGCAGGCCTTTTAGATATCGTATGTATATATTTTGATATAACAAGCCCCTTTTAGAAAAGCATCGTGCTAGATTGCAAGTCATTTATAGAAAAACTTGATTATACGAAAGCATGCCACAATACCGAATTCAGTGTTGGAATAGTCCTCTAATTGAAATACCTTTAAACGGTCGTTACACGCGTCTTGGGATGTTTACGTGCTATTATGATGGCGATATATGACTTACGACACCGTAGTAAATCTTAATTAACCCCATTGAATATGAATGAAGGGATGGCGGCAGTTTCCAACAGCCCGAGTATTAGTGAAATCGATTATGGTGAGATAGTGGCGTTCCCGATGTGTATATCTGTTAGAATATGTGATATTTTAGATTGCTTACGAAATTATGGAAGTATTTATTTGTCGATTCGTTATCCTGCAAAGAGTCTTACTCTTGAATGTATTGCTTTAGTAGTATGAGACAACTGATAGTTTTGACCATTGAGTGATGATGTGCATTCAGCCGTATCATAGGCAACACGAGGTCAATCCTGGTGTCTTAGTTTTAAGAAAAACGTTGTGGGGTAGTCTGTGTTGTTCTCGTGGATTGTCTGCTGGATTTTGGACTCGTTGATATATGGAGTAATTTCAGTTGCTTCTGACTCTGCTTTAATAAATTGTCAATACATTTTACTGTTATCTCAAGCCGTTCTGGATTCTGTACAGACAGCAGTGTGGCAATTTACTCATCAAAATCCGCTGTCCAATTGTTGAAAAAGTTCACCTGCTCGGCTCCCTTCCGATTGGTGATACGGTGGTATTTACTGAAATCGTACTGAATGCCAATGTTAATGAATGTCAAGGTCCTATCATAGCATGCTCGCCATCTTTGCTCACGCCTTCGATTTCGATTGTTCTCTATTCGGCACTTCCATTGTTGGAGGACCGTGGCGGATTGAACCGCAAGACTCTGGTATATTTATACTGGATTCACTACTTTTCGTCGTTTTCCATCCTTGGGTACGGTCATAAATGACCCCGGGGAATATCATTGTTGTCAGTCACCATGCATCCGCAGGCCGTATAGCGCACAGTGTGGCCTGATCTTGGCAAAAACGCGACATACTACACCGCTCCCACATGAAACGTTGATGCCCGGAGCATGCGGGTAGGTACGCTGCCGGATATGTAATCCATCTCACAAGGTTTGACGCATTTCATATCATTCGCAGTTTGAACCATCAACCTTATGAGCGAACGACTGGCCTCACATCGCGAAAATACTTCCACTTGGACGGTGTCAAAAGTTATACCTACTATCATTTTAGCAGCTCGTTGGTCAATCATTTTCGAATTCTTCTAGAATTCAGTTCCACAATATGTTGACTGGACCATGAATATTGAGAAAAAAACAGATTATTCGTGATTTTCATATTTTTTGTGGAGACAGATTAATAGTGCGGTGTGAGTTTGGTCAGAAGTCCGATAACCCTCACATATCGTGACTCTTGCGTCGTATCGGTGAACGATGAACGTGTGATACCAGGAATCAATCATTTCTCACTACGTACCACCAAGATTCTTTGATGTTGGTATCAACATCGATGATAGCCACGCCTGTTTAATGCAACCCATTGTCAATTTCTCATAATTGCCGGCTTATCTATAGCTGGTGTGTAAGCTTCCCGCGTGACATCCACGAGTAGCAGGCGGTAGTTTCTGGAATTGAATTCGGCAACGCCTCGCGTATACGAGACCGACGAGAATAGCTGATTAGTTGAAAGAGTTGCCAACGAAAATCACGGATCATGAACGCCTAGTAACGCCGCGCGAATTTTCTTTTCATTTCATTCATCACTGTGTTATAGAATTCACATATTGGCTTGAAATAGCCTAATACTGTCGACCTGTCGTCCGTACTAACAATGGAACGAATTGATCATGTCGTAAGGCTCGGTACATCGGTCGCTGCTTGCTACAAGCCACGGAGTATCGCCTTCTTAACCTAAAAACACCTCATTATAGCCTATTTCTTCAAGTTAGCATTTCGCACATAACGGATAGCCGACAATTCTTTGTGGGAGTATAGTTAACGAACCCGTAAGTTAGTTATCTATAGTGGGAGTCTCTGAATCAGCCAGGAATCGGCCAAGCCACTAGAACGTGAGTTTATTGGTTCGGTCTGCAAACTGCAACGGCGCCAAAACAAAAAAAAACACAAATATAGCGTAGCCTACTAAATCATGGCCTACTAAATTCTACTACAAAAATTTAGTAGACGCATCCATACCTTCTCAACCAGAATCCCGGTGCTACAGAAAATTAGGTGTGTTTCAATTTTAACATGGTCGAATATCAAAACTTCATTCCCCAATCTCGGTGCTCTTGGTGCTCTTGGTGCCCTATGCGCGCATACGATGTGGTTTTTGTGTAGCAGTTCTTCTCCAATAACTGCAGCCTATTAGTTCCAGGTTCTTAACTTTTAATTATTTTTAGCTCAAGATAACAGATTAAGAAGTGGTCTAGAGAGTAATCGAGGAAATAATAAACTTTCTATCCATTAAAATGCTTGAGAGGATTTATTCCTGTTGATAATTTAACGTAACCTGCTAGCCAATATGAATACTTTCATATTCATAGCGAACTTACGTCTCTGATAGGCTACCATACCAATTCCATAACGGATCTGTTGGATAAATTTCTGTTGAGACTACAATGATTGTACGGTGTTCACGTTCACAGGTGATTGGACGATCAGCATAAATATAGTAGTGTTCGGTCCGCATCGGGACAGTTGATTGTTGGATTAGTGTGTGGCTAGCCTGCCGTTGTGTTTATCCAGTCAGGTCGGCACAATGATGTTAATAATTGTTTAAACAAAATTTCCCGTAACAGCTTGCATTTCGCTGAATATTGGAATGCTTACGCAGCACAGCTATATACAGTAAATGACCAGCGTTATGCATTCTTTTAGCCAAACTGCAGTTCGCTGTTCAGTGTTCACATAGTAGTAGCCCAGAAGGCCAGAAGTAGCAAGTTGTCTACGCGTCAGCTGGTAAGTAGGCGACGTCAGCTGGTGAGCTAATTAACATCATACTATGTCGTCATAATATAAGCTGTTCTGCCCGTTGTGCTCTCACTGCCTTGGTGGTTGGTGCTCTTGTACTTGTACCATAGTGACTACATAGCTGCCTGTAGGCCTACTGTACTGTAGCGTGCTTATTTGGTGTTGTTGAAGTGTTCGATTCAGCTGTAACTATTGTGCAGGTAAGATACCTGTACGCTGTACCTACTAGATTTAGGAGCGGCATCGAATTTCGAAGTTATCTGCGGCGCAACCTCGGTAGCCAAAGCTAACGTTGCATCGCTCAGTGGCATTTCTTAAATTTTAAAGTCAAGTCAACTTTGATGAAAAATTGCGATATTTATAGTTTTGACAGACCAAAATGCATGTTAGCGTCCGAGATGTGAGGTCAGACAGGGCTTGAGGTTATATCAATATGCCTATTTCTATTGCGAGGTGTTTCAAGGGTTCAGTTCTAGGCATGCGTTTATCATTGAGGCCGTAAACTATGGTTTAACTCATTTAGAATTGTGCGAAATTTAGTACCAGTTCAATTCGAGTTGTTAGCCTTGTTTCACGTTGGCGTTAGATTTCACGTCTCTCTGTTGCCGTTTACTCTTTGGGTTAATTCCGCTGAGAATCTCCACTCTTTTTTGTAATCCATCTCGTACGCTTGGTATTAGTAGTGTCTGGTAATCATCAGTTCAGCTCGCCTAGAACAGGTTGGTTTCTGTTTATCGCTGGAGTCTTGTAGGTAAGTTTCATAATAGAAACACAGCCACGCGTAGACTGTATAGGCTACAATCGTGTAGGGTGTTGTACAGTACCGGTACTGTTAACTAGATTGGTTAATTAAGTGCAGTCTTGAAGTCGTAAACGACCGACGGTCGACCGTGAGAAGTTAGGCTATCCAAATCTAGAATCTTTGGTACCTCATAACTTCTTCATCAAATCAGGATAATCCTAATTAAACTTGGCCTTGTCCACTCCAAGCCTCCGTATCTTCTCATGGAAGTGCTCATAGAATGTAATCACATCGTAATTAGAGATCGACCGACATTGTTTTTTTCCAGGGTGATACGATAATCGGCCTTTCACATGACTGATGGCCGATATCGATAATCTAAAAATCATGAATATCGGCCTTGATAATCGACCAAAGTCGATATTAGGCCGATTATCGTCTGAGGCCGTTATCCAATATTGACTACCTTTCTTGACTAACTGCCGATACCGATCGTTGGTAGTCAGCTAGGCTTGCGTATATGTTGATAACTAAAATGCAGAAGCAGGTTTACTGCATGAGTGGTGGGTTCTTTGTGGGGTAGATTGAAACACCGAGGCTGATATGGTCTATACTCAAGTTAGAGTTGTACTTCCGGTACCCCTAGAAAAATTGTGGGCGCGTGGCAGTAGATTTCAAGCCCCGTCAAAATAACGATGAGCTTCTTCGACTATTGAATCTGCGACTTTGTGCCCCGGGGAAGCTCCCAGCTAATCTCTCTAGTTATACTTGTGAGTTGCTGCTGCAGTAAATCTGCAGGGCGTAATACAAGTAAACGTTTGACCGGCGCCTCGTCGACGGTCGACTTCAAAAACATGCAGATACTTAACGCCCCGACTTCTGGATAGCTGCTAATGTCACAATGACGGTGTTTTGTGCCGCTTGATAAGTAGTTAGCACGGTTCATGGCGTCCGAAAAATGGGTCTTCAACAACACTAACACTGACGCGATCAGTTCCTTCGCTAATTGTCGCGAAGACTATAGCGGTGATCGGTATTCTTTGCTAAAAGTAGGCGTTTTCTGTGATTCTCAATAGCAAGCTACAGGGAGGTCGTCGTATATTGTGTGTTTCGTGGATAAAGTGCTTGAATATATCTACCAAATGACGTTTTAAACTTTTTTGATTGCGTCATAAAGGCATTTACGATCAATTATCAGTCACGCCGTTTCGTCTGCAAGGCCAAATAGTGACGATTTCCACGCGTCACAATGATTTCGGTGTGAAATGGAGTAAGTTGTAGATGCAGAGAGATGCTGTCTTTTACTCTTGTGTATATCTTGTGAAACGTTAATTGAAGTGAGATCGTGTGATTGGTTGAAGATGCCACTATCCTCTCACCGTTCTACAGTAAGAGCAGCTAAGGTAAAGTCACTTGAGAAACGACTTATTGGACGCGTTCGATGATTGAGATGGGCTTTGAATGAAATGGAGGCGTTTACTGCCCTATGCCTTTACAATCATAAGTTTAATGATGGAGTGAAATTATGGACATAGACGTGGCTGTCTTCTGGTTGACCGCCGCGTTGCAATTATCCTACTGTAGAAGCGGTTACCATCTACCGTCAGTGTTCACAGCGTATAACCTGTTTCGTGATAAGTTGGTGGGTGTACTTTGTAGATTTGCTTCCAAGACCGCATAAATGATAGAGTTGATGATAATAGCCTATTGTTGACAACTTTCAAGCGAACTCATTTAAACTGCTCTAAGAAATCGCTAGAGTTTGGAGTGGAAATTTTTTTGTGCTACCGCAAGCGTCGTGGTTGATGTATAGAGATTGATAAGTGAGACCAAACGGCGGTCTACGAAACACACGAAACTTTAACTGTTTTACTTACCCGGGGTATATATCTGAAATTTTTGGCGATCCCGTCTGTAGTTTTAGTATCCGTAATTCCCCTGTCCGCTTGGTCTACCGATGATTTTGGGATTTATCATAATTATCACAATATATTATAGCGGCTTTGATAATCCAGTTGCCTCCTGTGTGTGTTGCAAGTCATCGATCTGTATCAGTTGGCGGTATGTCGATTCCATAATTCCGCATTATTTGTCTAACTCAGAATATTGGGATTTGGTAAAGCCGCGGCGGCTGTTGGCTATGCTGATATATGCATCCTGACTGATGCTCGTCTCCTGGGTACTCTGTTGTAATTGCAACCTATCGATTACGTTTGCTAAATTTGATATTTTGTCTATCCATATCATTTTCATTGGGTTATTAAAATGTGAAGACTGTTCGCAGGATGGATTATGGGACTTGAAATTCGAAGAAAACTGATTTGAAAGTAATTTAAACGTCAGGTGTTGGCCTTAGTATAAGTTAGATATTATAGAGCTCTCAGATCTGCAGGAAACTAGTTTCGGTTGGGACTGCCACGGGTGCAGAGGCTATAGTTGTATGACCGCTCTGATTTAGACAACAATTATCGCGACAATCGTGGCTGGAAAATAATCAACATTACGAAGGAAATCGCTCATGTTCGTGGAAACTTGTTCTGCTGCATTTGAATTTGAATTTAGACTGATGCTTCCTCCAATGTCTGAATCTGAATTTGCGGGAAATGGTGATGAGCTTCCACGGATACGCTCATTTTTTTCAGCGGTCGATGTATATATCTCATGGTCATGTCCACTCAATAAATGTAGTTTCAGTTATTCCAGAGACTCCATAGACTACGACCATAGATCGCATAGTTGAATTTAGTTGAGAGAGTAATAGTTCTCAAGCGCAGGTCCGTGCAAATTCAAACACTGTACAGCCCACTCTTCTCTGGTCTGTAAAGTATCTGGGCAGTGGCAAATACAGGCAGCGCGTCGCGGAGCACTTGGCGGTAAGCAATCCGAGGCTCCTTCGAAAAAGGATGAGAATCAATTGTATGTTATTTTACATCAGTTTGAGTTGGCCTGTATCTTGTTCAGTTAGTCTTATTCGGCCAGAGTTTGGACTTTTGAACATTTTGAATCACTACAAACTTTTGTAGCCATAATGATAGTCTTGGTAAAGAGTTGAGTGTTGTCGCTTTTTAATGGAACTCTTGCTGTCATGTTCTTTGAGTGAATTTTGATCAGAATGTCTTATTGTAAATTATAATAAATACATCATGACGTTAGTTCGCCTTCAGTGCCATGTACTAGAATTAGTTATGTTATTACTAATTTTAGATTTACGCAAAGAGGAACGAACGGCCTAAAGTAATTGGATTGCATCGATCGGTCGTTTCGACGTAGCTTCTCTCTATTGTATTTTGTATTTTCAGTATTTTTCAAGATAGAAAAACAGTGTCACCGAGGTTTAATGTCCGAACTAATTTTCCGGAATTTCGCCTGATGCAGAGGTAGAACTCCGACAGCTTGTAACCCTTTTGTAACTAACGTTTCCATAATTTCGGCTGGACGTCAAATTAAAACCGTGGTGATACTCACTATCCTAGTCTGAGTGTTGCGTAGACTGTATTAGACCGACGCAACCCGCCTGACTAACATTCGAGTTATATTGTATACTATGGGCCTACCCAAACCTCTAACACTCATGCGATTTTTCTCCCCCTTGCCCGCCAGGCCCGCACATGGGCGTTGTTTTTTGCGTTAATCAAGTTTGTGGATGAAATTCGGTCGTAAGACTATTTCTGCTAGTTTCCGCGTACCGTACCCACCCATTAAATCTGAATTCTGCCCAATCCCATTGCCCGTTACGGGGTGGCGCGGACTAAAGCGGGTTTCGAGAGCCTGTCCTACGCAACACTCTGAGCACTCTCTATTCATCGCGGTATTCCGTCTGACGGCTGTTAAATTAATTTCAAGAAACTCATACCCGGTACATCGCATTCAAAACGATAGTATACAGCCTTGCATCTAAGAGCTATTGACCGCACAAACCTAACCACTTGAAATTGTTTCATAAACACAAAAAGGATTAGCCTTCCTTATGAATTAATACATTGCATAACCTTATGGATTTAATAAAACAAATCTCGCCAACGAATTAATTGACTTTGGTTAATTAAAACAGCAAGTTGCCAATTTGATTAGAAGTTCGTTATACTGCATTTCGCCTTTGTAGACCTCAGAAAGGGATTGAATGTTCAGTAGGCAAATTCTACACAAAAACTATTTGTAGGCTAGGAATCGTTTTCTCGCAGATTTTGAGTAACACTCTTGTCTATTGCGATTTCACAGCTCTAGTACACTGGAAGTAGTCACAACAGAGGCTTATGACTAGCATAGTGTAATGGGTTGTTGTACTGTGTCAGATCTGTGTGAATAAGTAACCAATTGGATCGCACTGCCATAAAGGATGTTATGCAATTTCTTTTTTCTTTGTTGCGTTATTTCAGTATTGGCAGATCAAGGTAAGTACAGTTGGAATAGAGTATTCTTTTAGAATAGTTGTATTACGACGTGTTGTCTTCGTTTCTGTGACGCAGCTTCAAGTTCGAGTTTTTGCAGTGCGTCTATCGTGTTCATAAGACGCAAGAGACCGGTGTGAAATTTTTGTGTGTGTGCCAATGTGTCATCGATAAATTCCGCAAGTTGTCGAATATCGATGCTATTTTGACAGTTTCTAAGCCAAGGATGCCCCATTCACCTAAAAGCGAATGGCATCAGTGTATAAAGTCGCGGGTGGCTACTTGCTGACAACGCCCTTACCGCATAGCATAGCTGCGCGTCACAATACGATTTGCTATGACGTCACAAATAGGATTTGCTATGACATCATAATTTAGAATATGATGATGTAACAAATATGGTCAAGAACTTACCTATACCGCGGTAATGAGGGTCTATCCACAGTAGGCATGTTGATCACCATAGCGACGCGGCGTTGACGTCCCCGGACCCCGAAGATGGCTAACTACAACTCAACATCGGCGCCAATATGGCAATATTACCATCATTGGTATTGCAAATGGACGTCCCCAGACCAGTTCTTGCATGTAAATCGGCGCCAGACGTTGAAATATCGGAATTAGCGTCTTGTTACACCTCTAAATATGCCACTCGTCACGACCAATTCTACATTGTTCAAACGAATTGCCACGACTTAACATGAACGACAGTTAATTCACCTCAAAATTCAATACCGCATTCTCGCCAATGAATATTTCATGGAATGCGTTAAGAAGATTTTCCTTAACGACTTTTCGTCTCGTGTCCGTCCATAGTAACATTATAAACTAAGTAATTTGTAACTCGAGAATTGTTCGGTTTCGCAATGTCATATCGTGGCCTAAAGTAGGCCGCGTTCATACGCTAATTAGTTAATCATGATTGGATCCGCGGAGTGGCTCAAATGAAGAAGTGGAAGTGACAGCTAGTGTGTTGCTTGACGCTGCTATAATCTTCAATGATTATTGGGTATTCCGTGCTGTTGATTCGCCTGTCGCTTGGTCGTTTGCTATGCGTCTACGCATGGCCTGCTCTTTAGGATACAAGTAGAGACGGATACTACGAAATTGGTATACACTGTAGGGTCTGTAGGCCGTTATTAGGGCTGGACTGGGTAAAACGGCTATTGGCAATTCGGAACTGCTTATTATAGTGTGGGAGTCAAATGTCAATAAATGTAGCCAAATGGAAACACTATGACTAGACACCTTGCACCTTGCATAAATTCAGATTGACGACGCAGCAAACAGCATCCACATAAGATTAGCTTCCCGTGAACATTAGCGATTTCCCCGGTAAGAGTGAGTTTTCGAGCCTGTCATCAAAATTGCGCTTACCCTCTCAGTGAGCTATATTGACAGGCATGGCCGCGCCTAATTGCTGGCGTACACATGCTCTTTCGATATAATGATATAGCCCACGAAAAGGCAGCGTGAGGTCGCAATTGACGCTTACGCACGGTAATCTAAACACGACGATATTTGGCAGTGCATCCTTCCGGCTTCGCACGTTTCAATCTCAAATGGTATCTCTACCGCGTTATCGCTACGGGCGCAGATTTACGCCTTCAGAAACACTATCTTGTATTTCTGACTCACTAACAGTATTTTTCTCATTCTTCATAATTAAGTCCACCTGTGTCGCATTGAAATGAAATTCTTTAGGTAGTGGTGACTGCTTTGTTGTCGGTTTTAACGAATGTTGTTTCCACTTATCATCGCATTTTGATGTCGGTTACGCTGTCTCAGGCAGTGTACCGCATGACTCAAGCAGTTGACTCGCAAGAATTACTCGATATTATCCTTAGGAAACTTGTCGACCAGTTCATCGTTGGGGGGTCATCTCAGTCCATCAGCCCAATAGACAAATCATGCAATGCGCTTCGGTGAATATAACCTATTGGATGGCTGATGAACACGGGGAAAGTTTGGGGAATCGGCTGTGTCCATTGGAAATTAATACGCTACATTTACAGTAAATATAAACTTACGCAGACTCTGTACCGATATTTCATTCCGAATTTGCGCACGCGCGGGAGGTGATAATGACTAATGAGCTTGTCGGTACAGTAGTATCTTGAGAATCCAAACAAACCTATAAAACAACTACGTAATTTTTATTTCTCTTTTTGCTAATTGTAAATGTGGCTTGCACAGAATCAATATCGAGAAAGTACCCACGATAGGAATCCAGAGCAAGATGCGTGTTGCCACGCAAACCATTTCTGCCTATGAAAACGAAGTAAATATAGGGCCTAACGAAATCAAGTAAATGTGGCATGCAACTAACAATAAAGCAAAAGCTAGAATTTCATGAAATTCGAACCCAAAAATTGGATATTTTTGGCAATTAAGCAGAAGTTGGGGCCTATTGAAATCAACGGCATAAAAGCATCAAAAAAAGCACAAATTAGGGCCGATGTCCAAAGTAAGCAGTCTAGGCAATACCGAGCGACGGTTGTATAGCAGGCCTAGGTAATGGTTTCATCGAACACTCTGTCAATTGCAACCTGTCTTGTTGTATCAAATATTTCTTCTTTGCTTAAGCCAGCTATTCAAGATAGGCTCACAAGAAAATTTTTCCACCTGATAATAGTCTAAACAGGTGCCACAATATATTCTCTTACTTTGTAATTGTAGCGTATACTGGCGCCATCGCGGTAGATCGTAACATAAACTTTATATCCGCTGGATGACCTTTCAAGTTCTCAGCGTGGGCAAAGAATTTGATGAATCATTGCGGGGCTAATCTCAACAGGGTAGAGGGTATATACGAAGCAAGCAATTTTTGTTTGAATCTAGCAAACCACTCCATTGGACATTGCTAGGTTTATGTAGAAAATACGCGACACTTTTGATATCATGAGCAACTTGAAACATCGATCGGGCGGATGTCGAGGTGTCATTCATGTACTATTATAACACGCTACCGTGCCTACCTGCGGTCGCAGTATGTAGTTCTGGAAGTGGTATCGAATGGACGTTGCCGTGTTATTTATTTGATTACTGAACCACACACGCTTCGTGGTTTACCGGTAAAGTCCTCGGCTCCGAAACTGATAATTCACTTTTCGCAAGTTCGTATCCTGAGTGCACAATACCGCAAAGCATTAAATATTGTACCCCCGGTTTTCCCAGTAGATGGTCAGTGCACCGGGGACAGTGCGGAGTTTGCTCGGTGTATATTGGCATGGGCTGGACGCACGTGCGATGGCCAGTATAAAGCCCAGGACAATGAGGCGGACAGCGAATATATCCGCTTTGGATACTTAAAAATGTTTGCTACGTTTAAGTTTCCATTTCCACCATGCAGTCGTGTATAGGTCTGTAGGTGTAGGACATTCCTGTTGGGTATGAACTTGACTAATATTGTGAAACACTTCCATTTTTATAAATGTGGATGGTTCGCGCAGCATTTATGATTGATAGATACTAAGTGCTTCAAGAGAGTGCTAACCACATTGCGCTAGACCGGAGAATATGACAGCATATTTTCGCGATGTCGTGAAGCAAACAAAACATCGGCAAGCATTTATGATTAATTGATCAATCTCGCCCTTTGTTATCAGCAGTTAAAATATTACTAGATGTGACAAATCTTAAGTCATTGTAAGCATTAACCAGCTGAGACTTAACTCTCTTAATTCGGGTATTTCCTTCTCAAGTCTTAGCGGTTTTCGTCAGTCACATCACACGATCACACGATCACACGATTTCAAAGAATTTTCACGCTGTCCTGATTCAGAATAACAACGACAACCCAACAACAGCCACCGTTACACTTTAGCTCTTATCAAGGCTACATTTCGTAAATGTAAACCACCATCCTATTGTTGGGCTATTTGTTGACAAGATCAACTTACCCATGGTAATTTACCATGCTTGCTTCCCTACCAAAGGGCTGATAAAAATTCCTATATTACATTGTAAGTGAACTTCGATACCCAACCTTGGAGTTTTGTTAAACTACCGCCTAACATCATTTCCATGGGAATATTTCTTCTTTGTTGAAAATGTGCGGAAAATATCCTATTTCAGGGATGGGTGATATCCCACGTCGTTTTATTTGGTGATACGCCGCTATCGGGTCGGATTGGATCTCTCTGCGGGCGTTGTGAAGCGTGCTTGAATGCATGCGTTGCGGCATCTGAACACAGATTTTAATATCCTACCGATCCCTAGTATAGCTATAATTTTATGTGTGTTGAGGGGATAGATAATTGATAATTGTGTATCAACTATCTACACTACTATTCATGTATTTTTATTACAGCTCCGCCAGTTTTCAATATAACCCCGCCACTTAAAATCGTAAAAAGTGAAGGAGAAGTGTTGCTGTTGCGTTGTGTGGCTACTGGTCGCCCAACACCAGTGGTGAGTTGGATGAAAGATGGATATCCAATGTGGAATGGGCAGGTATAATAAAATCCAACGATTGTTACCTACCTAATCAGCTTATCATAACTAATTGTAGCGAATCCAACCTGATCAATCTGTGGGAGGGTCGACACGTCAGCTTCGCAGTTCTGCGAAATTGCAAATGTTTCTCTCGAGTCTCGACTGACTTGGGACAACTAGCGAGTTCGGAGTGTAATGGTATCTGTGAGGTCGTCAGACGCGACCGGCCGACCGCGTCATACTTCGTCGGTGAAATGACATCAGTAGCTGCCCCTTTTCCTTAAACGACTAGGAAAATGAGCAGAGCATAGACTCATAGCTTGTCCCACTGTGCATGCTCCCACCGTAGACGAACATCTGTGGTTAACGTACGCATGGCCTACTTACCTAGAGTAGGCCATGGCGTACGAATGATTATAATGGGATTCTGGAAATCCAAGCGCCGGATACATGGGAAAAGTTGAGATTAAAGGGCATCCGTCATAACCATAGCCAAATCATGCGCAGCCAGTCGAAGCTGAAAATATCATAAATTAGGAGAGATTCAGCATGAAAGACATCCGGCATAAAACCCGCAGCCAGTGCAATTCAATCCGCTTCGGCTGGCACTATTGTAAAATGCCAAACGTCTCGTAGGACCATCGTCCGGGTGAGCGTGTCTTTTCATGTACAATTTTACATTACTAACGTATACTGTGACTGCTTATGTACCACCAGCGCTTAAAAAGTTTAAGAACCCCTGGTTTAAAGGATTGATGACGATGTCACGCTGAGGCGCTCAGAGGTGTTTTGGTCGCAGATACGAATAGAATCAATAGATTGAGCTTCATTGACTGTTTCAATGAGTTTTGAGCTGTGCTATTACAGGATGGTGTAAGAACGAGTGGCGGGCAGTTGGCTATCTCCGACCTGAAGAAGAATCATGCTGGGAAATACACCTGCCGTGCGCAAAACGTCGTTGACTTGATCGAAACCACGACTATCGTCCATATTCAAAGTAAGAACATCGCTTTGCTCACAATTTCTCTCTTCAAAACATACCGTTACTTTCCAGCTGCTCCGACGCTTACTGCTCTTCCACAAGATACAATGGTTCGAGACGGTGAACAAGTGATGTTTTCCTGCAAGGCCGAAGGATATCCAACAAACATTCGTTATGAGTGAGTAGGCAGGCTGTGGTGTAATAAGTGCAAGCTTGTTGAGAAACTTTCTCCATAACGAGAAGTGAGGTGTTCGCCTACCTGAGTTGTTTCTGTTTATAAAGTCTTGCGAGTCGATACAGTTACAGAATGGTTTGGGGAAAACTGACCTTCTACTCATGACTCCAAATATGACACTTCCAAGCAGGGTGTCGAACCGAACCGGAACCGGAACGAAAAAGAACGGTTACCGCTTGATTTTTGTGAACCGAAACCGTAACCGAACCGTTTTTTTAATTTTCCAATTAACCGGAACCGGAACGAAACCGTTGTGGCATTTTCCTGGTTACCGCTCTTTTAGCAAACGGTTACCGTTTTTCTAAATGGAGGTGCCAGCGGTTTATTTTTTTGAACTATCCACTAACATCAACATGTTTCCGCAATCGGTTGAATTATCTCACTCTTTAAAAAGTTTGACCGGTCAATTCAGCCCTGTCGCAAATTTCGCAAAGTCGTCCGGAAAACATGCCGCCAATCTGGAAAAGCGATTTCAATTACTGCTAGCCGTGCGCTTACATCTCGGCTGATGATCAGACTCGTTGCTTAAAATTCTCAGGGACTTAACAAATCAAAATTCAAGAGTTTATTTTTATCGTAAGAATTTCGATTTAAAACTTCGTCTTGCGTAGCCTACACTATAAAGTGACGGGTATATATGTCGATAAACGTGGTCCGCGTATCGCATCCGCAACGAACTAACGATTTCCAGTATTTGAACCGCTCCAGAACCGGTTCATCCGTCGGCGTAAACCGGTAACCGCTCTCTACGGGCAAGCAGGAACGAAACCGGAACAAAACCGAAACTTTCGTTTCGGCAAAAACCGTAACCGAACCGTAACCGTTTTTTGGATACGGTTCGACACCCTGCTTCCAAGTTCTAGGCCTCTAGGGTATCAAGAGGGAGCCCCCCTGATTAGAGTTCTTCAGTACTGTTTAGTGCAGGTCTTATCGCATCGGGTCACCCAAAGCTGACGTAGTAGCCTACATCCCAACATGCAGTGTTTCATCAATTCTGTAAACGATGATTGTAAGTGTGACGTGACGCCATTGTGCTCCCCCCGAAATCGGAAGCCAGGCCACAATGGTATGCAGGGGTAAATTTCCGACCTCTATGACTAGAAAGTTGGTGTATAGGGCGAATAGGCTATTACTAGGTTACAGTACATGCCTATATTCTGCTGTCGAGTCAATGCCCAGCATTGTTCGTAGAAGTGCAATTTTCGTATGCATGATCAAACAATAATGGAACCAACAGTCAATGTTGGATGATCTATCGACGTCGTACAAGATGATTCACCATGGATTTATCGTCCACTCCAGCGTTGTTGGTTTATTGAGAAATGTAAGGCTCGCAGTAAATCACTACTGGACATTAAACCTGTAGTGAATATTCTTTACGATGTTCGTTTTCCTCATTTTAATTATTACCATTTAATCAACTTGTATTACCAGATGGTTTTATCATGGATCTCCGATTCGATCTGTCGATGCCATGGCCGATCGTTACGTTCTGGAAAAGGACGGAACTGTCGCCTTTGATGTCCGTGTTGAAGATGCTGGAGTAGTCGGTTGCCAGGCAACAAACAAGATCGGCAAATCGCGAATCGCAAACGCAACGTTGACCGTCAAATGTAAAACTATTACGTTTGAATTGTAACGAAACTTGATGTGTTAATTCAGAGTTTATGTCTTTAGTTCCTGCTCGTGTCAGGGAAATGCCTTCTGTCATGTACGCGGGTCTTGGACTTTCGGTCAACTTGCCTTGTCCAGCAGATGCTGTTCCTCCGGTTACTACCGTTACATGGCATAGAGACGGGATGAAGCTGAATATTGACAAGGTATGGCTTGCTATCTTTCATATTAGTTACCTCGATAGATGGATAGAGAGATAGAGAAAGAGAATTAAGTAACTAAAATTCACACACATTTAACTCTTTCATCAAAGGCGATATAAAAAACGAAATGGCGAATTCGGTATTCGGTATCTCGACAGGGGATAACCGATGGCCTTTGTGACATCAGCAAGTCAGATTATAGAGTAGATGTTGCGTTTAAGCGACGCTTGGTTCAAATCAAGGCTTCATTTCCAAGTCCTTCGTATTCCCGTAAGCCGGTAGTGATCATTATGATGCTAAAATACAATTCCATTTTACAAGTAAAAAATGTGGCGGGCGTAGAATGAATACGCGAGAAAAGTAACCACGATAGGGATTAATCTAGAGAATGTTGCATGTTGCCAGCAGACACACAGAGTACCACCTTTGCCCAGGGAAATACAAAAAGAAGTAGCCTGGCATAACGATATCAATATGAAATTGGCATGTATAAAAGCTGAAGCTGAAGTCAAATAACGATGGCATGAAAGCATCAAAACAAGCAGACGTTGGGGACGAATGTCCAAATAAGTAGAAGCCCTAAGCAGGGAATACAGAGAGACGGCTGTAGGCGTGGTTAAATAGAAGTTATATCCCCTTGCATGTCACAATAAAGTTGTGTACGACAAAGAAGAACGGACTTCATGCGATCTATAGTCTAGTTAATGTTAGCGAATTATTTCTAATTTTCTTAATTCTCAGGATGGACGATTCAGTTTTGGAGATAACGGCGCTTTGGTCATAAATCCAGTGAGCAAAAGTGACTCCAGTCGGTATAGCTGTGAACCATACAATAATCTAGGAACGCAAGGCAAAAGCACCGAGTTCTCGTTAGTCGTATATAAAGCTCCCAAGTTCACGCTGAAACCGCAAGCTGATTATCAAGCAGAAATCGGGAAACCATTAACAATGACATGCGAAGGAACAGGCGATCCGCCGCTATCGATTTCATGGATAAAGGTATTTTACAGTTACCGAACAGTTTTAATTTGTTTACATGCATCGTCATCGAATTCCGTCCGCCCAGGATTCAGAGCACAATGCTTCACAAAGGCGCATGTCTCGGTGAGCGGGATACCCGACACCGCTTCGCTCCTCGAGGGCCGTTCAGACCCCGCCCAACCTGAGTGCGACTCGCATGTTTTCTAGCTATCTAGACCTAGGCTTTGATTACCCCGCCATATGATACCGCCGTGGTTTGCTACTCGCCGCAATCTTCGCCACATTTTCCCATTAGTGTAGACCGCCGCTACCCTGCCACTGCGCGTTTTAGCCGTGCCCTGCGGAAACGATACGAAGCGTTTCGGTTTTCAGGCCTTGTGCTCAGAAATGAGATGGTTCTCTCGGGTTGCATTGTAGCCTATATTATTATGATAACCCCAGCAATTACAGCAACTAGCATGATTGCACCTGGTTACTATAGATATACCGGCTAATAGATAGAGTAATAAGCATAACAGAAACACCCCAATTCCAAGTCGGCCAGTATCAAGCAACCTCTCTACCCCCTCAGTTCCGTGTCGTCTCGTCTCGGATATTCCATATTTCCAATTGTAGGTTGATGACTCAGGAGAAGAAGTAGATATGTCTGCTGAACGCGACAGAATCAATTCCATGGATGGTAATATCACCATACGCAACGTAATCAAAAGTGATCATGGCAAATGGCAATGTGTTTTGAGCAACAGGGTTATGAAGGTCAAGGCTAACGCCATGGTTTACGTGAAATGTAAGTTCTCTTATTCAAATACTCCTAATTACTTTAAGTAGATATTCTAGAGTGGGGAAGACATCCCAATAAAGATCGTGGTGGACAAGTTTAAGATTTGTGACGTTATAATCGGCCATTTTTTTGTGAAAGCACATTGGAATAAATGCCTTGTGCACCTTGCGGATAGGCCTAACGAGGCGGAAAATTTTTTATCATCATTTGAGTCCTATTTACACAGTGGTGGTAGGGCCTGCCTTCCTCGCATTTGATTATGTCGGGGTTTATACGTGTCAAATTGTGAAAGATTCATAAAATTGAAATCGGCATTTTCTGTGCTTTAGGGGATGTGCATAAGCCCTTACAGGCTTACCATATATATTGTAAAAATATTACTTTGATCTGTTACTAGTTATCAAGAATTTCAAAGGGTAATTCTCTCTCAATATGTCATCCTCATTTAGCTCTATTCTAAGAAGGGAGAGACGATTTACTCCATTGCTCCCGCTTTGCTGCCATCGCTGTTATTCACGAAAATTCCCATTCTTAATTCTACACAGACACGACGCCACACGTTGTTACTAATTTCCACGTCGCCACGTCAAAGTACAACGCACGTATTTCATGGGAACCTGGATACGACGGCGGTTACGATCAACATTTCATCATATGGTACAAACGAACTGACACGGGAAATCACTCTTGGCAAACTCATCGAGTTGTTGGCTACCGCAAGGTGGCGACAGTGGGCAATCTAGATCCTGATACCATCTATCAATTTGCAATCCTGCCAGAAAATACTCTCGGAAGCGGACAGTTTTCGAAGGAAGTTATGGCAAAGACTAAAAGTAGGTTTTCTGTAAATTTATCGTGCCTTGTTGATCTGACACTTATTAATAGTTTTAAAACTAACCTCACATTCACGACTCTTCTGTACCAAGGTGTTGTGTTCAAAATATGAGACCCACCAAGTTCTACCCATCCCCGGCCTGAATGCGCGCGCAATATACGCGTTTTCCTTACTCGATTTATATTCTATTTTCTCTCTTGCAAATCGAAAATATGACATGCACAGAATCAATATCGCAAGGAAGCATCCACGATAGGAATCTGAAGCGTTTTGCCAGGTAGACACCATGGCCTACTCTAGGTACTAGGAACTAAAGTAGGCCATGTAGACACACAGGGTAACCACCTCAATGCCCGCACACAACTCGCACATTGACAAAAATGCCTGATTCCGATTTTTCGATATTGTTTTAGTTAAGGCAATAAATAAAGATTTTCTTGTGCACAAGCTTTGTGTTTTTTGGCTATTTCTTCTAGTTACCCCATATATCTTGTTACGTTCTTTATTGTACTGTATTTAACAAACGTAAGCACAACATCAGCGTACAGACAAGCAGGGAACACAACTATACAACAATACAAGCATAAACGAATTACCTACAGCGGTGCATAATAAGAATGGGTAGCATCACGGGCCTACAGCCGTTTACAGTAGGACTATATACGTCTCCCAGTAATTAATTAATCAAGTGATGAACTAATCAAGTAATAATCAAATGGTGATTGAGTAAACCCCCGAGGTAGCCTACACACTATTAATGATTGAGTGAAGGCGAAATTTTGAAATTTGTATAGGTCAACCCATTGAACATATGGGCACGGGTCGCGATACCTCACTCTTTTGTGTACTGGCGTGCACCTAGGTGTTATGTTCTTCATGACACTGCTTATCTGGATACCTTACTTTGTTCAGGTCTGGATCCAGTTGTTACGCAAGATACTCCTACGTTACAACCTCCCGGGCGTATGAATTATCACGTAAACAGTGACGGCTACCTGTTGTTGATGTGGCAGCCTCCTCTTGACGTCAAGCAAGAGGATATGCTCGGCTACGTCATAGAATCAAGAATGTTGTTGGAAGAGGAAGAGAAGGAGGAAAACGACTCTGAAGGAGAGATCATCTTGCATGATGAGACCACGTTGACTCCATTAAACCCTGCAGAAAATTCCCATCGTTCCAGCCGTTCTATCAAACAGTGGAACGAGTTACTTAAACAGCGCGTGAAGCGACATACTTCAAAGGCGGCTTATTCGAAACAGCGTGTGAAAAGAGACACATCAGATGCGACATCTCCGGAACTTATGACTGATGAAAGTGAAGACGGACGGTGGACAGACTGGGAGACGCTGGCTCGCGTACAGCCTAATATGACAGAGCTGCAGATTCCAGCTGACAAATTATACCGGGATCAGTTGTATGAGTTTCATGTTATCGCCGTCTCCATCATCGAGTTCAGTTCACCGAGTGCTGTGATTGCGGTGTCAACGTCAGGTAAAATAAGATTTCAATATCATGGTCCACGTCTTTTGGTTAATATTGTTCTTTTAGATTTATGGCAAATGTCATATACGCCTAGTCAAGGCCTAGTACGCGTGTCGATACTTTTGGCTTATAGCTCGAATCACTATCACAAACACAACCGTCCGCACTCCCGAGATACTGACTGTCAAGCGAGGGGGGTTAATTTGGTCGGGAATCGAACCGTTGTATAGATAAATATTGCATTAACCATAACAATGCCAAACAGTAAGGCTATCGAACAAAGGCTTGGCGAGATAAAAAAGCACGCAGACAATAAATCCGATTCATAGTCCCGGGGATACTTCTGAGCTCGCCCTGCCTGCATTCTCACACATTTTGCACGCATGTCATTGACTGGTGTGTGCGTGTCGCCACGCATGAAAATCCCAAACCGTGGCCCGATTCAAGCCCGTGCGTGATCAAATCGCGTGCGGGCATATCCGTAGCAACCAATGAAAAAATGAATGACTGAAAGAGGAGAACATCTTTTTCGTACTCTTATTCAATAATTATTTCTAGGATTGAAAGTCTATCAGCTCTTTGTTGGTCCATCGCACGTCACTGCCTCTGCATCAGCAAGTCATGCTGTGATTGTTATCACTGTAGCCATCGTCGCTATTGTCGGCATAGTTGCCCTCGTGACTGCGTACTGCATCAGGAGAAAAAGAAAAATGAGTAAGTATCCGTTGCAACAGAATCCAAGTTAAGTGCCGTAAAAGGGGTGTCGTAAAGCAGGATACAAATGTATTGCGTAATATAGAACCAAGGCGGCTTTAACCAACTAAACATATAATGAATGAATCATAAACGAGAGAACAAACATGAAGTCGTATCCTGAAACGGAAAAGCAATCAATGTAATATACGAAGTAATGATTACCGACAGAATTACCACAAAGGAGACCCCTGTAATGCGATTGATTGTCTTTGCTTGCTGCCCGCCGTGGGAAAATTCCTCCTCTCTGTTTGATATCGGAATAAACAACATTGTACACGTACACATCTTCAAGGTTTTAGCCACCTTTAAAGGGGGCGTACGGGAATTTATGATGAGGATGATGGTTTGAATATAAGATAAAAAGCATAGCCACATTTTTGGGCGTCATGGCAGTGTTTGACAATTCTTTCTGGACTCGTGCTTGGCTGTTTGAAATTGTCCGCAAGCCGGGAAGTATGAAGTCAACCTTTGAGCTTTTTGTAGCTTGCAAATATTCGTGCGAGGGACGGGAGTTGCGCACATGCACAGCGAACGGCATATATGGCGTGCTCTTGGCCGCGTTCTCAATGTCCGCGGACTGCTGAATAAGGCGAACTGAGACTAACTGCCAGTACAGACTTTAATATAAAATATCAGATAAAACTATGCAGTTCGACAGGGTGCTGCTCGCTCGACAGATAAAACGTACAACACACGCCTGGTCTATACTTTGGACTTTGGTGCAAGGGTGAAGTGGTCATCATTGGTTGGACGAAAGTATAATTACTGAGTAATCATTAGAAGGTTGCGTGTTCGGTACACATATAAGCATAGGGAGCACACCTTATAAAGACTAATGATAGCTAGAGATCAATCAAAATGAGGTAGTAGGGTGATAGCCCATAACCAGAGGGCTTATATGATCATTTGACTTACCCTGCGGAATTCAAAATGACGTGATAGAAATTTAACGTCGTACTTTTCAGCGACCGATACGTCATTCTTGTTTTGTAATTATTAATAATGATAGGTATGATGTCAACATCATTTGCACCGAGAATATGTTACGTCACATATTATTGTCACGTCATTGCGCCGCATCTGAGATCATAAGCTGGTTGCGAGTTTGCTGAAGTAACTCACGAGATGTATCGCTCACGATAACACGTTAAGAATCCGGATTTCCCGTGTAGCAGAACTTGTTGCAAAGTAAAACCACTGCCAAAATACTTTAAATTCTTTGTATGCTTTTATCTTTTATGCAAGCCATCGTCATATTTTGTACACAGCCGCCTCTTTATTAGTTCAGTCGAAATGTAGAGTTGGGTGACGGATGGCGAGAATCTCAATCGGAGCGAGTGTTATGCATGGTATCAGAAGTATGCATAGGCCTATGCAACTCCGCGTCGAGAGGGCATTGTGAATCCCGCAGATCAACCAATTTAGAATTTTGAGCCTTGCCTTACTTTTCCTTTGAATCATGAATATTTTAAAAGGATGGTATCCGGTTTGATATAGAATAAGCGATTTAGGTGGAAGCAATGAACCCTGGCAGGCAGCTGCCTTGTCACTACTGTCGCAATTCGATGGCGGTACATTAATATGAAAAGCCTTCTAAATAATTAATAGTAAGATCGTTATTGGCACTGAATAACGAAAATCTCAGCTCCAGTGAATTTTATATTTTGTTCCGTTCGCTATTAGTCGCCGTCGTGTATGTAATCGTTCCTTGTGATTGGATTTGAGCGCACACCAATTGGCGACTGTGACAATCTATCTGAAATGATACCAATCTAAATCGATAATTGTGCTATAGGCTGCCTGCGCATGCGCTTTACTGCATCTTATTAATGCTCCCGCCATGGTCTACTCTAAAGTAGGCCATTCTCCCGCTTGCCCCGACCGTCAAGAGTAAGTAGCGAAACATGAAATTTAAAAAAAATCGACCGTTGACGGATCTTAGCCTATACTTACACTAGCGTGTCTTACCTGAGATGTTTAAGATATCCAAACGGAACAGAGAAGGCCATGGCACGTTAGGACCCAACATGATACGAAATTTCGCCTTCGAAAGAAAATGTTTCTACAGAATTTGCGTCCAATACAAACCTAAAGCAGCAAACCGTCCCGGCTTTTCAGCCAGTTATATACTAGATAGCGACTGCAGAACATCACAATGGTCCTCGATGCCGTCTCTATCTCTCTCGTAATTTATATGTCATAGGTATTCGGAAAACTGTCTCATCTCAGTTTTTAACGTCCAATCAAACTAATGGGATACGTCTCTGCATGGCAGTCGGTATCGGGGAAGTGCGGAGAGCCGTGATTGTTATAGTGATCCGGGCTATAAGCCGGAGGTATTGACACGAGTGCTATATTCACGATTACTATATTCATGTATCTGCTACACCCTGTCTTGTTCGTGGTACAAAACGCCGCCCGGTAATAAGCGCCACTCAAAATCTTCTATATGATAATAATAATAATGGGATACTTAGCTGGGGTTCTCCAGAGCTTTCGGATCTCTGCTCTATCGTCAGCTGATCGAATCTTATCCGTTTTCATCGGATCACTGGGAGGATCGGAGGTCCGAATTAAGTTTCCATTAAATTTGATTGTTAAATGTTAAATATACAGTTATGCATTCTCTTTACTATCGTGATAGTCTGCCGTCGGCTGCTATCAGTATATTACCGTAGTAAGCAAAGCGACTTAGCGTTGAACTTGTAACACTCTAAAAACCAGCGACTCAATGATTCTTATCTATCATTTAGGCACAACGAAAGAGGAAAAGCAGAAGTGAGTACTGGTATTTTATAGCGTTTTCCACTTTGCTGCTAAGCGTATAATACTTTTGATTGATGGCGTCTATCACGATAACTTTTAACGGTAAGAGGAAGATTTGATGTACCATGCAATAGCATTCAGACCGGCAACTAGATTTAGATGTCACAATGGCGTAACGCCTTGTGATGTCACATGTTACCGAGCATGTCTGGCGTCACACCTGTCAAAATCATTTACAAGTCTTGCAATATAGTTCACTCTGATGTGAACAATGATCTCAGGGTTAAAACTTGAATTGGAAGATTCTCGAGACTCAGGAACTCTACAGATCGTTTGCTTTCTATCGATCTCGTGACACGGGGAGCTGCGAGGGGAATGCCCCTATTACCTTCCCGCCCCTCTGGCTGCGGCCTGATAGCATTTAGCTCAAGACTGATTTGACATAAGAGACGTCATGACCGAACCGCATTTGTTACGAGAACTGCGGGGGTATAGCGGTGTTGATAATCTCAATGAATGGTGCTCACATAACCTCCGGTGAGCAGATGGCTGATTGGTCGTACGCAATTCAAGCGTCGATTGAATAAATTGACGATGACTCGATTAGACCCGCAGCTGGATTCAAATTTTGTGTACCTTTACCGCTTTCTTTCTTGTGATGCGCATTTCTCAGCAAAGAAAGTCGATGTAATCAGCAGGAGAAGGTTGTGACGCAGAAGCGAGAAATTCAATTGTCTAAACATAAGCTTGCATTGCTGTCAAATAGAAGCTACCGGCATGTAGGCCACTGGTCTGCTACCCCTGTCTAATAAATGCAATATATTTTAGCTCTGCATCTTTTAGTCCCAGCCTTGATAGGCTATAAACTCACAAAAGCGGGGGTTTGTTAGAGCTTCAACGCTTGCAGCGGCTTGAAACTGGCCCTAACGTTGGAGTAGCATAAAATACGGTACTAGACTACTAGTGATGAAGTCTGTTTCGGGAAACAGGCACGGTTAGAGCCGAGGAATGGTCGCCTCGCCTGTTTGTGTAGCTACAGTATAGCTAATGACGCGGTGAATTTCAGAAAATTCCCATGTTTCGAATTGAGTAATGTGTCGCTAAAAGCCAAAGATTGGCTTACTGTATATTAGTAAGTCCATAGTAGCACAGTACAGTAAATACAATGACACCGATTGACCTTTAATCAGGAGAAGATTGCAGCCGCCGTAAATTGCCATAATGTAGCGTACATATGCGGCAGGGCTTCCCAAGTTCCTAGAAGCCGTGCTGAAGTCATGACTCCAGTCTGCAGTGGTCCACCTGACCGTGGGCTATCGCGTTTTTGCATATGGTGACTTCGGAACTACTGTAGAAATTTCGAATTAAATACATTCATACTCGTTGGCAGTGGGTTAGACATTAGTGCGACTTTGAAAATTGTAATCCTTGTCTGAGAAAATTTACTTAGCTGTTATGCATATTGATGTCAATAGCAGACAGCCGCGACGTTGAGTCACACAGCGATACGCTTGGTGAGACGACATACTAAAGTGTGTCACACTCCAATTTGTAAACTTGCTAATTGACTCAAATCGCCAGTTTCCAAAACATTCGCCTGGGGAAATACGTTGCGTTGTCTGATCAAAGTTGTTCAAGTCATTTGCATGGACGTTAATGAAGTTTTCAATGAAAGAGTCTGTTGCGTAGAAAACGAATTGATTCCTTTACATTATAGATGGGTTTTATTGGAGCATAAATACTTAGAATCAGATAAATTCTAGCGTAGGAGTTTCTCTAGTAGCGAAAGGTTGCGTGATACGCGTTTGTCGCACACAAGGGACACCGCAGCGAATTGGCGTGATTGAAAAACGTAGATATGCTCAAGATTGAAAATAGCCATGAGATTGTGGAATCGATTTTAGTCTAATGTATATAGATCACTGCGTTTGACAGGTAATTCGATTTTGGCATAGAGCTAGCTACTCGCACAGCCTACAAGCGTTAGTTTAGAAATGCCTACGGATACTGTATTATATCTTTTTCTCCATATGAGAATTTTGAGATATGATGTAGGCCTAGACAAATAGGGAAGATGAGAGGTAATTTGATTTTGGCATAGAGCTATACTTGTACAGCATACAAAGAGTCAGTTTTGAGCTGCATAGTGGGACTTCGTTATAACTTAAAAGCCAAATGAGAATTTTGAGATACAATGTAGGCCTAGACAAACGGAGAGGGTTGAGAGTCTTGCGACAACAAGGGCATCAAGTGTATAAAAATCACTGCCAAGTACTGAGCGGTTCGATCTGTTGTGGCAACGAACAAACGGAAGATGACCGAAGAGTTCGACTCCGGAGCGAATTTTGCCAAATTCGTACGCATCGTGTTGTTCGTGTCTGGAACTTTTGTACGTTATGACTATGAGCTTCTGATAAATGAGCTGTGCGAGAAACTAATTTTCCTGGACATATCTTTCATCACCAGGGCTATATGATAATTGGCGATATCCATGGTGAAAATGGAAACGTTATATCGTTCTGGTACTGGCACATGACTCCCATATACATTGTACAAATATTTGTGGCGTCATCATTTCAGATTCGGAGCTCGGTAGAGAACTCGTGCCAAAAGTTCCGTATTCGTTAGAATAAGAATCTAATCCGGGTTCGTACTGTCCCTAGCATGAAGGCCTAGACAGATGTCGGGCGAAAAGATGTCTTATCCGTCATTTGTCGCTTAGTCATTGTAATATTCTTGTGAGTATATTTTACATACCCGATGGATGACGCGGCTACGTTGGAAATATAAGCCTAACCTTAGCTATTTTCACCGCATGAAAATCGTTAATTTTCTGGTTTAAACAGGTCAAGCAAAAGAAAATTGCTCTCTGTGATGGTAATCTGTGCAAACTATGAATTGATAACAGGGTCATTTTCTCATCATAAGGCATTGACTGTCGAATTGATTTGGAAAATTTGTAGGTAGCGTGTTTTAGTCGTGAGATGGGAATATAAATCGTAGTATCATTAAAGGGTGATGACTGTGGTGAGAATATGGTAATGGCTATAAAAAACGGTGTAAATATAACATATACTATTTAGCTGTATCGAAACGGATGGTGTAGGTTATGGAAGCAGTCAAAGAAATTTCGCAATAGATAAGAAAGGATGTATGAGGATTTCTGCGGCCTCGCTTAATCGGTGACCGCACGTAGTTCGAGTTCTAATTACGTTCCCGTTTGTGCACCACCAACGAAGTGCCACCTTGGTTAATTACCCTACGCCTTCACCGCAGAAGAATGTAAAATCTCGCAAGATCACTAGATCTGCGAGACGTGGCCGACGAAGTGATTATACACTGCTGCAATGCCCGCCAAACCGTCGAGGTTTTGCGGGAAATATAACGTGTCGACCGCAAAAGAATGTATAGCCTCTGACACGAAAACTAGAACGACACTAGAGCTGAGCGACGTGACAGACGAAGCGATTATAAACTGCTACAATGCCTAAACAGCCCGAGTTCGGCGGAAAATATAATTGCGAAAGACACTTCCATCTTTCTTCCATAGATCGTCGTATTGTGACTGCAGGCTCCTTTTAAGCCAAGCGGATACGTTGCCTTTCCTGTGTTTCGCCCACTGCTGAAGCAGCAATTCTCCTTTCCTTTCAACCGTTTTTGTATGTGGCTGCTATGAATCATTTAATGGTGGTGGATTGCTTACATATAGCGCCTTAAACTACACATGGTAAATTTTCTCCATTCCGGCCGATTCGAGCTAAACTCGCTACACGCGTAGGTAGATAGCATTGGAACGGCACTTCTAAAAATTGAGATTCGGCAGCCAACTCACAATCGATCATGATCCTGTAGTAGTAGTATAGTAGTAGTAGTAGTGGGTGTTACAGTAAGCCAATCTATGGCGTCAACGCAGCAGCGTAAGTGATGTGTTGTATAGAGTATAATCTTAGGTAAATTTGCCGATGTCACTTCACGCTATCGGTTACGGAGAAAGATATGCAAAACAGCAGACTGCCGGACTAGTACCGATTTTTGCGGGTCTATCTAGTTTAACAACAAATTCCAATAATGGAGGCGATGGCGGAGTATCAGGTGTATGTATGTGTATTACACTGCAGTGTCACGATAAAGTTACTTTACCCGATGAAGAAGCAAAGCTCCCAAAGCTTGTCAACCTATTTCAAAATTGATAGACAAAAGTTAATGTCACCATAAATCTATTGTCTATCCTCAGTATGTTTCACATGGTTACGAAACAGAGCTCTTAGAGCTTATTAAATTATTTGCAAATATACTTAAGCTAGGCGTTAAAGTTTTGGTGAGGGTGACATTCTGCTTTTGTTTGTAACTGATTGTGCGCCATTGGATCCTCCATTTGTTGATTAAACCGAAATTGAACGTTAAATGTATGGTGACACTGTAATTGTGTCAGTAAGTTGCTTCAAATTCGGCGTGAGCGCTAAATTTGTGGTGACTCTTTGTCTGAAATAGGAAATTGTTTACTCGGAGAAAAGTGGACACTACCTTAACTATGCAATTGCGAACAGTTTTATATGTGACTAGTTTTCAGACCAGCTGTGGGCCGTTCAAGTTTATCCGTTGAAGAGTTTTGATTACGCTACTACGAGTAAAAAGGTCACATGGTATCGAAAACCTCACAATAGTGCAAGTCTCACCGCGTGGGATTATTCATGTATGTCTGATCCTTGTTGAATGAAAAATTGGCGGTACTTGATCGTCTGTAGCGGTTTCAGTGATGCTTACAGGTTGTTTAGACCGAATTATCACCATTTGTCAAGGGCTTGATGAAAGAGGGTTTAGCGTGTACTTAATCGCCTGGTATCTCTCGAAACAATTTCACAACAAAATTGTCGCATCGCGTTTTATTATTCATAATTCCTTGTCTCGGTATCAGCTAGCAGGTGGCCGATATCACGTACAATTTATTGCGGATGAGACACGCGCTGCGATATGTGTGGTTTAAGATGACAGTAGGCTGCGATTGAATATATTAAAAAGATCCTCCGGTGAACACTGGGAATACTATGGTGGCTTGAATAAAATTCTAGATGAAAGTATACCTACCGTGTGGAAAATATTTGGGTAGCGATGGCATTTACATAAAGGTTTGGTGTTCGCGCTTAATCTACTAGGGATTTGCTGCGATTCCGGAAGAAGGGATGTACCTTCTGAACAATATGTTCTTGCCAGTATACTATCCCATATGTTTTGACAATTGCATTGTAATATATAGAGGTAGGTAAAGGTATATATACAGAGACCAATCAAAATAAAGAAGTATATGACTGTACAGAGATTTAAAAGGTTCTAATGGTCTACAGACAGGCAACTATTATATATTCATCAGGTGAAAGGGGTGTTTTTGCAAAATACGGTATAACCACTGCCAAAATGTTTTCTATTCTTTTGTCATTTATTCAAGCATCTCAAATCGCAGGCGGTATGACGAAACTACTGTTGTCGCCAGTTACTATACGCTTGATTATCATTAGAGACTGGTGGGTGTATGAAGGCCGTTCCCCAGTTGTTTTCGTCGTCCAATGCATTGTATTACGTCATTCTCGTAATCGCTGAGAGGATAGTATTACGATTTGGGTAGTTTTTAATTTCCATTATTCAGATAGACAAAATAAGACGCAACGCGGCGACGTTATGGTTGTAAAGACACGTGAGAACTCGCCGCCGTGCTAATCTTGGTATTGTGTGAGAATTTGTCGAGAACGTGTAACGTAATGACAAGGTGGAAGAACCGCATTTCTTATAAAATGATGCTTTTAGGCGGGTTTGCGGTCGATTTTGAATATCAATTTCACCCTATTAGCGATATTTTTGGCCGCGTTATCTTCTGCTTTAAAGTTCAAGGCATTTTTTGATTCGATCACGTTTCGTTCGTGGGATTGTCGTTAGTGTTTGGTAGTGGAATACATTGGCGATAGACAGACAGAGAAACCAGTTGTATAGAGGTATAGTACAGTTGCTACCAAATTCTATTTTCCCACCTCACAACATGCTTTATAGCAAGTATGAAAGCCGATACTGGATGATCGGATGTACATAACAGTGTATATTCATCACACAGTTAATGCCCAGCCTCAGTTTATTTAGACCAGGGTTTCGAGGCCGATATTCGTATTTTTGCAATTATCGATATCGGTCGTTGTCAGCTAAGGAAGTTGACATTGGACATCGGCCTCAATAATAATCATCCGATGCGCTCAAACGACGAGAATCGAATTTTCAATTATCGGTATCGGTCATCAGTCATCAGTAATGCGAAAGGCCGGTTATCGCATCGGTCTTAAAGAAATCAATATCGGTGATCGCTAATTAACTTTATCGGGTGAAAATGCATTGTAAGATAAGAACGTATCCTTCTCTGTAAAGTCCGTGACTTTGAACGTTCAAACGCGATGCTAAGGATTATTATTTTTGTGACCGGTTAAATGTTAACCCGATCACCGTTTAGAGCAGGCTGCGGTCACAACATAATGATGGCGTTAAAATGATAACGATAAGCACAATAATTTTCGGAAGCAATAAACTTTCACAAAAAGTTTTGGTGTACTCACGCTTTGACTGTTTACAATTTGCAGCGAGTCACCGAGTCGAGAAATGAGGGGTTCACCCTCATAACCTTTTCTCCAGGGGTGATCATTTTTACGACTCGCTGGCAATTTCAGACCGCCGATGCACGAGTAGGCGGGCTATCGAAACTTGTTTTTCTGGAGTTGCTTAACCCAAATATTGCACATCGGCTATTATTCTTCGCATCTACTGCACCGCGGCAGCATAAATATGAATTTTTTGTTAGTCAGTGTTGGCGAGACTTCATCTCAATTCTTACTTACGAAGGATTATCGATTCTAGGCTGAACAAAGGCTGTATCGCAGTGAATGTGTTGACATTATTCAAGTTGATTAATCAAACCCGGTGTATGGATTAGTAGCCGGTTGAGAATATTCTCACTTGGGCGATGCTACGGATAATCAATGCAACGATTGCGACAGGCTTATTCTTTTGTGAGTTGTTCAGGCGTAGTCCAATGCGGTGTTAATATCATGGTGTTAGAACTATACAATTAGTCGGACAGACATTGATTGCAAGGACGCAGATAAATTAATCAAAGCTCGTAAGGCGGTGATGAAACTCGTGTTGCTTAATCAGATGGTATCGTGAATAATCTTGTTGAATGTGTTGATTGGGCTGGAGGATTTAAGTCAAATTTATCCGAATGCGTTTATTACCTGCTGTGAAGACGTGAACGCGTTGCGAGCAGATAGTCAGGCAAGTTAAGTGACTGTAGACTACGTCTGACTGTCAGTAAGCGACCTCTTTCTTAGAGTTAAGTTCTTTTTGTCGGTGGCCACAGTGGATCGAACTTCTCATGTTTTGGCAGTGATTTTACGCCGCATGTCCTTGTCGAAACCCTCCCCATTTGGCCAGCCTTTTGACTGGCCGTGGCTGATGAACTTTTATGCCGCCACCATACAAACAGAGCACAGTGCGACCATGTAAACGCCGGCACGGAGGCGCCGTACAGTACATACAGTGTGTTCGCGATACTATACCCTCAGAAAATTGGTCTGTTAACTTGTGCGCTTTTCCAAGCTATCTACTGTTGTTTGATTTTCCATGATTAGCTACGCTTTCAATCGCATCGACCACTTTCACTACGTTAGTTTTGTTAAATATTTGCTGTCTACTGCATTGTCAAATACACGCGGTCGAAACGGAAATCATGATCCAGAAAGCTATATCACGTAACATATCTGGATAGACAGAATACGAATGATAATAATAGACGATGGCGGACGTTCACTTAGCAAAGATACATATAGAGTGTCGCCGCAGTTTCCTAATCATCGCGGAAGGGTGATTTGTCTACGTTGAATATTTCGATTTTCAGAAATATTTTCAAAACATATTCGAATACCGGTTTACAGATCTTTTACAGTTTACCGTATTTCTGATTTAATCTTGAAGCGTTCCCGACAGTCAGATACAATCAAGTTGATGTATTATCTGTCTCGCGCGATTAGCATTGTGAAAGGAAGTGCCAACTGTCGAGTTAAGATTCAGTATATAGATTTTTACTTGTCCTGATGTAGTTATTATTACAGTCCTTAATTTTAATCAGTATATTATGTTTCTTCTGATCGTAACGTAATCACACCAGCTACAACTGCTTATTATATGTTTCCTCGTGTAATCGAGGGTGGTAAACACCACAATCGCGGAAACGGGGCTGATTTGATTTCTTTCGCGCGGTATTTACTGGATTTCTTTTAGCGCTGAGGTGTTTTGACTTTGAATCACGCTGTATTTTTACTAGATTTCTTCTAGCTTAAGAGTCTAATGAGTGGAACTGAACGACGCAATTTTGCAAGGTTATGTAAGAAAGTGACGCGGTGACCAATTAGAATGTGCTTAGCGTCAGACGCCCGCCTCTCATTTTCAGCCATTCCGAATCACATCAGCTGCAGCGACTATTAGTGAAAAAAGCTTCCTTATAAGTGTATTTTTGCGATTACCGGTATCGGTGTTAGTCAAGTAAGGTGGTCGATACTCGATATGGGATACCCGCCTAAAGGTCA
Source organism: Botrylloides violaceus (assembly GCA_030412335.1). Lineage (NCBI taxonomy): Eukaryota > Metazoa > Chordata > Ascidiacea > Stolidobranchia > Styelidae > Botrylloides > Botrylloides violaceus. The sequence continues at coordinate 268,195 of JASFYC010000808.1, forward strand.
ATCATGGCCTACTTTAGTACCTAGAGTAGGCCATGGGTCAATCATCGATATCGGTCATCATTCGGTCGATCTCTACTAATAAGCTCCAGTCGATAAAGGGATATAGTATCTAGAGGTTGCGCAAGAAGACTCAGTTTGCACCTCCCTGCCATACCAGCATGTTTACACTGTATACATTGAAATTGAATTTCCCCCAGCTCAACCGGCAAATAAGGGGCGGCAGAAAATACGTTCATCCGCCGTATAAACCAAAGAGTATATATATATTTCAACGCTAAACTTACCAAAAGAATTTACACTTTGTTTCCCCAGAGTATAGTAATTACAGTAAACTAGCGAAGACTGTATATATATACACACGTCATATTTTACGATAAAAGCGTGAAATTCCCCCGCCTCGTAGAAATTCTGGATGAAAGCGTGCGATTTGGTATTCCGTTACAATCTGAGATGTTTTGTAAAATCTTCAAAAGGTTGGTCAGCTTGTAATTTCACAAAACGTGACTGCATTGTTCTAGATGTGGAAACAATAACAATACCATATATTGCCGCTTACCACGCTTTTGTATGCTTATCTTGGTAGTAAACAAACTTGCTGATGTGTATGTAACAGGCAGACGTTGACTATTGTGATGTTTTCAGGCTCGATAGAAGGTCAAGAAGCTCCGATTCTTCAACGTCCGACTCGGAGAGAGGAATGACTTCGTCAGGCAAAGGTAAGGGCTGACAAAGGCATAAATCATCAAAATATTGTGCTGGTGCACCTTGTCCAGAGTTAAATTTCTGCGAAGCTCATTGCTACTTCCTGTGATCGCGAAATCTCAATGGTAGTAAGGCTTTGCGCCCTGTCGTCAGTACGCTCATCTAGCGATCGGCGCGCGAGTAGGAAAAACGAGAGAGGCTCGCCATAACGCCTCAAGGAACAAACAAAGTGTGAACAAGGCTTAATGGGATTCTCTTCCTGCCGCAACTCACCTGACACCACGGATGTCGCAATCCAGAAACTTCTAAGAAAACTGGATTCAAACGAGCATCTGTAACGCTAGGCCGCCACACGCTCTTAGACCTAATTGGCCTGTTTCTACATATTATGAATTTCCGGTATATATATTTTACTAGGTGGTAAAAGCAATCGGTCTATCTTCCGACTGAAGAAAAATATGTTGAAAGCAGACAAAAAAATCGGTCGATCTTATTCAAACACTGATGAATTAACTGGAATCGGTCGCAAGGTTTCACATTCTGATATTCTGCAAAGTGCTGACCAGTCTGACGGAAAAGGTAGTTTTCTCATGAACTCTATTTGTTCGTTAAGACCCAGGGGCACTAAACCCTAACAATGTTGGTTCAAACTAAAGACATGGTGATAATGCACAGCGTTACTTTTGACGCGAATCGATTGATCCGTATCCCGGATAGCCGCCGAAGGCTACTTTTCGGGGGTTCCTCATTTTGTGTCTGTTGACTTCGCTTGAGGTTGTTACTAGACGACGAAGCGGGTGCAGTGCAGAGCTCAAAGGTGACGGTCCCTCGGACTGAGTCTGGTTTAGTCGAAATCTGGAATACTGAACCGCTCAGTGCGAAAATATGGCTGCCACACTACATATTATCAACATTTCATTATTTTGAGCCAACATTGTGCCAATTTACTAAATAATTTTTACTAAATTTTTACTAAATAATAGTAGTGTTCGCCCATGCCCTGTATTTACCTTTGTCAACCATTCAACGTAGACAAGAATTTGACCATGACCGCATTCTCATTCAGGCCCTGGATTAGTCCGAAAGATCAGTCGTACCGCGGACGGCAAATTTCGCGTAACCGAATGCCAAATTGACGCCGGCAGCAACAAATCTACATCAGGATCTCCAAGAAAGAGATTTTCATACCAAACCCGACCACACAGTGTAGAATGGGACGCTAAAGAACCTCTACTACAAGAACAAGTCGATGATTCGTTAGAGATTGACTGCAGTCATAGTAATATCGAAGTGCGGTACATCAAAGACATCCGCGGCAAGGGATCTTGTCAATCATTATCTATGCTGTCACAATGCGGACCGCAGCAATATAATTTGTTGAGGCGGCAAATCGGCCCTTGCGATAAATCATTTGATTCGTCAGTGGGAGATGCATCATTCCGCAACGCTGCAAATTTCAGACGATCTCAACAAACTAGACAGAATGTCATGTCACCCATGCCTCAATACGTTAACATGAGAAACAGTGGCAGTTCGCACGGGTCTAGGAATCCACAGTATCGCATCTCATCGCCGCCTCCTTTTACAGACTATAGCACAGCCCCGACTAGCCCATCTAAATACAATTATCAAAAACAGCCAGAACGAGCTACCTTCTCATCGAGAGATAGTTATACCGTTCCCGTGGACGGACTCAATTATGATCCACGGTATACGAGAATTGAACCTATATATGAAGTCGGACCTTATCAGCCACACAACGCACCCAACAGACATTCTTCATTTGTTATAGACACAAGACGGGAGCTACCGAACCACCCTTTCCCATATCGTGCTATTCAAATATGCAGCCGCACGACATCAATTCCTACTGAACCTAACACCAGATCTAGTTACCCCACACCAAAATGGCGCGACTCCACAGATCCACAGCATCAGACATTATCAACAGTGAGACAATCCAATGGACTGTCCACATCGGAACATGTTGACCAGAACAATATGGAACTTTCCTTAAGACGACACGACAATAACGCCACCGCACCTCGGAAAACGGCAAGCAAAAATTTTTCTCTTACCACCAACAGCTTAGGAAGACATCGCAAAAGAAACGAGAATACTTCAAGGCGGCGGCGTGTGCAGTCAATGGATGATTTGACTTGGGAAGCTCTTGCACTAGAAGAGAGAGCTTCCACTTACAGACCAAGTGGTTCTGTTGATTTATTATCTTCAGAACGGGATGAAAGGTCATTTTTGAGAAAACATGAAAACCAACGTGATCCTACATTACAAGTCCAGGTATGTCAATGTGCAATTGTTAACCTGCTGCCTTCACAATAGACCTTTTGCATAAAGCCCTGTGTTGCTCCCTGGAGCAGAACGTGGTGGCAATACAGCAACTGCACCAAACAATTTTTTTCACTGTAAAAATTGCAATACAAAACGACCTGTCTTGCGCTACACCAAATGCGACTGTCAACGGCTTGCCATCGTGTTCCGCTCCAATGAGCATCACAGTGGCTAGTGCAAAACGTCCATTGACGTGTAATTCACACTCCGCATTTATTAGCCTACTGTACGCAGTCAATGCTGCAACTCACATGATTACTCCAGGCTTGAAACCCACATTCGACATCGTTGTCAAGATATCGAGGATCTGACGCGCAGAGACCGCGATTCCCCGTTTCTCGCGCGTGAAATACTGAAGAATGTAGCTGTCTACTTTTATGATGCGCTTAGAAATGCAAATTTACGTTCTGTCGTCTGTGCCATATATATTTATTGGGACTGGGATTCAACAATGTTTTCTTATGTGGAATACGAGAGAAGGTCGTTGACGAGTTCGAATGTTAACACCATTGGACGACGTGATTAGCCAAGCCCTGGCCCGTGCTATGCTGCTCTGCTTTCTCATGTAGCTTCATGGTTCATTGCAAGCTTTTCCCGCCGATTTTTCAGAATTGTGCAACAGCTGAATTTGACGCTGGTGATGAAGCTAGTGATGTAACGAATTCATCGTCTGAGTCGTCAAGAACAGCCAAAAGCGGGACTAACGCACGACAGAAGAGTAAAGGGGAAGCCCATCAAGGTAAATACGATTCTTGGCTATGGCGTCTTTGTGTCAGCTGCCGATGTAAATGATTGTTCTGGGTATAAGCAACAATAATCGCATTCTTATGTTTTATTTCAGTCAACAAAGGCACCCTGAACTCTCCCCGTGATGACGATTCGTCTGCTGTTTCATCGTCCCTTGTCCAACCTCATCTCCGCCTTACGGAGATACCAAGTAGCGGGTACGATAGTCATAACACCAGCCATGCGTCTACCGAGTCACCTTCTTTATCTCTACCGCTTTGCTCTCCGCCGAACGTGGCTATGAGACCTTCACTTCATGATCATGATAGAACTAGCACTGCATCATCCAGCGATAGGTTAGTTGGCGATTTTGCTTGATAGAATTAGATTTAGCTTACTGGCATTGCCAGAAAACATAGAAAAGCCGGGAAGCTCTTTCCATTCAAATCGCCCTTGTATGCAGGAAAATATTTTGCAACATTTCAACATGAGCTAACTCAGATTCTGTGCTGCTGTGTTTGAATATGAATTTAAGAAAGTACTTGCGCGAAATGATAATGAGGAGGGCTTTATCAACTTCCCACCAACCCTCCAATTGGCGAGGGCCCACAAATTTTCAGGCTAGTGAGGGTGGTCGATTAGTAAAAATAGCTGTGTTCGGTTTACACGAGAACCTAATACAATATTCGAAAGGACGGTAACGAGTTTGCAAAGAGGTGATCGTTATATTGTCACATCTATCACTGGCGAGCCAAATTAACCGACTTGCAAAGAGGTGATCGTTATATTGTCACATCTATCACCGGCGAGCCAAATTAACCGACTTTGACGGGGATGATAAATGAGCTTCCCCGGGAGTTTTATATTGTTTCCCAACATGCTGTTGGTGGTATGTTTTGACTTGGTTTTGTACAGTAGTTGTACACTTTATACTTTTAGTAAGCGGAATTGCAGATATGTCGGGATGTGTGCGATTGCTGCGGACCAGTTATAGTACTTATGCTTTTGAAATCGTGGTTTGCGTACCTAATGACGTCATATTAGTCTTGGGGCAGTGGTACTGGTACTGGTACAGCCAATCCTAGCTTACGAGCATTGAGGTCGAACTTTAAATTAAGCCATTAATACGATGACGTTGTTGTGCATAGATACACTTCTAAAACATACATCCGAGTACACATAGACACATATTAACAGAGATACGGATACACAATAATAACATAGGCATAAGGAAAGTCACGCAATCCCGTAGCTACGGGTCTATAGTTGATCATTGCACTTGCATGTAAGCACACTATAGAGACCTTTTGTTACTATATTGTTACAGGTCCCGTAAGGATACATCGTCCGTGGATGAAAAATATGAGTGGGACTCTGAAATTGCGATGGAAAGTGAAATCGTAGAAGCATTGAGACATTTTGGCAACCACAATAGATCGGGTTCAGTGTCACAGGTTGGTAACTTATACCTTACCCTCTGTGTAACGTTCTACGTATCTGAACAATGGAGTAGAACTGATAAGGGACGGAAGAAGCGGAGTTCGAGTGGCTTGTGAATGCTATATTTCTGACTCAACCGAAGCTGAATGTTAAATCAGCCTTGACTCTTCATTACGATATCTATATGTATCTGGCCGCCATATCATATTCTTACCACAGGCTCCTAGATGGATTAAACGTTACGCAATATGATTTTCTCAGCATTATGTCGCATTGCCTCGATAGTGACCCGTTCACACCTTCGTCTATGTTACAGGCATTGATTGACGAAATACGCAAGTTAGGCGTCGACAAGGTGCAAGCTATGGATAAAGATCAGTTGGCGAATCTAGAACACGCGGTGAAAAATCGGCGACGAACTTCGTCTGAAGAAGAAAGCGATCGATCGACCACCGTAGATACCAGCGATATGTATACCAAGGAAAGCATGGAAAGGAGGTACTGCAGGCCACAGGATTTTGTTACTGTATATGGAACGCCTCAACTCTAGCCATACATCGACGATATACACTATAAGGTATACGTATTTGAGCGAAGTTTAAGTTTACAATCAAAGCGCCAGCTAAGACCGTCATTTCCAATACACATACAGTGTATACTGGAATCTTTGTTAGTGTCGTTTGCCGGCGGTATGGTCGCCTTCTCTTCGAATCTCACTTGTGTTCAAATCTCAGTCGGTGCACCAAATCCTTTGTGTCTGTTAAGTGTAGGTACCTAGTTCGGATAAAGAGGACGGATATCTGATGTAAAATCTCTCACAAAACACTGTGCCGATGGCAATCCCGATCGGGATTCATCCGAATGATAGACCGATAATTTTATATTTCAATTTTGTAAAGAAGATCGCCACAGATTTAGCGTCCAGCCTTAGTTTATTGAGAATAGAACAATCACTACACTCAATATTTAAATTTGTAAGTTAAACCGCTAGAGATCGCTAGAGCGCTAGATGACGCCAGAGTGAATAAAAAACGTGTTTTGAGAGACTTTGGATGCATAGTGACCATGGATACCACAGCGGTGTACTAAGGGCCAACAGGCGGCGAGAATTTTGGTAATGCGCTACCACTAATCATGTATTTGTGCAGGTGTGCGGCGTTGAAAATGGAGTATCAGCGTTACCAGATGGAAGCCAGATCGGATCCTCTTATTTTAAACGGTAAAAGAAAAAGATCATTCGCCCCCGCACAAACAAATACAAGATGGTGTGATCCAAGTCTAGTCGCTCTCTCCACTGTGCTTTCGTACTCTAATCATTGCATTATTTTCAAATAAAATTTCGTTCCTCGTGTTTTGTGTCCTGCAAGTGGGGTTAATTTGATTGGAAAGGGGTAGAATATTGCTCGACGAACCCATGGATAAATGGGAATAGGTAGCGTTTCGGCGTCGCGAAATACCCGATTCCCCGATGCGTAGGTCGAAGCGATGGCGAACGATTCGACGATAGAAAGTAATAGACCGATGCCCCGAGAACCCAGTAGAGCGTGAAGTGGAAAACATCTGCGTCTCGTTCGCAAGCTGCAGTGCGCCTGTGTGCAGGGGAGATGAAGTATTGCACTAGCCCAAACGAAATATCTGGAATAATTGACATATTCGGTGATTGTCGAAGTACTAAAGATTTGACTGAACTAATTTTCGAACTCCGGAAACGTCTACGAGCTGAGAATTAGGACACTGAAGTTGGCGACATGCACGGAAATCATATACGCGGATATGCCAATATTCCATCGAATATTGCGTATAGCCCCGACGAAATAGCTGGAATAATTGACATATTCGGGGATTGCTGTAGTATTGTAGATTCGAACGAACTAATATAGTAACTCCGGAACCGTCTACGAGCTGAGAAATAGGATGCTGAAATTAGCAACATGCACGGAAATCATATACGCTGATATGCCAATATTCAATCGATGAATGGTCTTGGTCTAACCAGGAATGTCTTGAGTTAAGACATCCCTGGGTCTAACACAAATTCCAGCTATTTCGTTAGCGCTATACGCAATATTCGATGGAATATTAGCATATCCGCGTATATGATTTCCGTTCATGTCGCTAACGTAACGTCCTACTTTTCAGCTCTTAGACGATTCTGGAGTTCGGAAATTAGTTCGATCGAATCTACAATACTTCGACAATCACCGAATAAGTCAAATATTTCAGCTATTTTGTCAGGGCTATACACAATATTCGATAGAATATTGGCATATCCGCGTATATGATTTCAGTGCATATCGCTAACTTCAACATCCTATTTCTCAGCTCGTAGACGATTGCGGAGTTCGAATATTAGTTCAATCGAATCTACAATACTTCGGCAATCACCTAATATGTCAAATATTCCAGCTATTTTGTCAGGGCTATACGCAATATTCGATGGAATATTGGTATCCGCGTATATGATTTCCGTGCATGTCGCTAATTTCAACCTCCTATTTCTCAGCTCGTAGACGATTCCGGAGTTCGAATATTAGTTCGGTCGAATCTTCAGTACTTCCACAATCACCGAATATGTCAATTATTCAAGCTATTTCGTTCGGGCTGGCGCAGTATTATTATTATTATTATATAGAAGATTATAGTGGCGCTTATCAACGGGTGGCGTTTTGCACCACGAACAAGACAGGTTGGAGCAGATACATGGATATAGTAATCGTTTAGCAGATACATGGATATAGACATGATACATGAATACAACAATCGCGACACATGATAACATGGACATAGTAATCGTGAAACATGATACATGAATACAGGTAATCGTGAATATAGTAATCGTGTCAATACCACCGGCTTATAGCCAGGATCACTATTATAATCACGGTTCTCCGCACTTCCCCGATACCGACTGCCAGGCAGGGAAGTAACGAATACCAATTTTAAAGTCTTCGATTTGACTCGGTCGGGAATCGAACCCGGAACCTCCCGATCAGAAAGCGGACAGTCTATACCACTCAAGCTATTTCGTTAGGGCTGGCGCAGTACATCATCTCACCTGCACAAACGCGCAATGCAGCTCGCGAACGAGACGCAGATGTTTTCCACTTCACACTCTACTGGGTTCTCGGGGTATCGGTCTATTATATTCGATGTATTTGAAAAACACAGGCGTGGTAGCCTACACCAGGCATAGAAAGGCGCTTGACCTATTGGATGTCCGATCTAACTGCCGATAAACATTTCGCGGTTGTGTGTTTGCGTTGGGTTGAGTTCTGCGTTTGGTAGATTTACACACCATATTTGATCAACAAGCCTCGTTGGCTTACTGTGCTTCGGATCAGTAATTTCCGTGTTGTTGTTTTCTTCATACTTCTCCGATCGAAGTCCTGTTTTTAGCTTCGCACACTAACGCTATATGGGACGGTCAATAAATTGCGTGCAGAGATAATAACACTTAGACTATTGATCAAGGAATCGTCGCAGGGATGTCAAGACATCCCTGAATCGTCGGTGCGTGCGTGCGCGTCGGTGTTTACTTTTGTGACAAATAAACATAGTCTGTCCTCTTCTTGTGGCTGTCTATTTGCCGAATCCCACTGACCCTGTTGCATAACATTGACCACTTCTACTATTTCTGTTATTATCGATCACTATATTCATGTATCTGCTCCAGACTGTCTTGTTCGTGGTGCAAAACTCGGTGATAACTGATAAGCGCCACTGAAATCTTCTATATAATAATAATACTTGTCGTATGACTGAGTGTTGTTTATCCGTTTTGATTAGGATGCAATCGCTCGCTCTCTCTTCTCAAATCTGTAGGTCTGTACAGAGTGAATATATTGACTTTGGGTCTGTACTCTCTACAGAGTGACTAAAAAACGAGTTTTCGAGTGACTTTGGTACAAATACGAGAACGAGAGAAGGAAGGAACCATTTTGTTGGGACCGCTTGGACATTGGGTGTTGAGTCTCGACTGTAGATTTGTATCGGTACCCGTAGATCATCAATCAGTGTGTACACTGTGGTCTTTGATCACCAATCGAATTTTCATATCGCAAGCAAGGTGTTGTTCACTTCCCAAAATGAATCGTTTGACGTTGAGAGCCATTGGTACAGCGAGGACAGTTTTATTCAGTCGGAGCAATAATGTAAGATGCTCCAGTTCATCCGCTGACAAGATTTTGGTCGACGTTGATCCACAAACGGGCATATGCAAAATGCGTTTGAATGGAGCTCCTGTTAATACGCTCGATTCAGATATGCTAGAAGCAGCGGCAAAAGTTATAAAAGATGCTCAGTCAGCAAAAGAAGTTAAAGGAATCATCCTTACATCAAACTTTGATGGAAAAGTTTTCTGTGCCGGTGTGAACATAATGGACATGTATGAAGAATCTTATGAACAATTGGTAGACTACTGGACTCGTGTACAGGAATTTTATTTATCGTGGTATGGCTGCAGCAAACCGACAGTTGCAGTGATCAATGGACATGCCCCAGCTGGTGGCTGTGCATGGGCACTTATGTGTGATTACCGTATCATGATGTCAGGTGCAGAAAAGACCATTGGCCTAAATGAAACAAAATTGGGAATAGTTGCACCATTCTTTTTAGTGGAACTGATGAAATCTGCAGTTGGACATAGAGCAGCTGAGTTAGCCCTGGTAAAAGGTACATTGTTCGATGCAAAAAATGCTCTTAACACTGGTGTGGTGGATGATATCGATAGTCTCGACAATCTCATGGGAAAAGCTGAAAACCAACTAAAATCTCTCATGTCCATTCCACCACAAGCATATCATCTTACCAAATTTCTACTCCGACAGGAAAATATCACCAAATTATCTGGAATAAGAAAGGACGATGCTAAACTATTTGCTGATTTGATTTCACAGCCAAATGTACAACAAGGGCTTGGTATGTATGTTGCTGCATTGAAAGCTAAATAGAAGTAGTAGGCCTAGCCTGTATAATTATTCAGATTTTATATTAGGCCCTTAACATTTGTCGCTATCTGGTAATTTCTTGACATAAACCTTCATAAATAACATTACAATTGTTCCGTAGTACCTAGTCCGACTGAAGAAACTGTACCGACCTTTCATCTATGACAGTTGTTCTCAATCTTGTTTGTTTCATGACCCGTTTCAATATTGTCTAAAATTCTAACATACCACTTTCGCTAAATACATATTTGCTGTATGTTTTGGAAAAAAGCATGTAATGTATAGTTATGGCATAGCCACATTCACAATTTGCAGTTAAATGTTTGAGATGGTTAAGCTCCTGATCTTGTGTGAAGGCGTGAAGCCGACCGTGTAATTTGTGATTGTCTGGTCATTTGCAAGGTCAGAAAAAAATCCTGCAGTGAAAAGGGTTTTGTATAGTTGACCCCATGAAAAGTGCATTCATGGACCGCTTTGGGGTTGCAACTTGCAACCCCTGGGTTGAAAACTACTGATCTATAGCCATAGCTTCGTTCCACCCACTCATACAATTACATCAATTAACTATAAAGGTTCCATTTGCTTTCTTGCCATAAAATTTAATGCATGCCCAAATTGTTTTGTATGTTCCGTTTTCAAATGACTACTGCAAGATATGCTTTTATAGCCTAATACCCGCAGTTTTATAGTTTATATTTGCTGGATTATCCGGTGCTCATCTGTCATTGGGAGTGACTCTGCTGCATTTCTGTATTGGGTCAGCGTCGACTAAAATATATTTAAACTTCACCAACTTTATCCAAACTCCGGCTCCGTTCCATTCGTTATGTTAGAGTGACAACACTGTGCATGGCACACCATAAAGCATAATGATATAGTGATGATGCCAACCCCACATTTAGTGTCATACCATAGAGTGCTACAATGGAGACGACACGGGCGATTGTGACACTTGAATGTGTTTGTATAGAATCCCGTCGGCAGCTGGGAGCTTATACGATTTATATGTTAGAGAGCTAAGTTTGCTGCATTTTTTGTTTGAGAAATAATTCGAAACTACGACTAAAGCAAATCTAGTCGATTGGCTGCCCCCTGAGGTCATTCAAGAGTTACCCATGATCGAC
>JASFYC010000811.1:0-248558 GCA_030412335.1 Botrylloides violaceus
CGAGCGGAGGCTTTCTTCTGTCTATGAGGCTAGCTATACGGCTAAGAAGGCGTAGGCTTCTTTTTATCTGTATTGCGATACGAGCGTAAAACAAGAGTCCACTCGAAGATCACGAGCACGCATACAGCGGCATCGGGTCAAGGATCATGCTTAGTCATGCATATCACCACATCTCCCCACAAGCTCTAAGCCTAACATGCAACAAGCACCTAATACGTAAGGAAGAATACACTTCTAGCGCAGTAATGGCAAGAAGGGCTACTTATTTAAAGCATGCACTAGTACAAGGGGTAAACTGCCCCAGGTACACAACAGGTTGGGGATTATTCTGCCCCTTTGGGTCAACCTGTCTCCTAAGAGTAATTATACATTTCAACAATGTTCAATCAGTCTTCGAGTCGGTTTTCTCGGTCTTGAAGATCTTCTCAAGTTGTCTTCTCGAGGAAGGTTATTTGAAGAGGGAGGTTGTTGAAGAGTTTTCATTCGAGGTATAAATTGAAACAATTCAGGTTCAGGTTCATTCACAGGTTTAGAAGCTTTTACGTCATTTTCCGGAGTCCTGTATTTTCTGAGGTGTCTTCTGTTTCTTCTCAAAGTTCCTTTGTCAGTCCGAATAATAATCGATCGAGGGTTTTCGTGTATCTTTTCTACTGTGCCTTTTGTCTTACAGTCTGGTATGTAAACGTGATCGCCAACTTCAAAGTCGTCATTCGCAACAACACGATGTCGTCTATTATAATCTTTAGCCATTTTATTTCTGTATTCTCTCTCCCTTTCTTGAAGAGTGTTGCAGTCAATAGATTTTGGCAAAAGTTGATCTGGATGGCAAGGTACCAGAGTTTTTAGTTGTCGGCCCATGCTTAATTGCGCCGGTGTGAATCCATTCGGCAGAGGAGTAGTCCGATAATTCAGTAGGGCTAAGTAAATGTCATCAGATTTCTTCAAGAGATTCTTGGCCACTTGACAAAATCGTTCGCAAAATCCATTACTTTGTGAGTAAAGAGGAGAAGAAGTAATGTGTTCAATTTTCCAATCATTACAGAATCGTGCAAATTCACTTGAGGAGTATACAGAAGCATTGTCTGTAAATAGAGTGTCACAGATACCATGTCTGGAGAATATTTTCTTGAATTTTGTTACCAATTCTTTAGAGTCAATTGTCTTTTCAACATTACAGATTTCAAAGTCTCTTGAATAATAATCTACTATCAGTAAGTAGTAGTTTCCATTTAGGGTAAAAAAATCAGATGCAATTCGAGACCAAGGTCTTACTGGAAATTGAGTTCCGATCATTGGCTCGACGCGTTCTCGCTTCTGTTCTTGACAGCGATTACAGTTTCGAACAAGTTGTTCAACATCAGTCGAAAGGCCTGGCCACCAACAAGCTTGTTTAGCAAGTTGCCTTGTTTTGGTAATTCCAAGATGTCCATCATGCATGTGCTTCAAAACGTCTTTTTGTAGTGTCTTGGGTATTACAAGTCGGTTGCTTTTCAGTAATAAGTCATCATGTACTGTCAACACAGCTCGTTCTTTCCAATACTTTCCAATCGGACCAAAGAGTGTTTCTTTGTTTTTCGGCCAGCCAGTGAGAACATATTTCATTACAGTGGATAGAGTTTCGTCCATTTTGAGTTCTTGTCGAATTTCTTCAATTCTTTTGCTTGAAGCCGGTAGATTGAGTATGACAGAGTTCACACAGTATTCCGCTTCATTACGAAGGTCATCTACTTCTTCAAACATTGGCAGAGGGCTTCTTGAAAGAGCATCTGCTGTATGCATTGATTTGCCTGGTGTGTGTGATATAGTAAAGTTGTACTTCATCAGGCGTATTCTGAATCGTTGAATTCTGGCAGGTAATTCATCTAATGACTTGGTTGACAATAGAGGAACTAATGGTTTATGATCGGTTTCAACTTTCAGATTTTCCATACCTATTAAAAGTTGTTTCCAGCGTTCCATAGCCCATGTGAGTGCTAGGGCTTCCTTCTCAATCTGTGCATAGCGTCTTTCTGTGTCATTCATCGATCGACTAGCATATGCGACAGGTCGAAATTTTTCGTCGTCTTGTTTTTGCAAGAGGACTGCGCCTAGTCCATAGCTGCTGGAGTCTGCTGAAAGTAGTGTTTCTCTTTTCGGGTCATACATTGCAAGTACAACGTCTGACGAAAGATCGTGCTTGACTTTTTGAAAGGCTTTCTCTTGTTGAGATCCCCAAAGCCAATTACTTTTCTTCGTGAGGAGGTCTCTGAGAGGTTTAGTTATTTCCGCTAGGTTTGGTGTAAATTTCATAAGCTGATTTGCCATACCTAGGAATCTTCACAGTTCTGTTTGGTCCCGAGGAGCTGGATACTCGACAATGGCTTGGACCTTCTTGGGGTCTTTGCTGATACCACCGTTATCGATTATCTGTCCGAGGTACTCAATTTTTGTTGCGGAGAATACGCATTTGTCCTCATTGAGGGTCATGCCTGCCTCTTTCAGTCTTTCCAAGACCAATCTCAGTGTCTCGTCATGTTTTTCAGGAGAAGTCGATATGATTATGTCATCCACGTGGCATATTACTGACGGGATGTCACGTAGTATGGAATCCATCCTTTTTTGAAAGCATTCACTACTTGAATTCAGGCCATATGGTAATCTGGTGAACATATATCTTCCAATAGGAGTGATAAATGTTGTGAGTTTTCTGCATTCAGGTGCGAGATTGATCTGATAAAATCCACAGTTTGCATCAAGTTTTGTGTAGACTGTTCCATTTGCGATTCGTCCCAATGTGCTTTCTACAGTGGGCATTGGATACAGTTCCCTCTTGACTGCTTCATTTAATTTCGTCAAATCCACACATAAACGTATTTTTCCAGACGGTTTTGGCACAACAACGATTGGAGCGCACCAATCAGTAGGTTCATCTACCTTTTCTATGATGCCAAATTTTTCAAGCCTAGTCAACTCTTCGGTGACTTTATCCATCAAGGGAAGTGAAACGTTTCTGGGAGTGTTTAAACAGAATGGTTTGGCATTTTCTTTCAACTGGATCAAGTAATCATCCTTCAGTTGGCCTATGCCTTGGAATAAAGATGGAAATGCTTTTTTCACGTCTTCTTTGGTTCTCAAAGAGACTTTTGGAGCATTGTTAACGGATCGTACGGTTGTCCGCAGTCTTGGTGCTGGAGGTATCAACCCGAGTTTATATATTGCTACACTGCTAAGGAGTAGTTTGTTCGCATCCGCGACTATGTAGACTTTCTCAATGAGTGTCTTTGATCCAGCCTGGAGTTTCATGACCACATATCCGAGTGTCTGCAAAGTGTGATTGCCAACTGCGAGCAATTGTGTAGTGACATTTTTTTGCAGCGGTCCATATTCCTTTTTGTACATGTATGCTGGCATGATGGAAACGTCCGCACCAGAATCTAATGTCCAAGACAGTTTGTCGGAAGCAACTTAAAATGTGTATGTGTATGTCACCAGAGATGGATTACTTTTTGAAGTCACGGTTCCACAGAAGAGTGTTCGAGGAGTCGAGTCCTCTTGTGGTTCATCATTAATGTCTATTGCCGGTAAATCTGTCTCAACTGCGCGTACCTGTTTGAATCTGCAAACAGAAGGAAAATGACCCATCATATTGCAAAAGGAGCACCTTTTTTTGAATGCTGGACAGCTTTTCTTGTCATGAGCATGTACTGTCCCACATTTATGGCATTTCTTTTGCTTCTTGTTCGTTTTCTCAGTATAGTCCTTTTTGTGAGAAGATTGCGTTTTCTTAGAAACAGCATCTATAGTAGATGTACCTGATCTTTTCGCAGCTTCTTTCTTTCGGTCTTCCCGAAAACTTATGATGTCTATAGTCTTCTGCAAGGTGAGGTCATCGAAGTTGATCTCCATGAGTCTGTCTAAGGTATCATCATCTCGACAGTGGCGAATGAGTGTGGTTTGAATACGTGAGTCACGTTCCTGCTCTGGATATTGGCATTTTTGAGCAGCTTTTCTAACATCATCAAGCCATGAATGGAAAGATTGATCTTTTTCACGTACCAGCTCATCAAACTGAATTCTTGCGCGAAGACGTCCATCACGGACTTTAAAGTGTTCGTCGAACTTTTTAATGACTGTATCGTAGTCTTTCGGATTTTCCGCAGGTATTTCGCCCCGTGCAGGTGCAAAGACGAAAGTTTTGAACGTTCTATTCGCGTCTATGCCTATCAGAGTGCGTAGTGTACCAACTTTTATCGCGCTTGACTTGTCCGTGAGATCCGATGCATCAAGATAGACTTCAAATGCTTCCTTCCATTCAATCCATGCTTCTGCTTCGTTAACATCTCCACGAACGTTTAATGGCTGTAGCGCCTTTGTCCACGCCATGTTGTTTTTCTACTGCACGTCTCTGACAAACTAAAGAGTGATATCCGTTCTTTCTTGCCTTTTGCCTGCTCTATCTCGCAAACAATTCAATAACCGCTGCCACCATGTAGTGTTGTAGCCGAGCGGAGGCTTTCTTCTGTCTATGAGGCTAGCTATACGGCTAAGAAGGCGTAGGCATCTTTTCATATGTATTGCGATACGAGCGTACAACAAAAGTCCACTCGAAGATCACGAGCACGCGTACAGCGGCATCGGGTCAAGGATCATGCTTAGTCATGCATATCACCACAGGAATATTGATGGTATGCAGACAATTATCGGGAAAATAATCATTCTTGCTGAACAATTAGATCCCTTGGATAAAGTTTCGCATATAAAAGACATCTATCCCAAATATAACGGAGGTATCTTTCGCAAATATAGCAGACGAGACATCTTTCCCGAATATAGCAAAGATCGTGAAGTCGTGCGTGGTTATAGATGTGAAGACCTCGTGCCATTGGGTAACTATAGAGATTTTCGGTGCTAGATTCAATTCCTATACAGTCTTTGAAAAATATATCGTGGAGCCGATAGATATCGTAAATGTTCTTGTTTTTTGTTTGTTTATTTATTCACCGGTCAGAATAGAATATGCGGAATGTAATCAAAAGGGTGCAAAGGAGACTTATAGTAGTATGGACTGGTCGGGAAGGGGTGGACTGGAAGAAGTCACTAACACTCTCCCTTCAGGTCCTTGGCGTTGGTCATATGTAATATAATTATCTGTCTGTTTGTTAACAGCGATCGCTGAATTTTCAAATACGAGAAGGCCTGGGCTAAAGATCACATTCTCGCAAACTACGACTACGACCACGCCACCGCCAACTACGACACAGTCAACGCCAACTACGACCACGCCACCGCCAACTATGATAACGCCACTGCCAAATGGGACACACCAACCCAACCACGCCACCGCCAACTACGACACAGTCAACGCCAACTACGACCACGCCACCGCCAACTATGATAACGCCACTGCCAAATGGGACACAGCCAACCGCAACCACGCCACCGCCAACTACGACACAGTCAACGCCAACTACGACCACGCCACCGCCAATTACGACCACGCCACCGCCAATTACGAATACGACCATGCCACCGCCAACTATGATAACGCCACTGCCAAATGGGACACAGCCAACTGCAACCACGCCACTGCAAACTAGTACACAGTCATCGCCAACTACGACCACACCCTCGCCAACTACGACTACGACCACACCCTCGCCAACTACGACCACAGCCTCGCCAACTACGACTACGACCACGCCAGTACCGACGACCACCCCAGAGCCTACGACCACCCCTCGCCTACTACGACCACGACCACGCCAGAACCGACGACCACGCCAGAGCCTACGACCACACCCTCACCTACTACGACCACGACCACGCCAGAACCGACGACCACGCCAGAGCCTACGACCACGCCAGAACCGACGACCACACCAGAGCCAGACACAACCACACCAGAATTGCCAGATTACGAAGAAGCGGTTCAAAACATAGACGATGATAACGTCATCGATCCTTCTGAAGCCCCGTCCCCTTTCCCCGTTTGCAGAAAATTCTTAGGAAATGGAACGGTGCTTTTACGAGAATACGACTCATGTACTTCGTTCTGTTGCGGTGAGAAAAATTTGTTGTTGTTTTGAATTTATGGCGTTATGGCATCATGTACCCCAAGTCAATACTTGAAGTTGCCTATACAGGGGTAGGCCTACCTATTGACGGTTTAATACGACCAGCAGTAGGCGACTTGAGATCAGACTAATCTCTTTATCTCTCTCTCTCTCTCCACCAAATTTTCCGGAATTTTAGACAATTTCTATAATTAGTACTTTTTTAGGAGGTGAAGTTTTGCTGAAAGAAGAAGGGGTGAAATGCTGTGGATCTGAAGAATTAGGATCTCCATACAAAGAAAAGTAAGTGTTTGAATCTCAATATAAAAATCTTGACTTATTCCATTTGTTATGTTAGGGTTAGCGTTAAGGTTGGCCAGGGTGTTAGGGTTAAGGGCAGACCGCATCCGCATCCTACTTTCTGCTGTCAACTCTAACCCGATCTAACCCTGGCCCCAGCCGGTGCTAACCACAACTCGGCCATTACGAGAAATCAAGACTTTGCTCTCATCGGGTGGCCCCGCCAGTGGTCTGACGGATCGGTAAGTTGCCCTACGTAAATCTACTAATATTTATTGTGATTGCGATAGGTGCGAGCATACAAAAGAGAGGCCTTCGACTTGTCGCTGAAAATGCTTAGTGTGAACAAGGCTTAAAGCACCTCCCGGTCCGTTCGAACGCCCGTCGATGCATAGGCGTTTCATACATAGTGATAATTTTCTACTTCTTAAGAGGAATGAGCTGTTGCGACTGGTGGATGGGACAAGGAAGAGCGTATCGTTCAAGCCTCCTAAGTGATCACAGGTAAAGTTTATTTATTCTTCGGATGGAGATAAAAAAAACAATCATAAGATAAGCCTGGTTTAAGCCTTAAACCTGGTTCCTATCCGGCTCCATTAAATGGTGACTCATTGGAGCATGTTTCTCCCACCAAGAACTCGCACCGAATATACAATCGTTCTAGTTAAACTACCTCTGGTGATAAATTATTTCTTCCAAATCAGATTAGCCGTTTCTTCTCAAGTTTTCATCGCACGGCTAGAAGATTATAAACTCAGCATAAAATTCGCACGATTTTTAACGAGTTACGCGCCTTTACTACTAGGTATGGTTGCTGTGGACCTCATTTGATAATGCATGGTAATCAAGGATGCTGTTACGGTGATGGAGTTCCAGTGCCTTATACAAAAGGGCGAGAGAAATGCTGTGGAGCCAATAACGTGAGTACGCCCAGAGTATCCCTTTAGACTTGGTCACGCAGTATAATAGACCTATACAATTTTGTTTGACCTGGCGTACATGACCTAAGTTGAAAGCGATATAAATTCAAAGCAGCTACCTAACGTGTTAATAACCTTAGCCTACGCTCATTGCATTAGTTGTTCTAGGTACAACTTCCTTCTTTCTACGGCGGTGCGACTTGTTGCGGTACCACAGCTGCGTATGACCGAAGGCGACAATCGTGTCCTTGTGGAGACGGTCAAGTTGTGGACGTCAGGAAAAATATAGCCGGGTGCTGTCGAGGAACATACGAACAGAATCCTTATATCAAGACAACTCAGTTCTGCTGTGATGGACAGGTATCACTTTCAATCTTCACTGTCAACGCTTTCTGTTACCCTGACGAAACCGGTAGACGAATCCCGAAACCGCATCATACTAAAGATGTTTAAAATCATCGCCACGTTCAAAATGCGATGGTATCCGTATCGTTCTCGATAGATGCATAACGCATTGATGATAGTGAGGAGGGATGTCGTTTCGCGTCGGCTGTCTATAACGACTCCTTCGGTACCTCCGAGTGCAGCCTGTATGTGAATATGTACAGTATATGCATCATCAGTAGAGTGTGTTTGTATCATGTGAGTCTGCGTAAGTGCAGTAAAAAGAACAAAGGACAAACATAATCGTCGGTATCCTTATCATATTCGCCCTAACAACATCCAATCAACAGCAATCCAGGTCTATAGGCCTATCGTGATTGGCAAAGCCTATCAAACTGCATCAACCGCACATCTTATTCGGTAGGTTGGAACAATTGGCGAAGACTTTTGCTGCGGATCTGAGCTTGGAAAAATTGACATGGACGTTTGTTGCGAAGGAGGAATTGTGGTGACCGTATCGCCAGCTGATCAATCGAAAAAACAATGCTGTGGAGTTACCCCTTTTAACGCCGCATTAGAAATGTGTTGTGAGGTGGGTTATAATATACGCAAATGGTGTTTCGCTATGTCTTATCTTTTCAGTCTCCAGAGTGTCACGACTATCGACTGTTATGGAATTTGCCATCGGTGGTTCACCAGACTATTACGGATAAGCAAAGGAAGAGTCCCCCTCCAGTAATAACGCAGACATTCACGCGGCGAATCGCGTATCGCGTAAATATTTCGACGGGTTGCCCTACGTCCAGTACGCGTCCGTTCGCTCCTCCATTCCTCACTCAGCGAAAATCAACGGGATTCGTAATTACTCTGAAATGTCCCTGAGTCTTATATGAAGCTAATGTCCCTAAAATACTCCGTAACTCTTCCGATATTTTCCAGAGTTCTCGTGTGTGCCTCTGGGTGTGCGTTTCTGGTATGCCTATTCGTCTATCGGTAATTCCACGCATTCCGCAGCCCGCATGCTCAGGTTCCATCGAGAAGTGGGGTTACAGAAATTGTCATCGCTTGTGTGAAATGGCCCAGTCACTCTTCATGATGATTTTTATATAACACTGCAGGGAGAGGTGCGAGAATTTGCTGGGGAGAATACTCAATGCTGTGGTCGCATTCCATTCGATCCTACAGGTAGCGTGTGTTGTGAAGGAAATGTTTACAGTAGAGAGACTGAAGGCACGGCATGCTGTGAGCAGTTCGCGTACTTCCCCGAAAAACGTAAGTCAATACCCTACCTCAAAAAGATTGTAATGAAAGTCCATAGAAAGAGAGAGCATGTATTCGGTTGCTTAGCCAAAAACACACCAATCGACCAATTTTCCAATCTAACCGTTCAGTTGGCCGAGTGGGTTAGACTGTCCGCCTTGCGAGCGGGTGGTTCCGGGTTCGATTCCCGACCGATTCAAATCGAAGACTTTAAAATTGGTATCCGTTCCTATCCAGCTTGGCAGTCGGTATCGGGGAAGTGCGGAGAGTCATGGTTGTAATAGTGATCCGGGTTATACACTGGAAATATCGAAACGTATACCGTAAGCATTGACCTGGCGTAAATGACCTTAGTATTTGAAAACGCAATAAATTTCAAACAAACAAGCAAACCAATCTACCAATAATTATAGAACTAATTAAGGCGTGGTGGTACTCTGTGCGAATGCGCGCGGAAACAAGCTACATGCTACAGATACCTAACGTAAATACAGTGGGTTACTTTCCATATTAGTTATATGTGCATGCAGCATTTCAATCTGTGGAATATAAATAATTTTTCCTACCTTGCATTCCTGTAGAGTCCTTTTGCTACAAGGGGGGAGTTTACTTCACCGCAGCTGTGAACGGCGACACTGGATGTGGAGAGCAGTTTTTCTACAAGAAAGGAACCAATTCAATGTGTTGCAAGTAAGTACAGTAGTGACTATTTAGCAGAGATCAACAGATATAGGTTTTTCAAGACCGTTAACAATACGATAATCGGGCTTGCTTGACCGCGGACTTGCGGACCTCGTAAATATTTCAGACCAGCACCGAGACCAAGGCCACCAATCTCGCCCACCAGAAATTATTATCTAACATCAATTTCACAGTGAGGAAATCGTTGACGGAGTCGGTAAAGATAGTTGTTGCGACACGCAGCCTTACAACTCGAACACAGAGATTTGTTGCGATGGAAACGTCTTCAGTCAAACTGATGGGAACGTTTGTTGCCACAGCGTTCCATATTTCGCATCAGACACAACGATATGTTGTGATCTTGGACCGAGTGGACATTTTAATAGACCTGCCTGCTGCGGAGGTGTAGGATATGATGCAGCGACTGGAGGGGTTTGTTGCGTTGGAAATTTGTTCGAGGGATTCGTGTAAGTACTAAGTAGCCTGCTAAGTATCGGCTCTAGCCTTTCTATTAGGCCTACTACGCACCATGTGTACGACTGTCGACTGTAGTGTAGCCTACGGCCTATCGACTAGTAGTGTTGCGTTCATTTGCGATGACGTGAGTTCGGATCATACCGCTGCCACCGTGCAGTGGTGCATTTGGGCAGAGGCTTGTTTCTGTCTGGAGAGCTGGCTATATGGACAACCATTTTTCCCATTGCGGGCGGGTTTGCAGTGTGATGGTCTTGGATTAGAGATCGACATAATGATTTTTTTCAAAGCCGAGACGATATAATCGCTCCTGTCGCCTGACTGAAGGCTGACACCGATTGATCGAAAATTCATGAATATCGGCTTCGATAAATACGTCGACTTTTGGCGGATCATCGGGTGCGACTTCCTCACTTGACTCTAGCCGATACCGATACTCGCAAAAATACCAACATCGACTTCGATAAATTGGCCGCGGTCATAATCGGTCGACCCCTAGGCCTTAGTTTGGATCGGCTACGTGCCTCAACGCACAAAACTGTTTCTTACCTGTTCCATGTATTGCAATACCGCAGCTGGCCGTCATGCTGTGTTGATCAAGGGTACGACGCATCTACCGATACTTGCTGCGGTTCTTCAATCTATCCGAATCCAGGAGGATCTTATTCGACTGCTTGTTGCGACGAAAAAGACCCGAAACCTTACGATATAATTTCACAGTTGTGTTGTGATGGTGCCGCTGTGCCAATACCAACAGGTTAGTGAGCCTACAAGCTCATGCCAGATGCTATAGCCTTCGAATGATTTCAGGCCTGCACTGTACCTTGATCTTCTTTGCCCGTCGCCGGTACAGATGTGATACCGGTACTGACAGGCTAGCAGACCGAGGTGAACTCGGGCGACTTGGGCCTCATTCTTCTGGGTCGACCATACCGCGAGAATGTCAGCGGTTAACGCAGGTATCACGGACCCAAGTAATAACAAATCACAACACCGAAACTCTCACTTTCATAAGTGTATGCACCAGTAGTGTGAGTCTATATCATGTGAGTGTGAGTGTGTAAATGCAGCAAAAACTAAATATGAACAAAAATACACAGCGTCCTTTCCTTCCTTCCATCATCTACTCTTAGCCTGTAGGCCTACGTATCACTTGCTACGCTACAATTCAAATTCCAAGTCTGGACTTTTTCTCACAGGGATGAACAGACGCCACGCGACCTGTTGTGGAGACACAAGCGTGTATGACCCAAGGACTCATCTCTGTTGTAACGAGGTACCGCGAGAAATGGCTAACATTTACAGCACGAAATGCTGCGGAAGAGAAACATATGACTCTACCACACAAATCTGCTGTGATGGACAGGTTGGTTAGGCTACTGCAGGTTATTTATTCCACCTTGACTCAAGCTGTCGTAGCCAGAGCCTTACTGTACAAGTTACAACTAGATTGCATCTTATTTAATTCCCTGATGAAGGAGTGGGGGCTCTGAGAGCTTGTGAATGTTATAATTCTCAATAAACCAAGGCTGGACGTTAAATCTGTGGTGGTCTTCTTTGCTTTGGCATCGTTGTTATTTCTTTGGACTAGACGTCAGCACAGCCACACAGCAGCAACTGTTTGGTGGCATGTCCAATTTGCAGTGAATTTTCTTGACGATATCTATTATAATACAATTAAAATTTCTGTTCTACAGGACGGTACTGAGCCTGTCATTGTAAAAATGGATATATTTGGTAACAATACAGCTTGCTGTGGTAACGTCGCTTACGACACCGACGAACAGTACTGTTGCCAAGGACTGTTGACGGAGGCAAAGGAAAACGTCACTGGATGCTGTGCGGGAAGACCACACAACAGAACAAAATCAATATGCTGCAAAAATAGGTTATTCAAGGTAAACAGGATCGTATATCTACATCTAAGAGCGAGTTTTAGGCATAGGTGCTACTCTGTATTCGGGACAACATATGCCACATTGCCATGTGCTATAGATTCTTATCGTGGGTAGATCTATACTTGTTTTAGGCAGAGGTTGTAGCCTAGCTCTGCATGTACTCTGTGTGTCTGTGTGGCCAAACACACTGCGTGGTATTATAGATTCGTAATAATAGATGGCGTAATATCGACTTTTGACCGATAATCGAAGCAGATATTCATGATTTTTGGATTATCGATATCGGCCATTAGTCATGTGAAAGGCCATTTCGTATCGGCCATGAAAAAAACAATATCAGTCCATCTCTAATCTTTACAGATTGGAAAACGTGTTCCGTGGGAACACGCGCAGTGCTGCGGCAGTTCTTGCATGTATGAAGGACCCCAACATTGCTGCCAGGATCGTATTTACATCGGAAACCAACGAAGCAATATGACATGCAGCAATTACAGATTTAACACGTAACGAGTAGCGACGACTTCAGTCGTTCAACATCTACTATTTGTGCGCAAGTTTTTGACGAAATATAGGCGACACGTAGATCGAATAATGGCTTTCGTTCCTCAGTCACGACCAGTCGCAATACGAAGCCTTAGAAAATGGGGCGGGTTTGCGACGGCAAAGGCATCTCAGGTGTAAAATTTTCTGCATAATCATGAACGGTTTTATCTTTATCCGCTGCGGCCACCCCAACTGGATCATGGCAAAGTGTTGCCTTACGTTAATCAACAGCATACTCAGATACATAAGTTTAATTTCACCACAAACGTTATATAATGTATACATGAGCGGTCGGCTGCCTACGGATAATAACAATGGGCGAACGTATTGGAACGCGAAATGTACTGAATGTGGATCCTCATTAGGTAGTCTCAAACCCCGGTCGACAGATGGTTAGACGAAACGGGCAGATAGGTCAGAAAGGCGCACCCGCAGCCAGATAGATAGGTCTGCCTTAATGTTATTTCATAATATCATAGAAGGGACAGACAGATATAGCTTGATGTTAATTAAATATCTTAAGACGGGTTAACAAACAAACCGATAAATATGGGGTTTTATAAAACATTTAAAATCAGGGGGCCTAGGCAACGAAGCGCATTTTGTTTCTTTTTGCACTGTTCAAAGTTGTTGAATTTCGATTTTCTCGCGATATTTCTCCAGTGGGTCGCTCTCTCGTCTAATTTCCAGTGGATACACTTCATCACTTCTCGGGAATTGTCTGTACGTGGCTGGGATTGAAGTGGTGCGAAACATGGGGTCTTTAAATAACGGTGGTTCCGCGATTACAGGCTTGCGAGACAACAGAACAATCCCGGTTACTGCACCAATGGCCGATGTTAAGATGAGAATTAAGAGTAGTAAGGTCCAGTTTATTCCAGCAGCGAAAGTGACTCCTGTAGGGTAAAAAGAATTGGTTTCGTGAGACTTAATATAGCCTCTTTATGCAGGTAGCAGTCTAGAGCCTTGCTAAACACTCCATGTAGGCCTACAGTTGAAGTAGCCTTAGGAGCCATAAGTATATAAGACAGGTTCTGTGGCTACGAGACCTTATTCGAGGCCATAAGTCAACTCTGAGTAGAGAGCCATGCTCGAGGTCTGGAGGCACAAAAACGAGTAGGCCTAGTTATTAGGCTACATTATCAATCGACCTAGGTCTACTCACCTCCTTGAGCATATATTGCAGGAACTATACACAATATGGAGATCACCAGTTGATTAATATTTCTATGCACACAAATCATGTTGCTATCTAGGCTTATTCTACTTGCTAGTAGACCGACCTATCTCTATATCCTGCAGATTTATCAAATCGGAAAATATTGTTACCACCACTTGTTTCTGCCTACCTACGTTACAGTTGCATGTCTGTTTGTGAGAGCTAGGCAATTGCTAAACGACAAGGGATATCCTCGATACGTTCTGGACTAGAGGCAAGTTTCCAACACCAAATTGCTAATTCTGCCCGAGGGAAAACTATTCTTGCCGAGCAACTCCAATCTCGTTTATGCTACTTGTTACTGCCACCTAGCGATAAATCTTTACAAAGATGACCAGCGAAAAGCTGCGTCCAAAATTCTGCGGGAAAATTGAAACCCTCGGTAGAGTCAGCATAAATATAACTTTTATTTCATGTATATGTTAGGCCATCTAGTTTATACGGCGGAAATTTAGAGCTAAGCGAAAGCGTTATATTAGTCTTTTATACCGCGCACGATGTAGGCCTAAGAGAGAGAGATCAGCTACTCACATGCTCTTTGTGGTCTAGACGCTATAATCTTGCCTCATAAATGCTTACATTTTGGTGTCTCATTCGAAAAGCAAATTATAAATACAAAACTTCATCTCAATGGCTTACAATTACAATTCACTGTCGGTAGATAGCAGTCGTAAGCCATACGTCGATCAAAATCCTTTTTTTCATACTTGCCATGTGAAGGATTCGGATGGAAAATGGCGACGGCAAGGTCTGTCAAGCGCGAAGGCGGCTTCAGTTTAGCGGTTTCGAGCCTTCGCGAATTGTGGCAACGAACAAGTTTTCGTTAGCAATGTTATAGCTGTTGAGGCATGGTTCGTATTCTGTAGCGAAGCGAAATAATTGTGTGGTTGACAGCGTATAGGATTCTGCCTATCGTACAGATTGAATTATCGGCTTGCGTATGACTTGGTTACAGTAAGTCGTCGATTTGATAGATTGATAATTATAGTTTGCGTGTTTCGTGGTTGGGTCTCGCCTCAGAGTGGTTAATTTTATTGCCATTCTAAAGCACAGGGAACTAAGATTAAGTCAGAAATGTTTATGTTAGGACAATCCATAGGCTAGCCCGAACCTTCAGCGTTGCATACGTGCTACGATATCCCGAGCGTGCGGTCTTATGTTACTGCAACTCCGACTCAGACTTTTACTTTGACTTCCGTACTCGGAACTTTGAGATCGAATATTGCCAGGCCTTGTACCTTTGGTCATGTTGGTGTTGATGGAAAAATTTACCGCATAGGCTAAAAATCACACAGCACAGGAAGCGAAACGGCGACGCTGCTGTGAATTTAAAGACTGATAGAGTTACAGAAGTTCCAAGGGTGCAAGAATAGCAGCATAGGCTCGCGGTCCAATTTTATCAATGCATTGTAGCCAAGATGAAATAAAAGCCATGTTTTAAGAAGCACCTTTAATATATTTATCTTTCAGATGGTTGAAAGGATATAGTAATAGATTTTGTAGCTTAAATAGAAGGGAATTTGGTCAAGAGCTTTGCGATTTGATTGTGAAATTACATAGCAATAAACAAGTAAAGCATGGAAGGAGCGCCAGATGGAGATTTATCTATCACAAACGCTGGTATGTATCCATGCGACACACAGCTGGCTAGCCTCTTTCTTGATGTCCTCTATCCGCAGTGTTTTGTATTACCTTTACTGGTACCGGTACACAAAAGCTGCATCTCCACCACATTGACCTGTATCACATTTTTGTAGAAGGCGAAAACCCAAAATCACGTATACGTCCAGCGGAAGACGACGGTGAAAACAGTACGCCGTCGAAAATCATAAAACTGGCAGATGATTTGGACGGCGACGAAAGCAACGACGTTGAAGGCAACGACTCTGATGTTGATCTTGGCGATGATGAAGAATATGAAGAAATTAACGAGGAACAACCTGAGCAAGCAGATATCGAAGAAGATGAAGGTTTGGAAACTCCGAATTCATTCTGTCTTTTAGAGAAAGAGATATTGATTTCAAGCTAACACTGCCTACTTCACTCTAACATCATAGTAGCAAAACAGCAGATACCAATTTTATCGTCTTTATTTCACCAGCAATTCAGTTGAGCTGACCCTTACCTTATCAGTAACTCCTCTAGGGTTTATAATGAAGAGCATAGGAACTCAAAAGATGTTGAAACTTTCACTCACTCTCATGGCTCATCGCTAGCAACCCGGTGTAATAGATTGCAAACCTGTATTACCAGTAAAGTTTTGAACTGTGATTCCATAATTTTTATTGATACTAGATAAATAATGTCACAGGCTACTACAGTGTTTGTCATTCTTGTTTGTTTATAAAACATCATGAGAATCTCACAATTATTATATAATAACGTACGAATCATAAAAATTGGACCGGTACGCGGTACAAGGCAGACTTCCTAATAAAGTGTCTTTAACTTTTTAGGCCTATTCATGTTAGTGGCTACATACTGGTATAAGCTGTATGTTGTTCTGCAATTTAAGCACTTTTGTTGACTAATGTATCATACTGTACCTGTACCTGTTTAGTAGTATTTTGAGTCATATCACGTTGCATCGTCTATTCAAGCAACGGCTGTCAACGGTACATCAAAGTGCATATTATGTGTAGAGTAGACATTTAGCTGGCTCTCTATCAAGGTCATGCAACCTGGACTCGAAGCCAAAATGATGGTATTAATAGGCCTATTTTCTAAGCATGTGAAGACCGACTCGTTTAGACACCCAAAATGGATATTTTTGACATCTTTTCGTCAGTTATTTAGACTTCTCTAGTAATCAACGCGTCATCTAAATTGTTGGCCCATATTCAAAGTTGCTGATTTCATTTTTTAAAACAGTTATTTAACTTCAAATTTGTTCACTTTCGCAGGACAGCTTGATCTTGAAGAGCCTGATTACGCAGGTGAGTCTGATCAACCTGGTCAAGATTTTGATGAAGATATTGAAGAAGGTGACACAGACGATGAAGATGAGGAAGATGTTGTAGCAGCCGCAGAGGAAGGAGATGATAATATCCAGGAGGAAGCAGATTGTAAGTGAGACAGTTGGTTTAACTCTCGCCCTGATCTCAGGGCAAAGTCGTACTGCTGTCGACATTTCGCAATCACATGACTTACAACCCATTTTCTCGGAAAGTTTTCAATTCCAAATGTATCATAAGCCGTCATCGGCTACTACAAGTGCTCTGTCTGTTATGTTAGGTACATGTCTGAAACACAATATCTTCATTTCAGCATCTGCAGATATGCAAGAATTTGTCCAGGCTAATCTTGCATACATTGAAGATTGCCAGTCAGATATCGACACGTTGAATCACAAAGCAAACGAGGAGATTCTTCTTGTCGAATTGAAATACAACAAACTACGTCTTCCAGTTTATAAAAGAAGAAATACCTACATTGAAAGAGTGCCACATTTTTGGGCTACTGTTGTATCCTTTAATATACTATCTGTACTAAAGTGATTGTGGTTGAGGAAACTCCATGTATTTTGTTCTTCAGAGATTTTTTCATTTTGCTTTGAAATTTTCCTTGACCAGATTTTTCATAGTTTTCACAACATCGGCAGTTGCGGCAGGTACTGACAAAAGAAGATATCAAATGTCTTAACCATATCACAAGATTGCAGGTACGTAGATACATTGATACTTAAGTAATACTCTAAGGTCTAAGCAGAAATCAAGTTTTTACACCAAAATTCGGACATAGATTTCTAAGTCTAATTCTAATAAATTTCAGTTAAGTATTTATAGAGAATGTTTTGATTCTCAATAAACCGAGGCTGAAAGTTAAATCTGCGGTGATCTTCTTTACGATATATATCTATTGATCTCCCACCGTCGACTTTACTATACTCTTCAATATGTATTGATATGCTAGAAATTTGAAGACTTCTAGAAAAATTATAGCAAGTTCAAAAGTCTGCATAATTTTGGTCTCTCGTGGTTTTGGAGTAGCAATGCATGCACTAATTCGTATTGATGTTGATATGAATGGCGGAGAGCAATGATGACTTCCTTACTCATCTGATGTCGTGATGAGTCTTAAATAACCTCTAAGAAGTGCTGAGCTCCTCATGAACTATGAACTATGAACTCAGCTCATGAATTATAAAGTCTGTGGCATGTTTTTATTAACTCAATGCCCGAAATTTTCACATTTGGGAATACTAGTGACTATTCTCAGATTATAAACATTGGTCAAGTGGTAAGTTTATTACAGGTTGGGCCAAAATCTACACCAGTCTTCTTGATATTTTGACCTTTGACCCTGGTCTTTGATTTTGCAGGTTGAAGATTTTGAAGACAACCGTGCCGGTTACAGCATCCAGTTTTATTTCAGTGAAAATCCGTGGTTTGAAAATAGAATCA
Organism: Botrylloides violaceus; assembly: GCA_030412335.1. NCBI lineage: Eukaryota > Metazoa > Chordata > Ascidiacea > Stolidobranchia > Styelidae > Botrylloides > Botrylloides violaceus. The sequence continues at coordinate 18,115 of JASFYC010000811.1, forward strand.
TCACTAAAGAATATCACCTTCCTTGGAACGGTAAATATCAAAAGTAGTAATATAGTGAATCACGGCGGTTTTCAAGCATCGGTTCACAAAATCCTTTTACCAGTCTGCGAGACTTCCTGGCTGAATTTGTCACAAATATTGAGATTTCATGCCTCCTCCCCCATTTTGGGGGCCTCCAGGGCATCATAATTTCGATATTTTCGAAAATGTTTGTTTTTGTGTTTTGAGGCGTTCTCAATCTACGAAGATCAATTTAATCTACAGTTAGCAGCTTCACTTATCTTTTTCTCTCCTATTCAGGTTCTCCATCGTGTACTTGCACTCCTATCAAATGGAAGAGAGGCATGAATTTGACGTACAAGTCATCAAGTTTCTTCAGCTGGTTTACGAGTCAGGAAGATGCATCGGCTGATGATATTGCAGAGGTAGCGACTAACGAGACTTCAACTTTGATTTTTGCATCATATAACAAACAACGGAAGATTAATGCGTCTCAAAATCAGTATATCTTGATATTTAAGAAATGAGACTGATGACATCAATATTTAATGAATTGATATTCAACTGCACTGTGACTGTTCAGTTGCCTGAGTGTCCGGGTTTCCATGTCCCTCTTCTGATCGGGATGTTCCAGGTTCGATTCCTGACTGAGTCAAGTCAAACTGTTCCATTTCTGCTTAGCAGTCAGTATCGAAGGGTGTAGAGGGTTGTGGTTGTGATCCAGACTATAAACCGGAAATATTGACACATATACCGCAAGCATGGACCTGGAGTGCATGACCTTAGTATGGTAGAAAGCGTCATAATTTTAAAATAACTGTAATTCGGTGTTATTGCAGATTATCAAAGATGATTTATGGCCAAATCCACTTCAATGTTTCCTACTCAGTAACAAACAACCTGAAGAATCGGAGGAAGACGATGACGCAAACGAAAGCGGGTCAGTCACCTGTGCTTGAAATCAATCCTTGGTTTCTGCTAAGTACCAACCATGGTCCACTGAAGAGAGTGGGCTGTTGCATTGATCAGTGTTTGAGCAGACTAGGAATATGTCCCGGGTACATTAACTAACATTTATGGTGACTGGAATACACTTACAACAGGCCTGTACAGTACTTGACTTAACTGGACTGGTACAAATCTATGGGGCATTGACTACTTGTGGGCATCACGATGAACCGTTTGAGGAGGGGAATCCCCAACCCCTTCCCTTAGATCGGTGTCTGGCGAATCTGGAATACCGAGTCGTAATCTCATAATTTTTCAGGAACTTGACCTCAAAAGATGACTCGGTAGTTTTACTCGATGACCCTAATGATGACAGTGCGGAATATATCAGCAGTGACGATGAAGGAGAGCAATCATGGCAAGGTAGGAAGTAGACAGACTAGACCCAGGTGCTGTCACTCAAGACTCCAAACTGCAGCATAATGGCTGAGACAAATGTTCAGTGTGGGTGGCAGTATTGACCATGGACTGTGGTAATTTTGTGCTGGTGGGATTGTCAGTCCCAGCACCACTCATCGGAAATCTTGACACCTTTTTTTGAAATCTTGCACCTTAATTTTTCAGGGGGCAAAGGCGGTGTGACTTCGGCTCAATATACCGTACAAGATGATGAGGGTAAGTTGATTTATTTTGAAGAGAAATTGGTGTTAAAAAAATGTAAATTTCATGGGAAACTCATCAGCATTTCCCAGCAAGAAAGTGTTAAAATTGTGGGCTTTTGATAGAGTTGATTAGAGCATTTATAGCTGATTGCCTGGACTGATTCCATTTACCAGTCAGGACAGTTGGTGTTGTGCATGGTGTTTCTCAATCCAATGACACAAATTTAGAAATTCCACCTTCGTTTCAGATGATGATGAATATGAGTTTGAAGAGGATGACGCGGAAGCCACTGGATCTTCAGGAGTTCCTGTTGTACAAAGCAACAGCGATCGGTATGTAGTTTGTGACTGTATTCCCCATCACCCCATCTTCGTCTATAAAATGAGCAATTGAGCATCCCAATTATCTGGCACAAAAATTAGTAATGATGAAGGAGCGTCGCTCTGAAAGCTCATGTGAATTATCTTCTGATAGACTTGTCAGACACTTGATGGCGCTATAGATTCCGGTTTATAACACTCGAAAGCTTTCATAGCTCTGCTTTGTCATTACCTGATCCAATATCTTGTGAATGTTATGTTTCTTAATAAAGCAAGGCTGGATGTTAATTTGTGGTGAATGTTCTCTATGATATCAATTGATCGTCCGCTGTATTCTTCGAGATCCATATACGAGTGTTGTCGCTAACTTTCAGGAAAGATCAAGACGAAGTGATTAATATTGATGACGATTATCTCGGCTCTGAAGAAGACGAATACGAATCGGAATACGTTGAAGGAGCCGCAGATATCGACGACAAACTTTTGCAAGGACAAGTCGGTAACGATTACCTCGAAGACTCGAAAGGAACCGAAGAATCATCGCACGACCGAAGCGGCGAAGAAATTCATACGCCTGGCAAAGTCGAGATTCAACAACCAGACAGTAGTCACGAAACAAACGAGGACAGTCGACAAAGTAACGGAGTTGTCGGGTCGTCGACGAACTTAGATGATGAAGATGATCCACCTGATACCGATCATCCTGTTGAGGTTGTTGCCAAGTCGAAATTGCAAGAGCAGTCAAAGGTCGTTTCTACGACAGCGGATTCAGACACTGTTGATGGAGCAACTTGAGAATATAGTAAGAACTATTTGCTTACTTCGATGCAAACATGAGTGAGTACTGTTCAGTGTTCGATGTTCACTGGTTTTATAAATTTTGTGGGTTCCGGGTGGCAATGAATTACGCATTACTGAAGATGTTTGTGATAATGACTAAGCGCAGAGATTGAAACCACTAGCTCTCAAGCCAGATGTGGGTCGTCGGAGCTGCTTTGGTAATTTTTAGCACAACCTACAATATCTTGGCTGACAGATTAATCGGATTGGTGGCGCTCAAGTCGTTAGCGGCTGGATCTGAAAGCCTGTGTTCAAATCCCAGTCAGACGATAAAATTAGTACCCGCATCTGCTAGGCGCCACCATTATGGTGTTAATGTGGAGGGGTGGTGCTGGCTAAGAATAGCTACATCTCGTATCAGCCAGCATCTCCTTGTCTGAGTGACAAAATAAGCCTCAACGCCTCCTCAACGCTCTACCTGTAGATCATGCGATACTTTATGCGCTGAAATTACGTTGATGTGTGATCTTTCACTGGATCTTTTCATTTTTCAGAATGTCCACGTGCAGTGATTGTCAAAACCAAAACGTCCGCTACCGGTCCATTATTTTATCTCCTATTTTGTTACTTTGCTGACCAACTTCATTTTCAATTGCTATTTTGGGGGCCGTTGAAGATCTGACAAGTCCAAGCAAAAATGGGAGCTATTTCAAACAAAGTTTGGATATCAGAAATTTGAGGAATATAGTGACGTACGGGTTATTGATGCCGTGAAGAAGATTCACCACAGATTTACCGTCCATCCTTGGTTTATTAAGAATTTTAACAGTCACAAGCTTTCGGAACTCTGCTCCTTCATCAGGTGAAGATGATATGCTGGTGGGTCTCATTCTCAAATAAGCCAAGAATGTTAAATCTGTGGTGAATCTGCTTCACAATAGGAATATGCAGTACACGGTTCAGCCTAATTTGCCTAGACATGCCAGCACACATTTCTCTTGGAGCTGAGCTCCAACTCTACTACTTGTCGGCATATTTTGTTAAGAAAGACTCGACTTGTGCCGATAAATTTAAGATACCTGTTACGGGCCGGCCGATATATTGAGGTTATATTTGGTTTTTTGCTACTATCGCTATCAGCCGTCAACGAAATGAGGAGGTCGATATTTACTGATTATTATTGATACCCGTAACCATTCATTTGAAAATCGGCATCGGCTGTCAACGAAATCGATATTAGATACGGACTGGCAAATTCAGCTGGTTATTATCGATATATCGCTATTGACCATCAGCCAGGCAAAGAGGTCTATCTCTACTTCCTACCAGGCATTGGAGAATGTGAAGACTTTTGTCGGTTTTATCCTGGCTATATTTTTGCAAATGGCTGTTATTGGCTTTTAAGTCCAGGAACGGAAGCCATTTTCCAGTCATTTTGTGATGTGTAAGTGTTGGTTACTCTTACCATATATGGACTGGGCTTGAAAAACTCTTATTGTCATTGCCCAATGGACTGCTACTGGGCATTGTTTTGTAATAAAATATCATAATTAAAATAGAATTTGTGTTTTCTTGTCGCTAGTTGGTTTCGTGACGTCGTGTATTCAAATCTCATCGGCTGAGCCATTCGAATGAGGCGGGTGTTCGGCTGCGGCACTTCAAAACCTCGATAGTAAGGCAGGATTTCGACTGACGATTCGTGGTCTCTGATGTAAGGCGGCCTCGAGGCATGTCTCCGTTTACCGCAAATAAAATGAGGTTAGTCTCGCAAAAGGAAGGCGAGTTACGGTTGAGTGACGTAGTTTTCGTCTGTCGCAAAGAACTATTTTCTCTCTATGAGCGCACGGGGCTAGGGCAGGAATGTCTTGACTGACTCTCTCTCTAAGCGCCTGGAGCCAGGGAATCCACATTATCCTACAATACTACCACCGTGTAAGACAAATTTTCGGTATCATGAATTCCCGCCAATTTATTTGCGAATCAATGGAAAAGGGAGAAACGTAGAACAAGAAAAAAAACGTAACGCCTTTCATCAAATACAAACGCACATCTTGCACTAATATCAAATCGAACCAACGTTAGTAGAAAAAGGTGTCATCAACCACGACTGGAAAAATGCGAATTTCTAGAAGTTGATAACCATTGCTTGCGAGTACTGGCATAAATCAAGCACGACTGAAAAATGTGGCTTTCGCCGGAAAGTTGATCATCTTTCCCAGCGAGTATTGGAACCGGAGCAAATTAATTAATTAGTTTCCCGGGAATTTGATTATCATTACTTACCAGTACGACTGGTTAAATGTTGAGTTTGCCGCGGCTTTGATTCAGCCCCAAATATCTGCATCGATAAATGCTCGCGTTCCCGTCGAAGCCGATTGACTTTCCCGGGGTAGGACTCATTTGCCTACGAGCCTTTGAATTTTTGATTCCAAATATTGGTTGTGTCCATTCCGAACCACGATGCCAAGATCCCACCCACGTAGCCTGCTACGTTTCTATATAGTTTCTATATATCCATCATCTTGACGATAATCCGTCAAAATGATAGGCCTGAGCATGACTATCATTGAAATGAGTTGGTGGAGACCCCATCCATTAACTCACATTCGTTAGGAATGCAAAGTAATAGAAGCTCACGCATTCTTACGCGGGTTATACAAAACTTGAGAAATCACGAAAAAGGGTCAAAGGTCAACAACAAAGAGTATTTCATTGTAGCGACATTAACTTTCGCTTCAGAGAGAAATTTCCTAGAAAAGAATTGGGCGACAATTGCTACAAGAACAAAGAAAAAAACTTGACTCACGACGTCGAGAAAAACAAACACCAGAGACAATACGTCAGTAAAATGCTGCTCAAAACAATTAAAATCCTACCATGACGCATCAATGGAACAAGTCAAAGAAGAGAAGGGGATAACTAACCCAAAAACATTTCACATTGCCCTGCTACAGCATGGAGCACCTGTTCGAAGTTTGGAGGGAGAGGCTCCGGGTGTTTCGGGTTTCTATCGGGACACGCATATCGAATAATTCGGAATCGAATAATTTTTTCGAATCACCATCTCTGCAGTTTTACCGCTATCAAGGGTGACGCGCTGGAACTAGGAAAAATTTACAAACACTAGGTGCCACTGTCGGCCTCTCCTCAACCATGTACCCCATAGAGTTTAGAGTAGGCTACCTTTTCAATCATAGACTGGTACTGTATGTCCATTTGTTTTGCACTATTGTCATTCCGAGCATGCAGGTTTTTCATAAACGAGAACTCTTTCCTCGTGTCATCGTGTGTGTCGAAGCAAATCGAAAGTATTCTCTCTCTCTAAACATTCATACAAGTTCGTTTCTGCCGTACGATGGCGTAAAGTCGACACTCGTTGAGGAAGATCTTTGAAGCGCAACCAGTCAACAAACCCAACACAAATCCTTCCTTTCCAATGAGGAATTTCGATGAACGCCAGATATGAAGGCCGTGGTTTATTCGAACGATGATCAAGTCAATCAACTCAGTCAACACCTCATTTCCTGAGATCCAACACACAGACCTGTGACACGAAAGATGAAAATGTAAATTTGAAGAATATCAGCGGATGTCTCTTAGTTTAGGGTTGAGTGATTGTTATCGAGGCCTTCTTTCGCTAGGCGTATTTCTTCGGTCAGGTCTGAAGAATGTGGACGAGGTCACGAAACAGTGGCTACTCTGACATCTAGTCCAAAGAAGTACGCCAGACAAAATTATCAAGGTCGTCAGCTAGGGATGGTCAGATCGAATCATTTTTGATTTCGAATACGAATCGAATCATTTTTTCAAATCTAATCTAATCATCGAATCAGCCCCTTTTCATGAACCAAAAAAATTGGAAAAAATCAGCCCCTTTTTACCTAAAAGATTTGACGTCTGCTAGGTGGTGGTAGTAAGCTCGATTTGAAATTTGCAGTAGAATCGAATCATTTACGAATCAAATCGATTGCGAATATTCGATTCGAATTACCCACCCCTCCCGTCAAAATTCACCCTACTTGGGTAACTTTTCTCAATTTTGAAGTCTCTGTACTCGGAAATTACTGGGCCAAACATACTAAAATTTGGTATTGAGTGTTTTTTCAACCAGCCTGAAATTTTTAGTCAGTGTGTCCAAAAATGTGAGCAGACATTTTATGAAAAGAACCAAATATTGGTATTATTGCGATAATTAGTTGGTATCAGCCGTCTTCGAGTGAGGAGGTCGGTAGGTCGGTATCCAGAGCGACCGATTATATCAAGGTCACAGTCACAGCATCATAATATCACACTCACCGTTCCATCTGATGCACTGGCTCCAACCTTTGTTCCAGCTGCATTCCAACAAACTTCAAATATACCGCCCGTACCTTCATAGCTCCGCACCAGATGACCAGTCTAGAACACAACATACCTCACTAACTAACCAGCTAATAGTATTCAGAAACACCTAAATGTAGGGTGATTCCTACTACTGCTTAAAGAGTTCAGGTAAGCGTTTAACAGATTATATGTAACGACTTCTCACCGCGAACAAGCCAAACGTTAGGGTACATCGCTCATATTCCCAATTGCGAGTACGGTGCAGTGGAGTAAACCGCAGAACATGTTATCAATTCATGTGCAATGTAGCATAGCCTATATATACCGCCCAATGGAGTGACTTGACTGGTTTGAAGAACCTCGACGAGGCCACCAAGCACTGGCTGCCCTGACGTCTAGTCCGAAGAAATAAAAATAAAGCCTAACGAAAGAATATACCCAATTGCTGTTGAATTCATGATCTACTACCAACAAGAAATCAAATGAAGTCCTAAAAGCCTTAGAGCAATCATTTCTAATTAGCCTTTCTAGTCAGATACATATACTGGGGTCAATAATGCCTCTTGACACGATGTTTGTCTTGACCTACCTAGTGATAGCTTAGTGGTTATAATACTATTCAGAGACAATGCCATACCTGAGTATTCCATATATGAACACACTTGTCAAAAGACCCGCTGGCGAGTAATCGTCCGTCTGGACTAAACGCGACGGAATATACAGGCTCTTGATGCCTCGTTAATGTATGGAGACATGCGCCTCGTTCTGACTCCCATAACCGTACAGTTGAATCAAATGAAGCGCTGAAGATGAGAAAAAAAAATCATAAGCAATTGAGTTGCTCGCAGATGAATTATTGGCAAAAGTTAATACCGGTACCATATTTTGTGAAGCCCTTCGACAATAGGCCATAGGGTAGCCAATCTTGCCGAAAAACTTCACATGTGTACACTGTACAGTACAGGGCCATAAAGATGGGGACCAAAGAAAATCCAATGAACATCACACCAGTAGTGTTCAGAGAAGTAAGTAGCCTTTCAACAATATCCCTGTGTGGTGTAGGGATACTGATATTGCCAAAAGACTTCAATGCGTACACTGAGAAGATGGGAGAAGCTGGAAGGTGGGGCATGTGTGCTTTTAGCGGGTTCAAAAACTTAGGGGGGCCTCAATTAAGTAACCCAATTTTATGTTATTAAAAAAAAGTCGAAAGATTTTTTAAAAAAAATGTATATACACACACCTGGCAAGTAATAGATTTTGGTTTGGGTTCGGAGATCCTGCACCAGCAGGACTCCATTTTATTGTGTAAATCTCTTTATTATGTGCTCGCAAGTCATGTACGAACATATCTTGCTTCATTGACCAAACCTGTTGAAAACAAACACATAAGCTACCTGTAGAAGGGAGCAGGAAGAAAACCGCTGAGCTATTCTGTCCATACAGGCTAGACAAAGATAATAATAGCTGGGTTTATCAATTGGTGGAAATTTTTTAAATTACCGGTACAAGTTAAACGTGTGCGTAACCTGCGTGGTGCGTAACCCTACGGGGAAAAAAAGGCCTTAGTAATCCAGACTTACAAGTCGGTAAGGCTAATCTAGTGAGTTCTATTTCTAAGCCACCATCCCCATAATTTACAGCAGAAACATAAAGATAGCACCCAACCAAGGCACTAACTACACCAAGGCAGATATGCATACCGGTACTGAATTTAAAGCCTTTGAAAGAAGTGCCGTCAGCATATGATATCTCAATTGATCAGTCACTATTGAATACAACATGTAACTCACTTTCAATGTCATATCATCTGAACATGAGGCTAGTAACCGTCCTGAAGGATCCCACTTTATTGCATTAACTTCATTCTATAAAAAAAATCAAAAGATCAATCGTATGCCATCGTCTTCACTTTTTTTTATTTACGAAACAGGTATGTACTTACAGAATGTCCTTTAAATGTTTTCACAGGCTTATCGCATCCCAGTCGGCATACATGGATACTCATGTCTGTTGAGCATGATGCAAAACACGTATTATTTTGCCAGTCAACATCTAACGCTGGTGCTGTGAAAAAGGAAAACGGTGTTAAAGGAATTGAATTGGAATCAGATTTGAATTGTTAGATGGTTAGACATGAGTGGCTTCTGTCTGAAGACCCCCAAAACCCACACCCTCGGGACACCACTGATATCATGAGAATCATTAGAGGTTTTGACGGGAGTGCATTCAGTTGGTAGACTCCTCCCCCTCCCGAAAAAACCCACACACTCAATACATCACACATCACAGGCACAGAGCTTCAAATTTATCCAGCTAAAACAGAATAGACTTTCAGACAGATAGACTATCAATCAACTAACCTTGATGGAAAGGAAACTGTTGTTTTGACTCTCCGGATTGAGCATCCCAGATTATGGTTGTTTTATCGACTCCAGCACTTAAAATATAATTGCCTTCTTTATTCCATTTCAAGGCAAAAATTGGCCCTTTGTGTTGACCGAGTAGGTTGGCTAAATGTCCTGAAATGAAGAAAATGATAAATTCCCTTTGACGTCCCATCTGATATCGAGCTTGGTGCAGATATAAAGGATTGGATGCTCACCGTCTGTAGACCAGATCCTTGCAAAACCATCATACGACCCCGTCGCCAATAATGTTCCATTACACTGAAACATCAAAGCAATGAATTAGACAAATACCAAAAGAATCAAAGTTGTCACGTTGAAATTTTTGCTTTGCAAGCTCCTCTCCTTCATCAGATGATAAGGAGTGACTATTCTATCTATTACTATTGAGATATTCTCTCATCAGCTCTGCACTATTTCTCTCACATTCATTACACGGTGAATGTGAGTGAATGATTATATAAGCCACTCAAATGACTCAATGGGGTGCAGAACCTGGACAAGCCACCAAGCAGTGGTTGCTGTGCGACTGCCGTGACGTCTAGTCCGAAGAAAGAGAAAAAAAGACAAATCGGCCAAAAATAATCTGAATCTCAACAACACATTCTATCCAACTCACATTCCAATCAAGTGAAGTTACATCCTTATTGCTCGGAACTTCTTGGTTTCCTTCCTTGATACAATGTCGTAAAACTAGTTGCTGCCCTAACGTTCCCGGTGATAATAACATGTCTTCTTTTAAGTTCCATATTCGCGCCGTTGAATCCCCGGAACTAAAAAAGCACAATCCATATATGGATGAGACTGGACTGGACGTTAAATCTGTGGTGGCTAATTATATCTAATACTAATTGGCTCGTCTGCCATCGGCCCCACTATTTTTCGTGAAGTATATACAAAGGGAAATGGTGAACGTACATAAAATATTTTACATTCATGTTGATATATTGCAGAAAAGAAGGACATATAATGCAAGAAATTTTAGTGGGACGATATATGCCAAAGGATTCCAAAAGATGTCGGTAGAATCACTAGTAAGGCAAAAGGCGCGTACGGCAAATTGCAGTAGGAACACAGTATTGGTGCTGTCAGAGCCGGTCACTCGCTTGGAGGCTGCCGATTGTAATTAAATTAATTGAATTCTTACCCAGACGCTAGTAGATCGCAAGTCGGATTCCAGGCACATATAAAAACTTCAGAGTCATGTCCCCGTAGTACTGTCGCTTTCGTGACCGGTACGCCGACGTCGTTCATCGCCGTGTCGACGTCCATCTGGTCATTATGAATTGAATTCATTTCGTTGGCTCCTGGAAACATTATCGTGTACGTCAGTAAGAAATTTCATTATGGGATACTACCGGGCAGATTTTCAAAGAACCGGTACGCATGCTTATAGCAGTTGATGATTGACGTGAAACCATCAGACTGGAATCACTCCTAAGCAAGTAGACCAGGTGAATTACTTCATTTGCACACAGTTACGGATAGACAAGCACACTATTGGAGTTTTCCATTACTACAAGGCTTAGAAATAGGCACGAATCGAATCATTTGTGATTCCAAATACGTATCGAAAATTTTTTCCGAATCTTCACCTCTACTTTTTTTTAACCAATTACGGTCGTGTAGACTTATAGAGGAATTTTGTTCTCCGGTAGGCAGGCTACTGTTCATTGCAAAATGCGTGAACGAAATTTGAATTGGTTCTATCTGCGGTATGTGAGTCATGTAAGTTAATATTTAGCTACTAGGGAAGTTTTCAAACACTATGTGGCACTATAGAGCATGATTCAATATTGCCTTAAAATCGTTTCGTGACAATAGGCTTTTCCGTTCTGAGTAATAATCAATTTAATGTTCCCGTCCCTACAGCGGCTTGATGCACGATCAAATTCGGTGGCCACATACATGATGTAGAGTAACCTGGTGGTCAAACACAGATGACCATTGGTAGGTTTGATAGTCACAGACTGAATCCAAACACTTGCTTTCGGTCGAAATAATCGGGACTATCGACTCCACTCCACAGTGCAACCTACCTAGTCCGTTTGTATTTCCACTATCCCCATTAACTTGAGGTTCCTGTTTAATCATCGTTGAGGTAGCTGGGTTAACAGACGATGAATTTGTAACATGGTCAGAGTTATTGTTCGCAGTCGGTGTAGACTGTGACATCGCTTGGACAGCGTTCGTTGCCGATGACGACATAGCGTCACCGGCTTCTTGTGACATCATATCGATATTGTTCGATGTTTCATCAGTGTTTTTCTGAAGCGGATTCCTTTCTTGCTCTTGCTGTATTTTTTGTTCGGCGACTTTTTCTCGAAGTTGTTGCTGCCGGGCATGGACAACGTCTGGCATCACGGCGTCTACGAGTGACAGACTCTCGCTGAATCTTTCTTCGAATATCATTCCGTCCTAGAATGAAAAAGAGAAAATAAAAGCGACAAGGAGCGGAAACAGTGGGAAGAAGATTTTTTTTGCAACATTCGGCCAGACAAGCGTGGATTTGTGAGTAGAAGTACCCATTCATTGTTGACCTACAGTATTATTGTATTTTTCGATAAATCGGCCATCAGCCTTATTTGCTTTGAAAAATCAATAGCGGTTGATCTCTAGGCACACTTTTGGACACCTATGTACGAGATGAGGAGGGCTTCAGTCCACAAGATTTTGGGAAAGGAGTTTGGTAGGCTACAGAGCAGAGTTACAATCCCGGCATTATATCCTAGGTTAGGATATCATGAGAGAGGTAGAGAGCCTCTTAGCTGAGAACCTGAGACTATAGGCTACACTACATCACATGCAAGGAAGCATGCATACCTATTTTAACATCTTCGGTACAATGCGGTCTCGGGATTTGAATCCTGGACATGTCGGTGATTGTGTCCAACAAGAACCGATACTATACCAGTACATGTAGCTTTACGTGATACCTACTTCATTAATACTGATCTCTGCCTCAACGTATTGGAGACCTTTCTGTATGATAGAAATAAGCGCCGCAGATGGAACAAGTGCTCCATTTATGTTTGACTGACTTATGTGACTTTCCAGTCCAAAAACAAACGCACTGTGATGAAATCCTTGAAATAAAATTTTTAATTAATCATAAATCTTGAATTAAACAAATCATCATAGTTTTAACGCCGAGCCATATTGATTGGAAACTTGGTTAACAAGTTATCGAGCTCCCCTCCTAAAGCAGGAACATATGGATCAGAAAGCTTGTGAGTTAAGTTTCCAATCAAATTTTACTGGACCATAAACTACGACGATGACACTCTCTATATATACCGTATATATCTGTTGTAACTCATAAGTGATCGTCTCACTTAACAGTCACTGACAAGAACAATATATTGCAATGAACTATGGTGACACTCTCCGTCTCTATATCTGCCATAGGCTCGTAGCTGATCGTTCGCAATCGGCAATTGCCAATCGCTTTAAATTTATCTGGACGTTAAAATTGTGGCAATGCTCTCCACGTCATGACACTCTATCTATCAATGATGAATACGCAAGAAAACCATAATTTCATGCAGTGTTTAGGATTGCAAAGAAGCTTTAATTTGCAACTATAGTGATAATCTCAATATGACACTCTTTATGTAAGTCTAGGCCTATCGAAGATAAATATCGCAGTCACAGCAGAATTTTGTGCAGAATTTTCAGGAGGGGACATGCAGGCAGATCCAGGCATAAAAACTCACCCGATTCTTCCAGATATCGATATACGAGAAAATTCACTTCATCCGATGTTATACTCATATTTTTTCATCAAAGTTAAATCCCAACTTTCCAGGAATACTATCTTTCCAAAGCATTAAAATGTATCCGATTTGAAATATACTCCCGATCCCGATCCCGTAAATCCAAATCACTTATCCATATTTCTTAAATCGTTGGTTTAAATCCAGAAAGACAACGGAGATTGATCCAGTGCACGGTGACACGTAAATTATTATACTTATAAAGACTGCAGAATAGAACAGATGTTTAGTTCTCTCCGAGCGTTGCGCTTTCATCAAGTGAAATTCCTAGACTGGAAGTCCAGTATGCCTATGACGTTTCAATTATGACATCGCAATTAAAAAATTATATCTAAACAATTTTTGTTAACATTTTATTTTTCACCAGGTGCTTTTACTGAGCTCATAGGAAACACTGTGGTGGCAACAAACACCATGACCGCAGGGAACACTTTGCTCACCGGGAACCCTGTGCCCATCACGGAGCATGTTTTTCAAATATGAAGGATGTAAAACAGACAGCGTGCTGTGTACAAAATGGGGAATACTCCTTTGTGTACTCACTAATTGATGCAACTACATAAAACACAATAGGATGAATTATAAGGCTAGTTTAAGAGCAACTAAAAAGCCACTTCGTATGGCAATAAGGACACCTCAGGTCCTCAGCTATGCAGGGTCACAATAAACCTTCATTACAATGCAAATGTATATGCCAAACAAAAACACAGGCCTGGAATAGCCTATACTGTAGACACAGGTTCCAAAATATTCAGAACATCGGCATCAATGGCTGTTTATGTTAGACGCATAGCGAATGTTAAGATGATTAGGGTGAAATGTGGTGCATAAACCAGGTACCTTGAACCATGGAGCGTAATACAATAAAAAATCATGCGCTACTAAGACATTCTCTGCTACGTCATTCCGAGCACGTGTCCGTCGACGCCCATAGCATCCCTCACAATCCATATACCGCATCACGTTTATGATGTGGCTATGTTCACATAGCGAACAGGAAAATAAATGAACTTCTCGACAGATAGATAATGCAGGTGTCGTGTCGTGTTTTTGGCGTAAATAACGGATAGCGTCCGCGTCGCCGATATAGTTCGGGGAAGTTATTATTTTAGTTCTGCACTGACCTTCAAATGCCAAAGAACTCGCGCCACGTACCGGTCGCAACCATTTTAAACAACAGGGAACGCGGGATCAGTCAAGGAAAAAAACAAACAGGTATTGAGAACGGAATTTCCTTTACGAAACGGGCGCAACCATTTTGATAACCCTCTCCTATTTAACAACGCTTCCTCGATTTGCGTGACTACAAATGCTCTTTATCTTTTATTCTCTTGATTGGTAAACCACACTGTGTCGTAACGAACGGTTTATCTCTTCCATTCTCTTTATTATAAAACCGCAGAACTGTGTTATGCCGTCGCGTTATTTTTTCTCACACTAGTATGACGAAACAAGCTTAACCCGTTTCGGACAATACTATTGTGTACGAACAATGGATGTGATTATACGACAACAATAAAAAGCGGCAGCATTTTCCGCTTTCACTCGGTATCAAAGCTGGGAGGGTGAAACTAAAAAGTGGGCCACGACATTACCGAATACCGAATACCGATAATAAACGGCGGACACAGGAATCATGAACCACGTACATGCTTCGGCGACCTTCAATCGCTCCACCGGTACGGTAGCCACGTTTTAAAGTTTATCATCCTACAGGGTTATCGAAACGTAATCTTACCAGCAGCTAACCGCTATTCTTGGAATTTTATTCCAAGACCGCTCTGGACCCGACATTTACTATCGGCAGTTCTACGTACTCCGTTGCCCGCTAGATCGGCATGGCCGAAACCCAAAAAGACATAGGTAGTTGATGTTGAACAGTACTTTACACACTAATATTGGCACCATTAAAAATAGCCATAAGCTAATGTAAATGCACAAAGCAATATAATGGATGATCTCCTTTCAACCAGCCCAGTGGCGTACCTCACAATTTGGCTATAGGTAAATTCTCAGCATAAATTTAGTTGACTAACTAAACTACGCCTACATCAAGCATTGCCTCCAGGCAAAATCTTTGGCAAATTGTTGGTCAATTAATAGCAAGTCTGCTCTTGGGTTTACAAAACAGCAGCATTTCAAATTCGATTAAGAATGAACTCAGCAGATACGATCAGTGCTCAATGAAAGCATGTAGACAGCTCACAAGAATGAACCTTATCAAAATGCTGATGATAGCAACACTCAAAGCAAGCCAACAGTACCGGTATGTAATTTCCAATACAGGTATGGTAATATTGTAGACTATGACCACCCAAGGCTAGAAGATCATCTAATGTTGCTCGTTGCATTTCCCATGAGCACACAAGGAAATTCAAACAACACTAGTTCGGGTCATACTAGAAGACAGATTACTCACTTTACTAAACAGCAGACAGAACTTAAGTTAGGGCAGTCCTGATACTAAAAGACTTGCATAGGGTTTTCAAGGAGTTACTGATAAGGTTATGGTGCGGTAAGTAGTGAGATAACAGTATCATTAATGAAATCAAATACAACAATGCATCTATACACCAAAAAGCGGAATGGTTGCTAGACTCAGAAGCAGGCCAATAATACAGAAGAACTTCAGTAAAACAACCTATGTTTGCTAACTAGCCTCACACTTCACACCATGTATGCAGCACTTCTTCATAGACAGTTACTAAACCATAAAAAAAATTATAATACCGTACCACAAGCAAGTAACACACTACCGGTACCGGTATATATATCTGAACTGCTCTCCTGAATTTTGTTGAAGGGCACAAAAGCAAAATTTAAGGTGGAGGCCATAAAAATAGGTTAACACTGATAAAGAACTGGCAATATTCTAAAATAACAAGCACTACAACATTATTCAGCCACCATTTAGCGAATTCAGAAGAAACTCAATAAGAAACGTAGTAAGCCTACCAAACAAACTGCATAACATTTGTGCCAGTACCAGCACATTATTACCAATTTATCAATATTTTACACATTGAAAACGTGGTGTGCACAGAATCAATATGCTATGGAAGTAGAAGTGTTCACAATAGGAATCTACAGCTTATTGCGTGTTGCCACACACACACACACACACAGAGTACCAACTCTAACAGAGACAATAACTGTGTAAATAACCCAGTATTCTCAACTAACCTGCACAGAAAACAGCTCATCTTCCATTGATTGGCAACATGTAACATTAAAAAAACCGCTTAAAAGGTTCATCTCATCTTGGTTTGAAGCCCTCAAGCTAATTTTAGCATTCAGTTGGCCTCAGTGTGACAGTAAAGGGTTAAGTTTCCACTCAAGTTCT
The DNA here is from genome assembly GCA_030412335.1 of Botrylloides violaceus. Classification (NCBI taxonomy): domain Eukaryota; kingdom Metazoa; phylum Chordata; class Ascidiacea; order Stolidobranchia; family Styelidae; genus Botrylloides; species Botrylloides violaceus. Next base: position 34,676 of record JASFYC010000811.1, read on the forward strand.
AATAAAGCCCTGAAGCCATTGGAAATCAATAAGCCTGCCTAGCTGAATATTAACCTACTTACACAGCATTTATCCAAGTCTATATATATGCATGACAAACAGGGTGTATGATACTCTACCGTAAACACAAGTCGGATGCTAAACAACAAACTTAACAGGCAACTTAAGTTCCTCAGTTAGAACATCAGTGACACGACAGTTGCTAGGTTGCCAAGCAATTATAAACATTGACAAATTTCACTGCTACAGACTCAAAGCTTTCAGCAGTTCTCTGTAGTAAACCAACAACCAAAACCTACTTGACTCACTCATCAAAAGGGAATGTTCTAGTTTCACAGAACAGTAATAGCGATGAAGATTCATTCATTGATTTTGGTGATTCTTATCCATTTTCACCTGTGATGAAGCACAGCTCCGAAAGCCAACGAACTAAGTTTCTAATAAATTTAGCTGGACATTAAAACTATGGTGACACATTCTACTATCTCTCAATAGAAAATAGAGATGCATACTTGCATGATGTAGGAGATGGGTGACACGTGGGATCTCAAGCAGTTCTTTTACGATGCCATTAACAACTCACACACTTCAAATTTATTAGCGCTTTTGGCTATAGGGCTATATTTTGCACTTTTGCATCAGCTGCCTTTCTGTGAAACGCTAGTAGGCTACAGGAGGTGAAATGTTTGATATGAAAATCGGCAACTATGAACTCACACTCACATAATTCTGCTTTTAACTGGATCATCTTACTACAAAGGTTATAGGACTTATAGCGATGAAATCTAGAACTATCATATATCGGTACACTGTGTCTGTCATGGATTCCTACTGTGGATACTATCCATGCATTTTGAATGAGCAATTTATCAGATTTCAAAGTGCTGTGAAAAAGATTCAACATGGATTTAACTTCCAACCGAAGTTTGTTGAGAATTATAATATGCACAAGCCTTCGCAGTTCCGCTCCTTCATCAGGTTAAGATGCAATGTGAGGGAATAAATATGATTCTAACATCAACTGTTGCAGGATGCCTATCTTGTTTATTGTCTCCTTGAAACTAATCAAATGTCACCTCCATAAAGTCAAATTTGCCTACGGCTATGCATTCGTATTAAATGACAACAGAAAGACATTCACCACTCCTTACAGTACTACGCCAAATCATGCAAGCAATTCACAAAGTTTAGCTGACTCAGAAAAGATCAGGAATGGCATGATTGAATGATCTCACTTGATAAGTCGTTAGGCAACCCAAGGTTACAGATACACAATACCGGTACCCGACTAAACCTTAGCATGTCACATTTCACATTTCAAGTCACATTTCTGCCCAAGTGTTTTAGATAGCCTACGGTAGACATTGTAAAGAAGATCACCACAGATTCAACGTCTAGCCTAAGGACTAAGGCTGGACGTTAAATCTGTGGTGATCTTCTTTACAATATCTATTGATCATCCGCCATCGGCTCCACTACACTCTGATATATATATATAGGTTTTAGGTATCTGCTTTGAAATTTCAGTGCTAGCTCAGTGATAATGGAATAGCAGATTTCAAAGTTTTTAAAACACCACAACCCACAGGGCAATATGTTAACAACTTTACATGATAAGGAGATATATAAAACCCAGTGTCACCAAGTAAGCTGACAATTACTAAGAAGGTTTCCATTACAATTTCTTACCACATCAGTATTTTCAATGTCCTGAGATTAAAAGTCGCCAATAGCAAACGCCTAATTGCTAGTTAAAGAGAAACTAGAATTCACGTCTCACTGCACTGATAGAACTCAGAAAACTTCCAAATGTTTTCCTAATCTCACATCAATAGATTTCGCGCGCGCGAGGGAGAGAGAGAGAGAAAGAGTACAGTTCACCCTACACCAACAATCTGAAGATCGATAATACAGAAGGACATGACGATATGTAAAATGATCAAGGTAAAGTGATGGGCCGGCCCGAATTCAACACGCACATAGAATCAGTTAAATATTAGATCCCGGTCAATACCGAGTAGTAAATGGTGAAATAACATAACAATACAGCATAATAAAGTAAGTCATGTGAAAAAGTCAACACATCACCATATTTGGAGTTATTTACCAAGTCAGTTGTTCAGCAGAGTGCAAGTTTAAGTTGAGACAATTCTGCATTGAAAATTGTTCTGCTTCATCAGTTAGGAGGCTATCAGGTAAATTATGACCCATAACCCAGTTTTTAATGTAAATTTTTCAAGTACCCTCAGTTATTGTAGGCTATCTTAATTTCATTGCTTCAATAGTTAGGCATACTCAACGGCGGTCCACACATATTATGCAATCTCACTCTCTTAAAATCATGAAGGTGCAAATACCAAGCTCTTAAAATAGAAGAGAGAAGGAGTGGTTGAAGATAAAAAAAGATAGAGAATTTGGTGAATAGGAAAAAAGGAGTTTCCAGACAAACAAGTCAGGCAAACTTCCTATCAGCAAGTCATTGATGGGTAGAAGCAACATGACAACTGTGGCAGTAAAAAGTTGTAGAATGTCCGACAAGCGGCATACAATAGAACATGATACACCATTATTTAACTGACATATTATACAGACCCTTTCAAACAGTCTTCACTATAGTTCTTCCTCCACCAGTACGTTTTAATAATTATGATTACCGATAAGAATACAACAGACTAGGTTAGGGCTGAAAAAGACATCAATTTCACCGACAACTCATTAATTAATCAATTTGGTCATACACAGAGTCAAAATGTAATGAAAGTCATGACAATAGGAATCTAGAGTATCTGACAAGTATCCACACAGACACACAGAGTATATATCGCCTATGGCCTATGCCTATGGCTACAAATGTGAAAGGGTGTAATGAAATCAATTTAACAATGCCATACAAGTACCAAAACGCGCTTAAATAAAGCTTATATGTAAAATCTGTAGTGATCTATTAGAGCATAGAGACCTACAGAGTACCATAAGACTACGAAAGGTCTAGGCTAACATATATAGGCCTATCTAACTGCCTGTAGGCTTAATAACTGAAAATAAATTGGAATCTACAATGAATGACCATGTTTAGTTTTCAAGTTATATGCCTACCATTTTAAAATTTGAGTTAAAACTACAAGTCTACTCCATGGGATCTGTAGTTAAAGTTAGTGAAGTGGTAGTCGTAGTGAATAGTGGACGATTTGAATTTCCTGTGTATGAATTTAAAAAAAATCAAATCATACTAATCTTCACAATGCAAGACCACCAACTGCACTACACTAGTAAAACTACATGCATGGATAGAAAATAAGTGAGCAAGGCAAGTATACTACACACTAAAATAATCAATATCACTTACAGTTAATTATATGTTACTGTTAACTGCACTATGTAAATCGTTATCTGCATAACTAGCTAGTGCTAGTGCCTATCTCCTATCAGGTCCATGTTAAACGGTAGACGAATTTAGCAAACCGCTTCAAGCTATCATGGTGGAAAATTACAGCCATCACATAAATATCAAATTGTTAAATTGATGAAAATTGTGAATGATAGCAAATAGAAATAGTGTTAGTGCTGTTGAAATTTTTAGCTTTGCTTTTAGTAAAATATACATAGAATCACCGCTGTTCAATTTTATGCGATGGGTAGATGATACTTTACTGGAAAAATGCATGAGGGTAGTGAACTATTCCAGTCTCCATAAGCAAGTAAATTCTGTAATACCATAGTATATATCACATGAAATATCCACAAAAGCTATGGATTTGCCTTCGTATATAAATTCAGCCAAGTTATGCAGATTGTTAGAGACATCAGGCTAAAAATCGTAAAGTTGACACACCCATAAAATTACACACTCCATTGGCATAGTGCTGACGTGGAAGCCAGAAAATGCAAACAAAAGTTGAAGAACAAAAATAGCCGAGGTCATGACAGACCTACTAAAGCTCACAGTGCAGTACTTGGAAAAATACTCAGCTTACCAGGTCATGGAAATACAAAATAATGTAGCTCACTCTTGCCTCCAATCCAAAGGCAATAGGAAATAATTGATGGTGCAAAAAATCTACGAGCAAGCCGTCTTAAACGAAATAGGTAAACATATCAACAAATAGCACAATAACCAATTGCCTTTTGTTGCTAGTAAGGTCTACAAACAGATACGGCAGCCGAACAGCATTAACAAAACACTAGCTAGATTTTACTGCCATTTCTATTTGCTTCATTAAACCCTACTTAATTTCATTATCTAGGGCAGTTAAGTGGTATAATATATACAATGTGTGTCTGTGTAACAACATGCGACATGCTATAGAATCGTATCATATCATGGTACGGTACACATTTTTACTTTATGCATGCCGCCTTTCAATTTGTAACCCACAATAAAATAACCTTAATAAAGCAGGACTGAGTGAAAATGCTTGCCTCATCCACCTTACCCTGAAATTGGCAATCCAGCGATAATAATGTTGTGTCAAGCTTACAAGATTGGTAAATATCCTACAAAAATAGTGGAACTGATGGCGGACACTCCAGACAGTAAAAGGTAACAGATCAATTAAGTCACCACAGATTTAAGTCGCAGTTTATTACAGGCCTATACTAGGCTACTACTATACTACTACATATTAAGATTGCAGGCTAGTAGAAGAGCTGCCACAATTATGGCCAACATTTTTCCCCAACTAGGAAATAAATTCCACAGCATATAATAACAATAGAGTTCAATAACCTTTCAAGGAATAATTAGCATTGCTTCTGACTAAACAAAAACTGACAAGGAACATGAGAAAGCTTCAAATAGCTTGTATATTGGGAAAGAGTCAACCTTCTATAACCTTGCGATATAACGCCAAGACATGGTTTCCTTTCTTATAAACAGTCAAGTGAGAAATTCCAGTAAAGAGTAAGGGTACAACATTCTTACAGAATGCTACAGAATTAAACTGGCTACCCTTGCTAGCTTTCCCTCAACAACTGAATGCAAAACAGTGTTTAGATAAGTCAACCTAGCAGCCCCAGTAGCCTACACAAGATATACCGTAATAAAAAAAAGTGTTTCAGTTCAGGTACCGCACTCGATAGACTAGCTTACAGTAAGATGCTACAAAATTAAACTCTCTGCTTTATCCAATTATGACCGGAATGAAATATATTATATAACGATTTTTTAAGGTAGCCGAGCCCAAATTCCCATCAATTACAAAATATATAAAACATTAAATCAACTACCGGTAAGCCTATTGGTAAAAATTGTGGCGGAATATTTTGTACATGTGATGAGGACTTTGGACCATTGTAGTCCTCCTGAGGAACATAAACAGCCCAACTCAGTTTTACAAACTATAGGCCTACAATCTACAATCATCACAGATCATAACAACTTTTAGGTAGGCCTACTGGAAGGCGTGGAAGCCTAAATAAAAACTGCTGCCAGTAGGCCTACTGGTACCGCAGTGGTATCAAAATGTGGCGAAATGTTTTGCAAAAGTATGGTTACGAGGACTATGAACAGTCCAACTGATTTCTTAAAAATGACCAGTCATCACAGATCAAAGTGACATAGCACAATGATATACCATAACAAAAGTTCCATAATATATACATCTGCTAACAGCTGTCTACAATAGTTTTATAGCTCAAAATTACACACCCTCTAAATTCATAATTATACACTACAGTAAACAACTGCAAGCTTAACAAAATATTAGTATAGTCTATACAAATGAAATGACTAGACTGTGCACTAATTAGTAGGTGGGATTGTAGTCTTCCACCAGTATGAGGAAAAGTTCCCGAGTCTCAGGATGCGTATTTGATCTATTTTGGACTGGCACGGTTCTAAAGAGAATGAGCTAGAGGCTTGGCCTACACCGCTATGGACAGTTTGGCAGCTGTAAACCTAAAATTTCCCAATTAAGAGACTATACACATGAAAAAATTATCGTGCACACCTGAGATCTCTGCAAAAAATGTCCAAATTTTCATAACAGGGCCTACATCCTGCTATAAGCCAGTACTATAGGTACTGTAACTGATACAGCACACAGTTTTTAAGCAATGGCTTACAAAATCAGCACAAAAATTTTAAAAACGAAATGAACTAGAGTCTAGGCTAGGCTTCCTGCTAACATCCAATTGAACAATATAAACCTTACCGGTAGTCAAAATTTAAAATCTAACCGACCTGAGCTCAATTTTTGCAAAACGGATACTTTGCACGCATTCAACCCCAACTTACAACACCAATTTAAACTGATTAATATGGATAAACGCTAACATCATATCATTTGACACGTTCCAAAAATCGATAAATGACAACGATACAAATAAAAACAGCAAAATATAGCCATTTCACAAAATTTCTAACACTATTTTGTACCAAAATCTCTAAAAATTGTCTACACAGCACTATCTAATATCAAATCTTAGCCGAAGTAACCTGCATATCTACCAAATAGAAAAATAGCATATAAAAACACATTCTGCAAGTCAAAACATAGCCAAAAGCATAACATAGTATAATTACCATCCCTTAGATTTTGACTTTTGGTTGTGGGCAATGGAAGGAGATCTTGTGGAAGTTGATTTCGTCATGATAACCAAGTTACACATTCCTTATGACATCATAATCCATAGACAGAGTAAGAAATCTTATTTCGTTTCCAATGCTACAGGTCTTGTATATAGCTTAGAATTACATTGCACCATACACCAGGCCAAACGGCATGGCCGCTTATTATTAAGGTAAAATACAGACTAGCATTGATGGTATAATAAAGAAACTAGATTGAGGAATAGCTGAAAGATGAAATAAAGATACAAAGGTTATTCTCTTTAATATTTTAAATAGGAGCGATAAGCATCACCTCCCGCGTATTTGAGTTTTCGAAAAAGGCGAGCTATTTACATTCATGAGTGCACGCGCGCGCACATACATGCAAACAATTTGAGCATATGCGTCATTTCTTCGCAACGTCAGCACACACTATTTGATTTGGACGCAACCATCACGATGTTTAGAAGGGGATTAAATCGATCACATGACTTTACTATAGCGCAATATAAACGCTTTGCCCATCCCTTTGACAGCTTTCGTCACCAAGAGTAGAAAAATGGTAGCAACCGATTTCGTATTATGAGATCACAAACGTCCTTCCTCAGTAGAAAGTACCAAAGGAGATGTCGTCTGCTGCCTTACCTATATACTGTCTTACCCTTGTGTTCGTTGGCGCGTTTTCGGCCAATTTTCGATCCAAACGCAAAATGAATTGGCTACAAGCCTGCAGTAGCCGGTATTCTGTTCCTTGTCCAACCGCATGCATTATACCGCAAAGCGTCACATAAACGAACGAAAAACACTTGCTTCGTTACCATGTCTGAGAAAAACTGGAATATCTATCGCGCGATACATCGTCATTGTCCCGCGTTTTCTGTTTACTGGGGTTTAGGTAACTGGGTATCGCTCAACGAATATTGAGTTTGCGGGCTACAATGCTTTTCAGCTTTATAGTCACACCCATTTTCATATTTGATCATCCTATACTGCCAAAACATAAATCCATCTAAGGCCTGTTTCCTCTGTAGGCTTGCGCGTGAAAGCAGTGAAATCGTTGACGGCCGAAGCGAAGTATTCCACCTTGTGGAGTCTCGGTATGCGACGTCTCTCCATTACGGAATGCGTACGGATGATCCATCAAACCATCGCCAAAGTAATAAACAGAATTGATGAGTGATTGTGATTGATCACGCCATTTCGGTGATTTGTGGGGCGCGAATTCCGCTTTAGTAATGCTTAGTTGGTCAATTTTACTTCAAAACAAACTTCATTCGACTAGAATAGCTTGAGTGCGCATACTTTCAGCGTTTGCGCATGAAGGCTTGCCTTAATTGACATATGCTTACGGCTAAAAACCAGCCAATTGGTGTTAGATATAGGTAGGTCCTATTGTACGCTTCAATTTTTTCAATGAATAATCAGAATCAAAATGCGACGAACGCGCCCACGATAGGAATCAATATCAAGAACATGTCGAGACATTTGAGCGATGCCACGCAGACACACCAATAAAATAGAAGCGACGTAACAATGGCATGAAAGGCATAAAAGAATAGCCTACACCACACCTACTGAGTTACTGATTGATCGGGCTAGCGGGTTTTACGCCTCGGTAACCGGTATAGGCTTATAGCAAGTATACTTATTACCATCGTCCATCTTGTTGTTGTTTTGAATTTATGGCGTATTCAACTACTAAGGTCATGTACTCCAGGTCAACGCATAGGGTATGCGTGTCAATACTTTCGGTTTATAGCCCGCGCATCACTATCTCAACCACAACGCTTCGCGCTCTTTCGGTACTGTCCCTGTGGTATCGATATGGTGGGTGAAGCTGTCAGCTCCAAGAGCCTTGACGTGTGGCATTTCGGAGACACTTTCAGTGTGTGCCGCGGCACGTGTACGTGCCATGACTGCGCGTTATTTATTGCCCCTTGTTGCCATGATGTCAACACTGTACGATGAATAGGTCATATTGTAATTCAACTATGTAATATATACATAACAAATTAATAACAATGTCGCACGTTAACAAAGTGTATCATGTAAGGCAGCTATCGGGCAAATGTTGAAAGAACAAAAATAAGAATATTTTCAACGCCTGCTACTCTAAGGATCAGAAAAGCTCAAAACAACGTCGATATGGCAACCATCTAAAGCGCGCGACAGGCTGCGGTAAATACGTGTTCTGTGCAACCTAAAAACGTTGGCATCAGATAACGCTATGTCAGTAGAACTACACGAAGTCACGAGCGGACTTGAAAGCATTTCTCGTATCTGCATTGACGTCATGTTGCCATTTTAGATTTTCGGCATTTTCAACTACTACAGTCACGTGGTATGCCTGGTCAACGTGCGTATGCGTAATATTGCGTATGCGTATAGCCTATATATATCAATACTTCCGGGTTATTTCTAGCACTTCAATAATAAGGTCATGTATGCCAGGTCAATGCATATCCGCGTGACGATACTTCCGGTTTATAGCCTGAATTAGGGGTCGACCGATTATTGCCCTGGCCGATATTTATGATTTTTGGATGATCGATATCGGCTATCTGTCATGTGTATCGGCCTTGATAAAACCAATATCGGCCAATCTCTAGTCCCGATATATGTGTTGTGGTAGCGCCACGAGTGTGTGATTATTGGGCGCTTCCGGTTTTCCGTTTCTGTATAATAATCAATCGTTATAACGCACGCGACCGCGTGTCGTCGCTACAGATAACAATATGACAATCATTAGGTGACGAGCACCGAGGAAGGGCAGTACAGAATTAATTTGCCTTAATCTTATTGTTTTTGGTAAGTAGGGTAGGGGTGGCAATATATTCCGATTGTGTTATGTTGACTGCTTGCTTTTTGGGCGATTGTAATTTAAAACTACAGAGACTCATGCCATTTTTGCCACGAGCTTAATTTAGAATACATATAATAGTGTTTATTTTTCACGGTAAACATTTCAGGTCGTGTCAAAGCACGTAGGCTAACTTCGGCAAACAAAGTTCAAATAACCCTCACTGCGTAGTTTTTACTTTTTCAACTTATTTTATAAGGTTATGATCGTATTGCACCCTAACGAAAACGCAAATAGACCAACCCATCGAGATTTATGCGGTGCGAATACTTTTGATCTATAGACTTGCAGTCGGGATGACTCGAGATTAGAACGCACGGCCTTTTACTCTGGCTTCATGGGCAGATATCAAGAGCAATATATTCATGATTTTTCGATAATGGCAATGTTGTCAGCCAAGTAAGGAACTTTGTATTATACCGGCCAAACTAAACGCGGACATTCCTGATTTTCCGATCATCAATCAGGCGGTGTAGACTGTAGACGATTATCGTTTTCTTATAAAAATTATTAATATTATTATTGTTTAAAACAGAGAGTGGCGCTTATCACCGATGAGGTCTGGTGCGCCACGGACGTAGCATTAGAAACTAGAATGGCTATAAATATTTGTTAAGTCTTTATAAGAATCTCTCGCAGACTAGGACGTACTCCACGACCAGGGTTAGTAGCTGGGGCTCAGTTAGCAGGTTGGCGAGTGATAGGTCACAATTAAGCTCTCGGGCTGCTTCTCTGAGGAAGGTACGGTGGAAATCGTATTGAGGGCATTCCAACTGAAGTGCTCGGTCGCCCTTAAAATGAATATCGGTTTATCTCTACTTCGTGGCAGATGCCAGTCGACCCTACCATCGCACTATGAGCCACCAATTGGAGCATCAGTCTTATACAATGTAATAAAAATTGGTAACTTGGGGGAATGCAACCAAATATGACCCGGAGTAACGAAACGAACCTCGGTACGGCACAAAGCTTGGAATACTGAACCTGTGCGCCACTGCCACCTACCGGTTGTCGAAAACCTGAAATGCATAGACAGCGAAAAAATTTTTTGAGACCGTTTCTAGACTTCTACAGCTTTGTATTGCAGCGCAAGGGCAAGCTCGAGACACCGTTTATTTCCTAAGAACTGCGTAGATAAAGTAATTCGATCGAATAACAAATGGAAGGAAATAGCAGAAACAAAATGTACAGTGAAAGAAGACACAGCACAAATTACTGCATGATCCAACATACTTTGTGCCAGGGATTTCTAAACTCCCTGTTTTAGGATTAGACCTTGACCTTGACCTTGATGCCTACACTGTTACAAGAACGTAACATGCTATCCTATCGCGGGTACTTCTCCCGTTTCTAGCAAACAATCAACAAAGGTCAACATTATTTTGAGCCGGCGAGAACGCTGAGCGGCCAAATTTCGCTGCAACCGATTTTGAACGGCCCAAAAGGACGAGTGTTTGCCAGAAATCTATCTGTGCCACGAGTCCTCAAATTTTCTCGGTCAGCTTAGAGTGAATGCCAAGAGAAAATGCACTCGTGGCTCAAATCCAAGTGCTTCCTTATCAACAATAATGAATGCAGTAGTCGATGAGCTTATTAGCGCTTCGCCATTGCCGGGGTCAATACTTGTATACTTTAACGTAATGAAACGATATTGCATCGGATAGTGGAACATAAATCATGATTTCAATACACTGATTGCAAATGGTTGATCTAGCAATGCCATATCTAAGCCAAAAGATTTCTCCAAATTATCAAGTTATTGGCATAAAATTGGTACGCCTGATTATCGACTGGCAGCCTAGTAGGAATGCCGATATTTGAATCGGTATTAGATGTCAGTCAAGAAAGGAAACAGATATTCGTATTTTTTCAATGTAAATGTCTATAATCTAATTGGTATCGATCGTTAGCCGAAAAAGTAGATAGATAGATTCATGATTTTTTGATAATATTCCATATAGACATTGACGATGCCAAATATGGAGGAGCGCGGAGAGAGGATACCTGCCTCTATCTCCTTGGACAGAACAAAATAACTGGTGTAACAAAACAAAATACACAATTTCAAAATAATATTCCAAAAATTGAAAACAAGAGGTGTAACTGGCAGATTATGGAGTGAATATTTAGTTGTTTCAGTTGGCTTAACCAGAGTAATTGAGAAGAGAATTGAGCAGTATGAGCACATTGGACATACATAAAAGTAGTCTAGTGTTCAGGCACGGTATTACTCTAAATACTACAAAGGTTGAAACAGGATCATAGAAATTTTGGGAATAGTCCACACTCACTATGTTGTTCTCCAGTGATATTTCGGCAAATTTACGAATATTGTGGTACTTTGTGAAACATGACTATTGCCAAGAAAATCCATATGATTCAAGTTTCATTTATACAACCATTTTATTTAGAGTACAGTGTCCCTTCAAGTGGCAGGACGGTTGATTGATTAATCACCCAGCTAAAGAAACTAGGAATGATCCGAGTTGATGGCCCAACAGAGATTGTAGTATATTTGCTCAAATTGACTGCGGAAATAAGCCCAAGGGTTCACAACAATCTTACCACAGTGTGAAGAGAGTCGGACACGGCGTCTTAATTTTACACTCGTAAACAGCAGAAAAATTAATAATACGCAAAGTAATCAAGAAAATATTGGCAAGTGCTCAATACAATTTAGATTTTCGTCAAATACATTTATCGATATTGTGTTTAGAATTTGATCAACTTGAAATGTAACAAAGACTTGTTCACACTGAGCGTAGATGAGACAGTTCAGCATCCAACAATGCTCTTAAACTGTATGCGTTCAAACTGATTGACGCACCAGCACTGATGCGGAAACAAGACTTAAAGGTTGTGCTGAACGTGAAACTATGGAAAACTATGCGAGAAAGTCACATAATCGCAAAGAAATATAGAAGAAGTCATTTGCTCAATGAGTGATTGGCACGATCGCAAAACCGGTAAACACGCAATTTAATGCCAAGTAGAAACAAAAGATTTACGCTCAGTGTGAACAGGACTAACTGTCTGCTCTGTTCACGTGACTGATTGGATAGGGGTGTGACCAATATTCTAACGAGCTCACTAGTGTCACAAGCTCACAAGTGTCTCTGTTCCAGTTACTCATTATATCGAACTGCAATCTCCCTTAACATACAGTATCGACTGTTTAAATGATGACTATCATTTCCCAGCTGCCTTCTTCTTTTGATAGTCCATAGCCATTCTTAAATCCTGTCGTTTGCAATCGTACTTATTTTTAATGCCCACAATATGATCGGCCTGTTCCTTTTCCAATATTTTTAAAAACGTATACAATTCCGCAAGAGAAAATGTTTCCCACTATAAAAAATATACTAATGTTAAAGCAAGCTGGACTTGGGTACTCTGTCTCGGCATGACTGATATTTCGGGGTTGTGGATCCCCATCATTTTAATGTGAATGAGGTTCCATTTACTTAATCCTTCGGGAAAAGAGCCGACATGAGAGGATTAGTTAAAACTTCACAGAACCTCCTTTTATCAGATCAAATAAACATCACGATAAAATACCCACAAATATTTCAACAGCATTCCATCTACACTTGATGAAGGAATGACACTCTGAAAGCTTATGAATCACCATAAATTCCAATATACTGGGTTGAACTTTCAATGTGGTTAGTTAGTCTATTCCATTAACATCATGTATGCATGATAACAATGTGTGTGCATTTGCAAATGCAAAGTGGAGCACTCCACTGCGATATATTAAACATATGTAGTCGGTATTGGTAAGGAGTGCAAACTTTGACATAGGCCTACCTGTATCTCCCTGGTTTCGTTCTCCTGTAGAATGAAGGCGTGTTGTTGGCTATTCCCGTCACCCCACAATAATCGCAAAAAGAGAGGACGCTCACGTGCTATCATTTTCCGGAGAATAACTAAAACAAAGACAGTGGACAAACACAGCAGGATGATAATCCATGGTGTCTATTTTCTATAGACATTGTACAAAAAAAAGAGAGGGAGATAAAGAGATTCATTCGAAAATTGAAAAAAAGCATTCTTTGATCAGCAATGGCACTTGACTCAGATGCTAGGCTGCCTATGCATATCACACTCGTATGATATATAATATATGTCAATCCTTGGTATGAATTTCTTACTACAATTCTTACTACAATTGATAAAATTACACTTGATTGGCACCATAGACATGATTCAGGGCCTTTTTGGAGCTGATTAGCCAGATTTGTTTCTTGAGAAACATGTTTGACCCTAACCCTTGAATTTCACAATGTATTGTGGCGCTGCAGAGCGCAGAAACTAGCCATTTATATTTTCTGACAAAAAATATGGCAATTGCGACTTACTATGTCCTTCTTCGCGAACTTGTTTCTCAAAGAGCGCAAACTTCATTGGGTTGTCTTTTATTTCATACTTTTGCAACAAAGCACCGATGACTTCTTCTGCAGTTGTTACTGAGCTCAAATAAAGAGCTTTCACCGCACCCTGAAGTTCAGAATAAACAAATTTAAATGCAAATAACAAAAAAATTCCGACGAGTGACAGTGTTTAAACATGAAATCTACTGGACAGACTTATGTTAAAAATTGTTTACACAACAGACAGACAACGTCTAATTTTTGCTGACCGGGCACCAGGGTCCAGGGCATTGCTATGGGCCATGGAAACTACCTATATGCCATAGACTGACCTTATTAACGTAGAACGAGTCGCTCCTTTGAACTTTTTTCCTCTCTTTTTCTTTCTCCTCACCTCCAACACTTACTGGACGAGTGAGGTTCATCGTTACTCGAATAAATCCACGGAATGTCTCCCCGTCTTCATGCTGACAAAGTGAAATCATGACTTCATAACAATATAGTGGCACCCGATGGCAGACAAGCAATGGGTATCGTAATGACGATTCATCACAGATTTAACGTCCAGCCTTGGTTTATTGAGAATTATAACATTCACAAACTTTCGGAGATCCACTCCTTTAACATGTCATGATGGAAGTAGGCCTACTACTGATTAGTGATTACTGGAGGTACTCACTAAAGTCATTTGTTGTGTACTCTTGACGGTTTTGTTGAAGTTTTCTATCCGTTCTTTAAGCTCACCTTGAGGTAACACTCGTAGGATTGTGTTGTATTCTTTCAACGTTTCCTACAAGCGTAATAGCAAAGAACTAAGTTGTAGATGATCAAAATAAGCTGTATTGTATCCCGCAGGGTTCCCACAGCGGATGATCATAATTAGGAATCAACCGATATTTTTGCGATTATCGGCATCGGCGGTTAGTCAAGCAAGGAAGTCAAAATTGGATATCGGCCTAACATAGACTTATGGCTGATATTCATGATTTTTATATTATCAATATCGGCCATCAGTCATGTGAATGAAAGATTATCGTATCGGCCTTGAAAAAATCAACATCGGTCGATCTCTAATCATAATACGTCCTAGCTCAGCTCTCAAGGTTCCGAATAATGGTCCCTGAAACCTAACATACCTCGTCTTTTGTTTCTTCAACGATAGTTTTATACCATGAAGGATCGACCTGCGTCGCACGAACTTCATCTGCTTCGCAAGTCAATGAAACAGTGAGAGCGCACTTGCCGTGACAAACCATCATGCATTCTGTAGCAGGAAAATAGTGTCAAATTTCTGCCACAAAGGTGGCAAGGAGATTTTGTCACAGCAGTACAAACATCATCAAAATGCATCATTTAAACACAGCAGTCACTCATAGCTGTTCAAAATTGAAAAATTTTCCATGGTCGTTTCCTCTATCACTCTTCAGGCATTTGAATTTCCTTTACTTGAATTCCGTCATAAATGCCTGAAGAGTGACCGATGAAACTATCTTCCCTGCTGTGTTAAAATTCTGTACCCCTAAGAAGCTTTACATTCGTCACTTACTTCTACATTTTACGCATTTTCCGAACAAGGACAGTATGATGCTTCCACAAGCATCGCACCAATTCACCCAGTCCGTTAACTCGTGGTCGATGAAATCGTGGCCCTTTTTCGCTGGCTTTGCAGTCTTAGAAATTGGCATCACATGAGCTCTAGACCGTTTCGGAGGAACTGAAAACAAAGGAGAGTTTGTTGTCATCAAAACCAAGGCTTTTTCAATCTGCCTTGACTCGTTAAACTCTAACGGAAATATATATATTCTTATAAACCAGACTTTCGGCGAGATATTGCAATCACCAATTCACCATAAATGTTAGTAAATGTATGCAATAGATATAAGAAGTCACCACCGATTAAACATCTAGCCTTGCTTACTGGAATATAATTATTATTATGTCTCAAACCGGTGGTGACTTATTCTATCTAGGATCGTATGCCATCGGCTCCATTATTCCACGCCAAACCAACAGGCCACAACCAACCTAATAAATTTTCATCTTTTGTCTTGGCATCTCCTTTCTCTTTCTTTGCCTCCAACGTCGCATCAGTTTTACCAATCTTCGGTAAAACGACGCCAGTGTCCTTCGCTTTGTATGAAACTGGAGAATTCCCTGTTACTTTAGCGATAGGCTTTTCTGCCTTGGCGTCTTTTGTAGATGGAGAAGAGGTAGACCGATTACGAGAGTTCGATGAACTGCTAATAAATGTAAACGCTCAATAGGAGAGAGAGAGAGAGAGGCCCTAATCGCTTCGAGGGCAATTTCAAATTGGCATATATAGCGCCATCTGGTGTTTGAAAATTTTTTCTGCTGGCAGGTGAACGAAATCAGTAAATTCCTTACACTGTTGGTGATGTCACTTTATTGGTAGAAGCATTTGTTGCCGCTCTTTGTCGGTTCTTAAACTGTGATGGTTTGACTCCCGGTGCGTTGCTTACAGATGGATTTTCTTTCGTTTGTCCTGAGCTCGTTCGGCGATTCGCAGCACTTGTTGGACGTGATGAGTCATTTCTAATGAAGGAGACAAAACTCAAATTTTTGGGAGTTCTTACGATAATGTGACAGGTTGGGCATATAGAATCAAATTGATTTGCAGGTAATGTCAAATTTGCATATATATAGCGCCACATAGTGTTTCACAACATTTTTGCTGGCAGCTGGCTTAACAAACGCAATTTATGACAATTAAGCAATTCTAATCAACAGATTTTAGTAAAATACTGGACTCATTGTGAAACGGACAGTATTGGATAACAAAATCCCTTCGTGTTGACTTGAGCGCTTTGCCCCACGGCTGGCTAGTTTGTTTCATATATATATTATAGGTTAAAACCATATAAGGCTATATAACATATATATACAGTTTTAAAAATCCAATATTGCAAGAGTACAGTTTATTTGAATTATTACAAATAATGTTATTCAAATGACAGCGTGATGGTTCAGGAAATGAGTATTGAAAACAGAATGGTCTTATCTCTAATGTAGTAGCAGCCCACATAACTCTCAATGTCAATTGGTAAACACTACCGATAGGCCTGCTCACTTGTTTCCATAAATAGCAGACGCTGGTGTCACTTTTGGCCTTTGCCAAGGAGCTGGTGGCTTTGTGGCAGTCGGTGGTCTAGATGCCGGACCTGGTGGTGACCTAAAGAAAAAGTGGGCATGAAAATTCAACTGGTACAGCAATACAAATACAAAATATAAGATTTAATCTCCAATTTTTGACGTACGTTGTTCGTTTTACATCTCCATTTCTTGCATTGAATGGAGTAGGTGATGAATTTTTATCAGCTCCAGTAGATCTTGGCTGAGGTACGGCACGACCAACAGGTTTTTCTTTTGCCTTTTTTACAGCAGCTGCATTTTTTATTGATTCCTCAATTTTACGTTGCGCTTGCTTCTTATCGCTCCCACCTGTTTGCCTGTTCATGATTTTAGAGCTTCCATATAAACTAAACTTGGCTGAAGATAAAAAAATTTACATAATATGAAAAATTTGCATGATCAAATATTAGTATCATTAAAGAAATTGTGAAGCTGGCAGCAGACGATCAGACATAGACAATGAGCATAATGTTATCCCTTCAGCCTCAGACTACTTGCAAATACTGGCTCTGGGAACTCTGCTCCGAAAGTTAGAATCACTAAAGAAATATATAGTGGAGCTGATGGATGACGATCATAAAGTAAACATTCAACCTTAGATTACTTAGATGCACTACTCCGACCTCATCAAGTGAGACCGAAGGAACAGTGATCTTAAAGCTCATAATTCATATCTAAATTAACTGAGGCTGAAAATTGTACTTTTATCTATTTGTAACATTGATAGGGTGCAACATTTTACAAAATACCGACTACAAGAATAAATCAACCAATCAATAAATCATGCAAGATACCCAACAGTAACTACACTCGACATTCGTCGGGAGAATTCAGAACCATTGATCCCAAGTTTGATATCACTCCTCTAATAATTTCCTTATATGGGAGCATAACTTCAAAGCAGGACCTAAATTTATGTGTAAAGTATGAATAAGATGTTCTTCTTTAAGTAAAAGAAGAGCGGAGCCATCAATTTCGTTTTCACGGAAATCTTTCGCGAAACTTTTAGCATCGGGCAAAGATTCGATATAATTACATACATCATTAACTGTCCATTTGCTCACGCTAACAGGTACTGATGTACCATCTTTAGATTTAACAGTAGGAATATAAGGATTGACTGGTGATACTGGCGGTGATTCAAAAAGTCTAAGTTTTGCCGAGTCAGCATTTGATCGCTCATCATATTTTTTTGGTTTGATTTGATTGCCACGTAAACGCGCAACTCGTGCTCGAGCAGCGTTGAACCGCCGCAAACAGGTAACAGTGCAAAATCGTGATGAATAATGTCGTTTTCCGATAGAACCACACTCTTCGCATTCTTGCATTGTGTCGTCTTTAGTTTCGGCTTCATAATTTTCAGAGAATGCTCGTGACGGTGCTTTCTTTTCAAGTTCCTTTTCCTTCTCAATAAGTTCTTGTTGTTTTCGCCAGATATCTTGCAATTGCTGTTTCGTTAGTAACGATCCCGTATCCAATGCAAAAGGCGTATCAGCCTCTTCAATTACAAATCCATCGATGAAATGGCGGAGAACACTGTAATTGTCCACATTTTTATAAAGTCTTTCGCTTATAACAGGCGTAGTATCCATTTGAGTTGCAAAGGTGTTGCTCTCAATGTAGGTCTAAGTGTTATAATTGTAATTATCAATTGCCTGAATATAGTTGCCTATTAGTACGGCATAAATAAGCTAAGTCTATAGATATTCCTGAAAAAAGAGCAGAATGTAATGAAAAATGTGACATAATTGAGATTTTTTTCAAATCCCAAATTGCCATATCCTTGCGTACATGGCCCTGATCAATGTGAGACGACAAATGTAGCCTTCGCAACTTACAAAAACTTTTGACAGGCATACAATGAAAATATTGACAAACACACATTGCCATGACCTTTTATCACAAAAGCAACATTAGCAGCAGAACTTCAACACAAAGGAAGTACGGTATTCACATGCAAGTTGCTTTGAATAAAAATCCTAACATTTCTACCAATAAATGTCTCAATTCTAGTCTACCAAATGGTCTAAATTTCGAATTTTTACCATAACCTAAATATTAACAGCACAAAAGGAGAGACAATCTTCTTTTTAGAATTGACATATTCAGTAAACGAATCAAATTTACCGACGCAAGTTCTTAATGGACCTTCATCGGCGGTATTATTACCTAAATCATATTTTCTAGATTCCGGAAAAATATCCCTGCTTATGTGCTCATTTTTTGGCCCGATTTTTCTAATATTTCACGTAATTGACATGAAAAGTCGTCCTCAATATTATCATCATCCCAGTTCTCCTCCCACAAAACTTGAGGTTCCTTGTCTTTTCCGGTCCATTCTTCCGCTGGAAATTCTTCAAATTCATCATCATCTTCTAGTGATCCCATCTCTGGTGTTGTTTTCACCTCTTTCTTTTCTTCATCAGCCATTTTTGTTTAGATTCTAGTCCACGAACAGACGCGATTGAAACTCTGCCAAATCGAACAACAGACAAGCAGACGGATGGCAGATGCTGCCAGAAAAATACCGGCTGATTAGAGACTATATGACGTCATGATAAAATTGAGCCATATATCTCAATGGAAGTTATGATGAGTCATCAAAAGCTTACCATATATGTAAATCACTACCTTTGTAGTTATTATGTATTAAGAAAAAATTGTGATAGTTCACTCCACGACAAAATATTGTTTTGGGTTGAGTTGAGAAATTGCTACTGATTGGACAAATGGACTTTTACTGCCCTCTATCGGTACACATCTCAAATATCTGTAAACCTCTTGGTGGTAGCCGTGGTCAAGATAAATCGGCTAAGCGACGTAAACGTACCTGTTCGCAAGTCCTGACCGGTTTGTTTTGTAGGCCTACAGGTTTCGCCGGAGGGCGTGAATTGATAAGTATCTGAAATGAAAGCATTCTACGGGTTTGTGATAGAAATGTTTTCAAGGAGGCTTACTTAGAAACGATGCGGTAATACTGCTGCCCAACGCTAGTCACGTAGCCGGCAGGAATCAAAGGATAGGCATAGGCCTACCTACGGTGTCGGCAGGCTAAAGCTTAGAATTTCACGTCACAAAAAATTCAGGAAATTTAGCAAATTCAAGATTAGGTGTAGGTAGTTTCGCATAGTAGTCGGTGGACAGTGTCGTTATGGCTTACCGAATCTGTGTGTGAATCCGTGTGAGAATTTTGCGTAGAAATGCATTTAGATATATATAAATATCTACTCCTTGGATTACTGCTATCGGACTTCGCTGCTTTGTGCCACGGACAAAAGAACAAACGGAAGCCAAAAAGTAAGTTTATGTATGTAGACTACTTAGGATAGGACAGTGCGGCCCCCACGAAGAGGTTCTGCTGTGTTGTCATTGTTCTGTGAAGTAGCCCGCCATGCTCTCATCTCGACGAAGAAAGTATCAGATCGCAAAATGCAACAGGCAAATAGGACTGCAGATTGTCTTATTGCTTTTGGATATCAAAGACACCACGGATCAAAATAATCTGAATTTTCTATTGACTCTGCGCTCGTACTAGTTCGCGAGAAAATGCAAATATCTTGTAGGTTCTGGTGGAAAATTCATTCCGCGAAAGTCCAGATTGTCAACAGCAACTGCTTCAAGAAACCCGAGAGGGAAGACGTGAGTTGAAAAACACGAATTGTCATCCTATTCCTAATTATCTAAAGGTCAATGTTGATAATCACGGCGCGCTGGTAATTCCGTCGATATGTTGTCCGAGCTGCATGTCCGTGCTTATACCTTTGTAGACCATTAGGATACAGTCCCATGGATTACTCCGCCTCGTCGCCAAAGTAATGTACCAGCAATTTTTCAATTCAAGCCCAACTCTCGGAGAAATTCTTCGTCGAGATCAGCAAAATCAACCGCAACGACCTTCAAACCCAAACAACCGAAATGGTAACAACAACGAGTGGACGCAAGTGAATTATTTCAACAATGTAAGGAATGGCTTTCAAGCTACTAACAGAAATTTTCAAGGCAACGCAGGCAACGCAGGCAACGCAGGAAATGACGTTCCTGTTCATTACCCAACCATTGGGAAAGTTATTCCGCCTTTGAGACGGGCGGAAGGAGAAAAACCACCCTTCGCTCCATCATGTAAGTTCCGTTACGAGTATTATTATTATTATTATTGTTTAAAAGATAGAGTGGCGCTTATCACCTATGAGGTCTGGTGCGCCATGGACGTAACACTAGAAACTAGAATGGCTATACATATTTGTTAAGTTTTTACAAGAATCTCTCGAGTAGATCCTACAGCAAATGTCAATTACTGCGTGTGCGTGTTTGTAATCTGATCGCTTCCATGTCTAATTAGGTCCTATAGGCGTCGAGTGAAGACTCTG
The DNA here is from genome assembly GCA_030412335.1 of Botrylloides violaceus. NCBI lineage: Eukaryota > Metazoa > Chordata > Ascidiacea > Stolidobranchia > Styelidae > Botrylloides > Botrylloides violaceus. The sequence continues at coordinate 55,976 of JASFYC010000811.1, forward strand.
TAGTGCTGTATATCTCGTAGCGAGTGTCATAGGCCGTGCGGATCACGCATTGGTCTCTTTAGTCGCACCACTCTCTGCTCAAAGGAAAGTGAATCTAGCCGGAACACCTTGACTCTAGGCGTACTTAATCATGATCTCTCGAGATCGACAGTGCCAACAACAGCAGGCCTCTCCCGATATTCGCGTTTCAAATTTTTCAGGGACTCACTGTGTGATATCAGTCCAGGTCAGTATCGCGTGGGTTATCGTCACGAGCCCGGGATATCCAAACAAGTTTCAAGGTCAAGTGCAATGCAGTTGGATGTAAGTTATACCATCGACCTTGATACAAATACTCCTTGGACCTAGGTGTCGCGACATGCTTGCTAATAATGTCCAGTTGCGTGACGCTGCATTTTATAGAAAAGCTGCAATAACAATCACTATTTCAGTGCGACTGCGCCGGACGGCTACGGAATCCGCGTCTCTTTCAAAGCTATGGATCTTCTCCCACCGAATGGCAATGGCTGCGGAAATCAATTTGTTGAGATCATCGACATGGGGTTGGAGAAATCACAAGCGCGTTACTGTGGAAAACGTACCCCAGGCGACTATGTCTCAGCAGGTAGAGTTTGTAAGTGTAAAAATTGCTGTGCCCATCGGGGTAGGCGTGGTTGGTTTGACTTGGATGTAACCCGTCCCATCTACAGTGCGCTACGGCGTACGGTGTGCGACTTTCAAAACGTCGAGCTCTTTGACGTCATACAGAAAAATCGGTGATTCGGGTTCACTTTCGGTTAAACTCCAGGGTGGCGTTGAACGTAACGAATGATGCGGTTTATACCAGTCTTGATTCGCTCAGGTTTGGTAGGAGGTCAGTAGAATGTTCATTTCGGGGTTCCATCGGTACATCAGAATAGTTCAATTGTTCATGGGGAACACTGGTGCTACGGGGAGCACTGGTATGAGCGTCCCACAAAGTTTATTGAAAATATTGACAAATGAAACATCATTTTGACAGGAAACAAACTTCGATTAGACTTGCAAGCTGATGCAATAGCAACCCCTTACAAAGGATTCATGGCAGCTTTCCGAGCCGACCAGGAAGTTCCAGGACGACGTGGTAAGAACGCCTTACAACTTTTCTCGTCTACAGAGTGTGTAGGGTGAGCAGAGAGAGAGAGAGAGAACCACAGCCTCCGGATTCTCGAGGTACTGGCTACCAAGCTGAAAGAGATCGGATACCAAATTTTAAAGTCTATGATTTGACCTGGAATGGTCACCCGATCCGAAGTCGGACAATCAGCAGTAATAAAATAAATGCAACTCCATTTCACTCGCTAGAAAAAGACACGCTACAGTCTATTTCCTTATAATTGCCTTAGAAATTTCCACTCGTAACGTAACTACAAGTAGAAATGTTGCCTCGGGCTAATACATATAATATCGACAAAACTCGTCAGGCAAGTTCATACTTTAGATAGATCGTTTTTGCTGCTCTCTCTCTCCGGTGATGTTTTTCGTATAGCTTGGCAACATTCGCATGGTCATGACTACGTCTAGAGTCCATGGATATCTAGGTGTCCCCGCTAGAGTAACTTTCCTTTGAGCAGCGAGTGGGGGGACTAAAGAGACCAATGCGTGACGTTTGACACTTGCTGCAGATGTACACCGGTCTTTGTCTTGGGGGAGGACTGAGTTGGTAGATCGTCTTTACTGGTCATGGTACGAGCGCTCGAGCTGTGATTGTAATCAAGCCACTGATAATTCTCTAATTTTGCAGAAACAAGTTACTTCGCGAATGGCCAACCGCAAGGACTGTACAATCCACTGACTCAAGCGTAAGTTCCTCATTACTGTCACAAACTGTGAAATCACAGACCCCTAACTAGCAAGAGAAGAGACCAACCTTATAGTAGACGACTCTTCCGTAATATTTAGTAAGTGTACCCATTTTCCCCGCAGTGGCACCATACCAGACGGAACAATTGCGGCGTTTTAAGTTTTAATCCCAAGCTTCTACATTTAGTCCACCTTCTAATCCTCAAATGCCCAGACGACGTAATAACGCTCGCAATCCGGCTCCAAAGCAACCGACGAACCCTGGCATTGCTGGGCAGAGAATATACGGTTCAATGGACCAGCCACGATTCGAAAGTAAGCTACATACTGTTGGTCACTGGTGGATTTATGGTGATTTCATTCCGACCGAGTCAAGACTAGGGCTGGGCACTCGAATTCAAATACTTCGAATCCAATCGAATAACAAGATATTCGGACCGAATCGAATAGCAATTCCTTCTCTTTTCGAATTTCAAATACCACAACAACTTGAGAAAGCTCTATACGCGTTTCAACGTGGACGTAGCCAGGAGAGGTTTTAGCTTGAAGCACTCCTTTTCTCTTGTGCCAAAGTTTTAAATTGGACTTTTGTGCATTTTGCTATTACTCTGACAGCACGCCATGAGATGACATGACATGACTTCACATTTGGCTCATGGCCTACTACAGTAGGCCATGTTTGGCTAGTTGCGTCTCTGCATGTTCCTGACAGTTGATAACATATTTACAATCAAATTTTATCGAATTAGGTAAATAACTAGGTCAGCCGCGTCTATTCGGTATTCGATTGAAATTATACGATTCGATTCGATGTTTCATACCATTCGATTTTGCCCAGACCTAGTCAAAACTTTAGAACTGGTATCCGTTTCATATTTCTGCTCGGGAGTCAGTATCAGCGATTGCGGGGAATCGTGGTAGTTAACCTGGCCGTTGGCCACCTTCGGATCGTGAGATCCCGGGGTCGATTCCCGACCGAGACTTGAAAATAGCATCCGTCACTCCTCTACTTAGAAGTCAGTGCAGTTTGTGACACCTTCACGGCCCTTTCATATGGAACAGGTATTCTACCTCCAATTTTCAAAATATTTGTTTGTATATGACTCTAGATAGCTTATGTTATGTAAATACGCCACTTATGATTTTAGCTTCTGTGGTAGGCCTTACGTGCTGATCAAATCATCAAATCATGCGAGCTAATTGGTTACGGGATTTCATTTCTTGCAGTGGATAACGCCCAACCTGACGAAAACCAGACGGAATCATCCACCACCCATCTCTATATTATAATCGCAGTTGTCATGGTCGTGTTTGCCGTCGCTGTTTCAACGTACTTATTCAAAAGGTAAGGGGCATGTATCTTCTCACTATTAAATCTCTATTATTGAGTGGCTATAACGGGCGACTCTGCAGATGACCTGATTGTGTTTTTGGGCTACAGCACAGCTGGACCTTGTGATGCCACATACTGTATATCGGTATCGTGAAGAAGATTCCCCTAAGATTTAACTTTCAGCGTTGGTTTATTGAGAATTAAAACTTTCGGAAGCCATCAGCTCCATTATATTCTTCACATAATCTCTGCATTTATCACGCCTCACTTTATCATCATCATATAACTCTGTCCCGCACCCTACCCTGATGGTTGCGGGCTTAGGGTGGGGGTCGGAGACTAATTGGCATCTATACTAGCTATACTGCACCGGTCCACTTCCACCGAACTATCTTATCACAGATTCTTTTATCACCAAACCATGTTATGGTGGAAGTCACGAAAGAAGGAGCGTAGTACGTCACAGCATGAGGAAGACCCTTACGTCATGAAGAAAATGCAGCTCCCAGGCAATATGCCACTGCCGCCGACGCCAGGTCGTGATTCGTTACCACGGAATTCGTCCTTCAACGGTACGTGATCGCAAATGTGGAGAATCTAAACTTGTTACCTGTCCCCCTATTAGCAACGTGTCCCCCCGCATGTCAATCTGAAGTCTCGAGGCTTGACGAGGCCTGCGCAATCTGAATTTCACGGCTTCAATCCCGAGTTGATGGCGCGTGTATCAGTCAGACAGCGCGGGGTTCTAAATCTGGGATTGAGCGTATAATCTATTCGGTCGATTCAGATTTCTGCAATATTTGATAAAGCGAGCGAGGAGTCCTTCTTTACGATATCTGTTGATCGCCCGCCATTGGCTCCATTACAATGGGCTTCATTATAACAGGCTTTAATGATTTCATTACCATTTCTTAAAACTTCACAGGTTCCGATTCTCTGGCTGGTTACAATTCTCAAATGTACGCACACACGCGACCACCATCTTATGGTCAAGCAGTGTCTCATTTTTGTCGAGAGCCAGATGGATTTGGAGCGGATTGGAACCGGTGAGTTATACAAACCTCATCTGGAACAGAGATCGAGGCCCCTTCGCGTTTGCCTTTGCACACTTGCACTTGGTCTTTCTCGTAGAGTCGCCATCTCTCTCTCTCTCTCTGTCTCTCTCTATTTCTCTTTCTTCATTGCTTAATGTCTCTCTCTCTCTCTTTTGTACTTTCTATCAATGTCCTTGTTTTTAACGAGATGGGATATATCACAAGAAAATCCTGCTCTCCGATTGGTTCATTCAAATGACGACGTCATTGAAATGCAACAATCTGATTGGATGGTTCACCCCACTTATATGTTTGATTTGGTATTTACAGAGAACCAATTTACGAAGACGACGCTCTGTCGGTGCATTCCGTTGCTTCGTCCGTCCGATCTTCCAACCGACACCCGGACCATGAAAGATTCAAACATCAGAAATTACTTGAGCGTGCAAATTCTGTGCGCATGCGCAGTAATAGTTTAGATTTCAATCCGTATTCGTCAGAAAATGCTGTCTATCCTGTATGTAACCCATATAGAAGCAATAGTTACCATGGAAATCACGGGTATAACCATCATGATAGTCTCTATGGATCGTTACCACCGACGTTTGGTCATGGGCATTCTGACATGTACGATATTTACGGCTCTGCACCAATACAACCAACCCCAGCAAGTCAGTTGATCACGTCATCAACGACAGATATTCCAGGAAACACGTCAAAGCATAACGACTTCATGATGCAACAATACCGAGGTCGTTCAACGTCAATGTATGATTTAACAACACCGGAGAAGACGTCACAATCACCGACTGAAAACCAGCGACTTGTTTCAGTCACGTCATCCACGACATCGACGAATCCAATTTTGAAGAAGACAAAACCAGTGGAGGAGAACGAACTGGCTTTTAGCGCCTTGAGATCAGCCAAGAGTATGAATGATTTGACAGCGATTAATACGAAACTCAATGAGTGCGTATCCTGGACTCTACCGTCACAGAGGCGCAGAAGCGTTGTTGACTATTCATAAGAGGGAAAGAGACAATAGGCCTATATATATATTCTACTATTAGGCAAATATTCTTAAAGAAGATCCTCACAAATTTAACGTTCAGCTTTGGTTTATTGAGAATTATAACATTCACACGCTTTCCGAACTCCGCTCAGCGTTCATCAGGTGAAGATGGAATGAATCGTAATAGCAACCTAATCTTGCAATGCATAGACTTCTGCAATAGGACATTCTCACGGCAGTGGCTGAGTGGCCGGATATAGCTTGGTGTGTTTTTTGCCAGTTATACAACAATGTTGAAGGCCGGTTTCGGCCGATTCATGTAGCATCTGAAAAAACTACTTACAGTACGTAGCGACCACGTATAATGCCTATCAGGGCCACTCACCGGATTTCGAGCACTACTAGCCAAGCAGGCCTACTGTTGCTAGCATTCTGCTGGTGAATATACAACATACTGTACATGTTTGAATGAATTTGTGTTTGGTGTTGGCGGTGCTGTCGTTAGGATATGACGGTAATTGGCTCATTGAGCGCAGGCGTCTTTGCAGCTGTCAGGATTCCACTTCTTGTCGGTGGTGCGGAAAGTTGGATGATTGACACAAAATTGAGCAGCGGTCAACCACTCTACGCATCCATATCCTAGCATAAATCGACCAAATGAATTGGAGTGATTAAGGTCGAGAAATTTGATAGATGCCGATTGCTTTATTGGTAAAAGTAAAGGTCCGAACGTCCGTAATGAGCTCGATGCGAACTCATACCTGGTAAGTCGTTTAGTGAGTGAGAGTCTAGGACGTAGGCCTACTGAGGCTCGGTTCGAAACTTGGGCGCACACTAAAGACTAAAGAGACGCGGACTGCATGACTTTTCGGTCAAGTCGATTTACTCAATATATTGTAACATCAAGAAATAGTGCTTGATCAGATTAAGTTTCCAGAAGTAAATGGAAATCAATTGAAACAAACTGGACACTAAATATCTACAGAAATTTACCAAGTTACTATTGACCGGGAGATCCTGTCGCCTGGGCATCGTCACGAACCTGAATTACGAGCATTATGAACCCAGTCTCTGACGGTCGCGTAGGATGACGATGGTTCTCCAGGTTGTCCCTCATGAATGAGACAGAGACTGTGGGTAGCCAAGCCATTTTTGAGAAGCTTTCTCAACTTTTTTTATAGTTCTATCAATATGAATATTTACGAGATCGCTTTCCTTTCCGCTTACGCTTTCCGCTACGTTGACTTTTTCTTCTTTTTACATTATAAGTATTTGCTTTTTTCCCAGTATCGTAGCCCTCGTCAAAATCTCGAGCCTTCTCAATGACATAGTAAGGAGGAGGTCTATCACCGCTAGATGGCAGATTATTTCTGTTACGCTTGAGTGATCCTCGGCGTTTCTCGGATCTAGATTTGCGTCGTCTGTGGTAGTCGTCTGAGTCTGATTCTGTGTAGGTTGTGGAGCTGCTGCTGTCTGATAGGTCAGAGCTGTCAGACGGACGCTTCCGTCTTGATAATGGATTATCATCGACACGGACCCATCCATCCATCTCTGCCGGTAAGTAACACAAACTTCTTGATCTTGAATGTCCACTTTTGACTACCGGTATGGTTACCGGTACTTCACTTCGTAGCCTTGTGTGTGAACGCCTTGCGCGTGACTCACTCCTGTGGGATGTATGTGATTTTAAAGTTGCAACTTGAGACCTACCGGTAGTAAAAAGAACGGTAATATTATACTACTGATGCCGCCGACATTGGCATCGTACGCGTACAGTTCCAGTACAGTTGGGCCCAGCCGTACACCGCGCTATGGTTGATAGATTGGCGCTACCAGCCCTATTCTTGGTGTATTGTCTGCTCGATTAGGGAAATAAGTTCGGCAAGAGGGTGGAGCGGCTTTGGAACAGCCGGTAGTAAAAAACTTTTGTAGGTTTTGTATTTTTATTGCTAACGTTCCTCGTGATTTTGTTTATAATGGAGTTGAGCTGTAGTAAAATCGTATTTCGATGGCAGTGATGTACTAATAACTTCTTCTGACGGAAGTCTGGTAATCTCGTAGCTACGAGTCTAGTTTCTTCTGGGGTCGATGCATGCAGGATATAGTGTTTCTCATAATAAGCGACATGGCGTTCGCTCCACATCCGTTGCCATATTCCCGACACAGAGTCGGAGAATTGAGTTTTCTTGTTAGCACGAGAGGGTGTAGTCTGCTCCCCTATACTGCTGTGTAGGCGCCGCCCGCGTCTCTAATAGTTTCGTAAGGCAACTTGAAAACGAATACCAACTCACTTGCGAGAATCGGCAGTACGCGATCTCGACGATCTCACTCCAGTATGAGGCATCGTAGTGACGGCTCGTCTACCAGACTGGTCAACTGTGACAGGATATTGTAAATATGATATCGTAGGTTGCATTCCTGACCAAGAAGGCATTCGATTGAATGAGGGATGGTGCTGAAAAATTGGATATGAGTCATTTTATGAAAGTTGAAAAAGGGTAATCTGGTATAAACGGTGTTAGGATTTCCCTATGGCCCTTATCGCAAGCTCCCCCTACCCGCATGTTTGACTGTAGGCATATCAGTGATAACGTAGATTAGGCTGATAAATTTCCCTACTGCTAGTTCTGCTGATCCGCCCAACACGGCAAGGTTTCATAGCGAACTTTGGCCGATTTAGTGGGCCCGTGCACGATCGATTAATTGCGCGCGCATGATTGATTGATTGATTGATTGATTGGTGGATTGCGCCCGAGCATGATTGATTGCTTAATTAGTTGATTGATTGATTGATTGGTAATTTATTGATTGATTGATTGGTTGGTTGATTGCGCCGGCGCGTGATTGACTGATTACTCCCATGCACGATGGATATTTCGTCCATGGCAGCCGTACACCGCTAGCCGTTCTGGTCGATTTGGTAATAGTTGCGATTGCACAATTTATAGTTATAGTGATCTGATCTGAAAGAGACGAACATCTTTTGCTCGATGCAGGTACTCCACTAAGCCGGCGCTACTAACACTACAGTAGGGCTGGTTAACTCTCACATGCATAATATCTTCGCTAGGACGCGGATCTTGTATAATTCCCGGGATCGGAACCATCGAAAATGCTGGTGGCCCATCGTGAAGTCCGGGGTTTTTCAAGTTTGCTTTCTGTGATTTTTTTCGTCTCACTTTATCGCACACGCATCTGCGTAAGAAGGGTGATTAATGGCAATTATATCAGTGGTTACTTTATCGGGTGTAGCATTTATGCGTTACCAGGGTGCGTCGATCATTTGTATTTTGTAACAGTGGTATATACTACAGTACTGTAATTTCTCGGAGCATCTTGGTCGAAGTAAAAGGACACGTTAGCTGGGGTAGCCATAGAGGTGAAGGCAGGGTGCGCATGCGTATCGCTAGATTGGCCCGCATCTTACGAAAGGGAATCTGTATTCTGTACGTCCCGCCATCGAGCAACTGCGCAACATTTCGTGGTGTGGGGCCGTGTGGGTATGTAGACGGCCATATTCGGGGAAAAGCTCGTTTAAATAGCTAGACCTATGGCCTACTCTATAGGCTAAAGTAGGCCATGCTACACCATAGGTGTACCAGTAGCGTACGTTATTGTGGCCAAGGCAAATGGCAAGGAATGTGTACTCACAGCTTTAGAACTACAGCTATGATGACCAGCAGCACAGCGCCTCCCGCTGCGATGCCCGCTATGATTGTATAGTCAAGACCAAGAGTTGTGTCGCTCGTCTCTCGCTCCATTGTGATCACATCTAGGAAAAAGGTATTGCTTCTAATACTTAGAATACAGGGCTACTATGAAACAACAGGCGGGCAAGACCGGTAAAGACTGAAGAGATGCCCATAAGACGCCCCCTAGTTAGGGCGACCGAGCATTACCATAGTTAATGCGAGTCGCCAAAACTTCTACGTTGTTCATTCCCCTCCCTCAGCCGTTTAACGTATATACTGTAGGTAATTCTATGGTCCTTGTTTTAGGGTCATCGGAATTTTGTTTCATCTGCTAATTCACACTTACTTGACCTGCCGTGATCGACAGCACGAGCGTTATTGTTAGCTCCATATATCACTGGTCCGTTCGTTCGTCTTGACGGCGGGGAGCGGAACTCTACCCGATTCGGTGATGGAGATCTCGATGGCTTATTCGGTGAGCGTGGCGTTGGAGGTTTCCCCGGTTCTTCAGATTGAGATCTGAAATTTATACAGAAAAATAGTGGACCCGATGGTGGACTATCCAAATAGTAATTGATAGAACAAGTCATATAGTTTGAACTTTGAATCAACCATGGATAGAAAGCATTGTATTCGATGATTAAGCCTATGTGTTTAGTAGTGGAGGTGGAAAATTGTGGGGCCGGCGGCGGGTGATCCAAATAGTAACAGATAGAATAAGTAACCACAGATTTAAATCCAGTTATATTGAAGTGTACTCCATTAAATTGGACTGCTCGTTACATCTGTGGTTACTTATTCCATCTTATTACTTTCTGGAGGTGGGGATTTCGAAGCTTTAGCATCGTATGGTGTTTCAACTCACGGATCAGCAACGTTTGTTCCTTTGCCAGGATTACTTCCAAATACTTTGATAGGTCCGGTTGGATTTTTTGGTTTTGGTTTTCCTGGTTTTGGTTTCGATGTGGGTCGCTTTCTATTCCTTGAAGGAGTCTTTTTACTGAAGGCCCAGGAAGCTGGAAATTCCAATGTATATTGAGATTTTGAGTATACTTAGAAAAGCGACAGATAGCGGTCAAATTGTGCTCAAGGCTTAAGCCAGACATATCTTATACCTTTTTGATCTCCACCCTTACTACTATTGGACTATGCTGTTGTAATTGCGTATACTACATCGTTTTACATACTTTTAAAACCTCCGACTTCTTTGACTGCCTTGAAACGTAAGTCGAAGCCTTTTGTTTTTTCTCCAGATGTGTCTCCTTGAAGGTCAAAACGGACTCTATAACCTGTTATGTTTTGTTGCGTTATCCAAATGTGATGCTGTGAGTCTGATCCGCGGAGGGATGGAGTCGTAGTCTAGTGCATGGTAAACGTAAATGTTTGGATTTTATGACTTGATATTTGACTGGCACCCTCTCACCAGCCATATGTTCAATCCAAGTTCCAAAACGAACTTTTTAAGCTGTTATGCGTATCACCATGCGACCGCAAATAGGATCTAAGCATTCTAAGGCCGATTGGTAGACATAGAGGCAAATGGTTGTGGAATATAAGACCTTAAGACCTTTATGGCTCGGGTGGATTCCGTAAGGCTTGTTCACACTGAGCGCCACGCCCGTGTTTGTTCTGTTAGCGCTTCTAACGCTCAGCATTTTACGTCGAGCGTCTCCTGACGTTCGCGCTGATCGCTCGATACTCGTAAATGTTCTGACGTCAAAGCGCAAATTCCCTTGTCGTTGACGGTTCGCTATCTCGCTTTCGTGAACAAGGCTTGACTCTGAGTGTTATACAACTCACCGTATGATACGTAATCTCCAGGTCTGCTGGTACCACAGAACTTTCCCTGAAAAATCAGAGACGTCAATATCTTTCGAACGTGAGACTCGCAGAGTTTCGCAAACGATGGCATCACGATATTTCGCGCCTAAAGACGCCTCGATCACGCTTATCTCAGGCGCTTTTGGTGAATCCAAATTCAGCTTTAATACACTACATAGCTTTCAAAATTCTTTGCGTCCGAATTCGTCTCAAATTGTCCATCATGAGGCCATTCTATAGCTAAAAGCCCCCTCCCCCTAGTCAGAAAAATGCGAGCGTCTCTACATGACGCGTGTGTGGGGTTTGCCAAGGCTTGCGCATGGAACGCCACGCATTATGAGGCCCACACATTGCCCTGTCAGGGAAATACCGGGCACGGCACGGCATTCACGTGCCATACGTAGGCGGTACGTAGATTTCTGATTCCCCATATCTGCTGTTAGTGTTGATTTACGCGACCTAATTTGTAGCTTTTTACATCTACTGGTCCAACTATTGCGTAAGCACCAGGTATTAGGTATAGGCCGTTGTCTATATATCAAATGCGGAAGCTGTGTAGTTGTAGTTGTAGTTGTAATAGTATACTTACCATAGAATGGCCAACTTTGTAATCTAGAACTTCAACAAACTGTGTGAAACAACTTCCTCTCGACCCTGTCATGTTCAGAGTATGAAAGGCAAGCCTTACTTTGTATCCTGGATTTGATTGGATTCTAAAAATGAAAATTTTGACTTCAAATTTATGTAATGAAGTTTTACAATAAGTAAGCTGGGGCGTTAAATTCGTGACTTATTAATCGTCTGCAATCGCCTCTTCTGACTTGAAGTTGAAAGTCAGCTCAAAGTTGAAAGTCGACTTTAAAGCGGTGGTTGCTGGTGATTTGGTGATTTGGTGAGAAATATGACCACTGGATGCCATGACGCATTTACGCGGCTGCTGTTCTAATAGACCGATACGCGCCAAAAAGATTTTCCCGTCATTCGGCCATGTTTTCCGTTGGAGGGTTGGGCCATAACGGATCGAACCGCTCACGTTTTACCAGTGATTTTATGCCGGCCCTGTAGCAATCGCAAACCTCCCCGTTTGCCCCCTGTCTTGGGACTGTCATGGTGGCGGAACTTACAAGTTAAAAGTTTCAAACAGGGAGGGGGCGTTTAAAATATAAGTTGATATTGAAGCTTACACCCAGCTGCATTGTATTTGAGTATTAATCCCGCCTGGAAAGCCTGGACTTTTGATGCTTCCCCACTTTCTGGGAAAGGCGTGAACGTTGTGCAGACACTGTTTCCTCCCTGGCAAAAAAATCATCTCCGGGTTAAACACTGGTAGAATTACATACCGTCGTACATTACCAGTGTTTCCCCTGGCAGAAAAAAAGAAACGTGCCCGGGTGAAACACTGGTAAAATTACTCAAGGCAAGGCTGCAGTTCGGACTCGTGTCTAATAGTCATGGTCGTCGTACATTACCAGTGTTTCCCCTGGCAAAAAAAAAGAACATGTCCGGGTGAAACCATGTACTAAAGCACGGGTAAATTTACTCTCTTGCGTAGTGCGTATCTGCAGACGTAAAGAGCCAAAGCAGACGCGGCACGCAACTCAATGATTACTTACATGCAGGAGCCTCGATTGTCGCCTCCGTGATTGCTCCAATAATGAGTAGAACTACGAGGATGTTTTCTACATGACAACCTATCGTCATCATTCCGTATAGACTATAGTAACATCTATAACAATATTCGATACGCAATTCATATGTATAGTCGCGACCCATTCTATGACCGTTGCGCAAAATATCTTCGCGTCGAAGGCGGAACTAAAAATCTTTTATAATTAAATATCTTAAAGAAGATCACCACAGATTTGACGTGCAGCCTTGGTTTATTGAGAATTATTGGTTTATTTTGAATATTTATAGGGAAGCTATTTTCACCTGATGAAGGAGAAGAGCTCCGAAAGCTTGCGAATGTTCTAATTCTCAATAAACCAAGGCTGGGCGTTAAATCTGTGGTGAATCTTCTTTACAATATCTATCGGCTCCAATAGATCTTCTATAATTTAAAAAAATCAAATAATTTGGTTTGTTGAGAGTTTTGTGGGTGTTGACACCTAGAGCAACACTACGTTCTTGCCTTAAAACTCCAGCTAGCACTGTTGCGCACCCTAACGTAACAACACGATGGCTGAGTCTCTTGCTCTTGCATATACGTTGCCTCTAATATACGGATACCAATCTGGCATTCTAAACGGTACGTATGTACTGTAGGCGATAGAATCGTTAACCAACAACACCGGATTTTTCTTCAATGTTTATGACGGAAAGTAGATCGTAAGAATCTCGTAAATAAATCTCGTAATAACCTGCGTTTGCTGTCATGGAAGTCATTTTGCCGTCAGAGGAAAAGATGCATATGGCGGACGATCAATAGAATAATATTAGAACATAGCACGAAAATGACACCACGGACCTGACGCCTTGCCACATTTATTGTGAACTTGATTTAAAAGTAATCCTACGAAGAAGCGTTCACTATATGTGATCAAACGCGTCCACACTCCTGACCGCACATCCCGTACAGCGTACAGCGCGAGCGCATAAGGCTATGAACGTATAGGTGCCTCACCGCCGTCTTATCGGGAGGTCCTGGGTTCGATACTCGACCTAGTCAAACCAAAGACTTTAAAATTGGTATCCATTTCTCTTCTCGGCAGTCAGAGTCGGGGCTGAGGGAGGGTTGTGATCGTAATAGTGATTCGGGCTATAAGCTGGATAAATCGATATCGCGTACATGAAATAAGCAGCAGAAAGCACCATTAATTCAAAACTACAACAACAACACTCCTGCTTACTATCCCTAGATCACCATGACGGAGGCAGGGAATAAGCATTATACCTTCTATACCCACTGAATGATCGTATGTGGACTCCTAGTCTGATCGAATCTCGTTCTGCTTTCAGAAATGTCGTTTGGCGACTGTATTAGATCAACATTTTACAAGAAGCTATAGCTATTCGAACAACGCATCTCATATAACCTATCATTAGAATCCAACAGGTCACGATATAATGACCGTATCGACATCTAATTACTGCACTAGACTGAAACTCGATTCGACATGTCGATTTGAACGTTCGCAGACGCTGCAAGACGATATAACCACCACAGATTTAACTGCAGGAGGACAGGAGCTCCGAATGCTTGTGAATTATATTCCAATACACTGGACCGGACGTTAAAATCCGAGGTGACTTATTCTATCTATTACTACCACCGGCTCCACTATTTTTCGCTAAATTAATGGTAACCCATGCTCCTCCTAATCCTGGTTCTTCAAATAATTTTTATAAGATTTCTTCTTATTAATTCCCAATTAGTTTATTATGCCTTGAAAGGGTTATACTAATTTCCCTAATATACTGAAATCGTTGCCTCGAAAGCTTAACAACCTGGTATTAACAATATTACTAAGCCTAAGATTACGGCAATGTAAATCCTGTTTATATGCGATTTCGATAGTGTCGATAAACATGATTCTGGCGGTAAGCAGTGTTCCCCATGTACTGCAAATTCAATAGCCATTTACCGCATGACTGACTAAATTTTCTGGATATACATCAATATAGAACGTCTAGACAGATAGTTTTATTGTTCTCGATAGTTTGTGTGTATCTGATATTAGATATTTTGAAAGTTTTATATCGGGTTCATGGGGAACACGGTGCATTGATATGTTTCGCTGCCTTAGGGCGATTGAATGATTGTAAATTGAAGTGGAATCGCAAGTTTTTCAACTTTAGCTTCAAGCTATGTCTGCATACTTTGTGGCAATAAAAATTTTCACAAGTGTAACCGGTCCGTTATAAAACCTAATTGGCGCGAAAATCAGTTGAAGTTAGACCGGGTGGCTCGGAGAAATTTCGGGCCCCGGAGCAGGTCTAAAGTTCTCTCTCTCCCCCCTCAAGTTTTTGGGCCACTCAAAATTGGGTGCCTCAAAGTTGGGGATTTTATCCGCTACCCCAAACACCTGCCCCAGAGCAATACCCCACTGCTCACTGCCCCAGTGCGCATCTGAAGGCCGACACTACATGAAGGTGTGGTGATGTGCAATAAGGTTTATTAAATGTGGAATAAATCAATTCTTGAAAGTAAGGAAGCGAGAGACTAGAAAATATATACAGTATAAGGAAGATCGATTAACTCAGTTTAGACAATACGTCTAAGCTTCGTAAGCTTTGCTTAGCGTTATTTTTCACCCGAAGTATTTTCAGCGTGAGTTCTTGTCCCCTATGCTGATGCGCGCTTGGAGCTCGCCTGCACGTTGTCGGGGCCGTTGATGGTGACCAGTGATGTGATTTGGCTGAGTCCAATATTTGTGGCCAGGAGTCGCCAGCAACACATTTTTTAATCTTGCCTTGCCAACCATGGACGCATCCATCAATGCCAGAATTTATTTGTGATGTTGTTCACATAAGGTGTTAATTGCCATCTGCCATCTCAGAACAAACTACGCATGAAACTATATATGGTTTACGAAGCCAGTGGTGGAGTTGTCTGTGCATATAGTTCAGTTACCTCAATCACCCAGAGGTGATTGAACTATGGTCTGTGCTTGATCTTCTGTTTTGGAAACATGCTGTCGGTTTGTCTTTTCCTCCGCTGGTTTAGCTGCCTTGTGCTTGTGTCTGGTTCGTATTTTATTTTCCGGTTTTATGTGTAGTTTTGTACCTCCTGTTTTACGCGTTGAAATTGAATTTAAATTGTTTGAACCACTGACCGGAGTTCGTTTCCGAGGACGACGATTAGGTTCTCTCGTTTCACATTCTCTCTTTTTTTCGTCTCTTGTATTACCGGCTGTCGTCTTAAACTCTCTCGTTTTGCTTTCTTTCGTATCTTTCTGTTTTCTTGTTTTGGATTTTTTCGCTGCTCTCGATGACGGGGTGTCAATTTCATCATTCTCTCCTTTTTTCACCCACGGGCTCCTTTTGACGTCTGTGTTTTCTTTTGTGGGCTTGGTCTTTGTAGATTCCCGTTGCCTTGCACGCATAGCCGGAACTTTTCTTCGATGCTTGCGATTCGTTGGACGATTGTTTACAGTGTTCTTGTTCTCATCAGTTTTTTGTCTATTGGGAACATTACTTTTTTTCGCTTTGGAATTTTTGCGTGGCGGTCGATTTGTTGGAGTGTCGTCGACGTGCGGAGATTTGACTTTGGCGTCAACAGTTTTCTTAGGTTTCCCGTTAGTGGCTGATTTATTGTCGCGCCCGTCTGTAGTTTGTTTGGTTGCGGCAGGTTTTGTGGTTATCTTGGTGGCGTCGTTACCGGATGATTTGTCACTGTGTTGCTTCGTCGCCAGTTCAGGCTTAGATGTCGTTCTGCGTATTTTCTTTTCTGTGGAAATATTTAATTCTGTTGTAATTGTGCTAAATAAAAGTTGTGCGCGGTTTGCACAAGTCGCTCGTGCCAGAAAGCTTTAATTTTCGAGACTGTGTATCAACGCGAGAGAACCGAGTTCAAATTAGGACTCGACCGATTTATCGTGGCTGATTGTATTTTTCTGGTATGGACCGTCAGCTACGTAAGGAGGTCGTTATTATAAGCCGCCGATATTCATGAGTTTTCCATAATCCCTGTCCGCCATAACTCAGTTGAGGAGGTCGATCTCTAGTTCAAATCCTTGGTAAATCAACCAAATCTCGTGGCTTGGGCGGAGATATTTTGCGATAGGAAGTGAGTATCTGATACATACCCGGAAATTTCTCTTTTTCTTGTCTTACTCCGTTATAGGAATGATTCTTTCGGTGTAGTGGAGCTATGACATCGATTTTAGACGGGCTGGGATACTATAGAAACAAAGATTTGTTCAGCCTTTTCCAAACTATTTTGAAATCTATGATAATGGAGCCTAACTCACATTAGCATTGCCATTTTCGAAGTCCCACTCGCTCTGCTCAAGATACTCCTTTTCCTTTTTCTCATCGACGAGTTTCCTATAAAAAGTATACAGGATTTCAATTAACTTCGTGTAGGACATGTCACTGCTGTTAGGATCAGGTTACGATGTTAAAACTGCCACTCGTTGGCCACCTTATCAAGATTTGCATTGCGGTTTGGGTTAGGTTTTTTCAATTACATCAGAATATAGACTGTGATTCTACGATACCTTTTAATGATTACTCCTGCAATGCATCCAACGAAGGCGATAGAGACGAAGACAATGATAGCAATTTGCCATACTGTAAGGGAACTTCCGTTGTCGTTTCCCTTGTCATCTGCAGCTGGCGCGTTATCTGTGCAGAATAAAGCCCGTTTTGTTACGCTACTGTATGCAGTTACCTGTGCTTGTTGCTAAGTAGATTGAAGAGGTATAAGGAGCAGGTTGTGTGGTAGCATTGGTTAACTTTCACTCACTAGATCCAGGTCGATTGCCTGTGCCGTATATTGTCTTGGGTAGGTCTGATGGATTCCGGTCGAGCGCAGCGCCAACTGAATTTTTCACTTTGTTTCTATGAATAAGTCCGGGTCATTGGATTTGCACGGTAAGCCGGGAAGGGTATCTCAAGGTTTTTAAAATGTACAGTGCTTACTTCAATTCTGGGCTTTTTGCAGCACGTCTCCTGTGAATACACGCGGAAAATGTTAGCGCTCATGCAAACAAGTCGAGTGGTGAGAGAGTTATCATCATACCGAAACCCTGGTGCGTCCTTCACGACTTTGTAACTTATAATGAACGGGCTTTTATCTTCACGTAACTTCGTCACGAGTGGCTCCGACCCTTGGATATCAATTCGTACTTTCTGACCTATACAACACAACGTAGGATAACAGCGACGGCCACAATTTCGTTCCCGGTCAAGACATATATATACCGCAGGTTCAAAAGCTTTTGAAGCCCGCTTCATCGTTAGGTGAAACGGAATATAGTTTTGGAAGGGAAGGAAAGGAAACTATGTCACATCAGGGCCTACTCTAAGTGATGAACTAGATATCGTCTGAACGGATTTCTGACTAACCTACGCCCTACACCGAGATTGTCATTTCTGAAATGGCCTTAATTTCAGTATGCACTTGGAAACTGGAGGTGAGATTTGTGGTGGCACTATATTATGTCATATTCAAAATGGGTCACTAACCGGCTGACACGTAGTCTCCATGCCTTTTGTTTCCACATAGCCGTCCTTGCGACTTGCCAGCTCTGATGTCAATCAACTGAAAAGAATATTTCCTAGGCGTAAGCAGATAGCTTATGATAGGGCAGTCCATTAAGTCGTGTAGCGCGGTTTCGATAGGTTATTGCTTCCCGCCATATTAGAGCAGGCCGTTATAAGATTGATTGGAGAGTTGGTGAGTTGTTGGGTCTGAAATTACTCACAATTTCGAGATTTGCGGACGATTGGTATCTCTTACTTCTCTGTCTGCCAGTCAGTATTGGGGGAAGTGCGGAGGGTCGTGGTTGTGATAGTGATCCGGGCTATAAACTGGACATATCGACACGCATATTGAGCATTGACCTGGCGTATGATCTTAGTGGTTGAAAAGCGCCATAAATCCAAGCAAAAACAACTTATAGATATACCTTACCTCTAAGAACTGCTGCGTGCATCCACTTCCTGTCTTCTCACCGAAATCTAGCCTTTCGAATGCTAGCCTGACTTGTGAGTTTGGGATATCAGACGAAATGCTACAGAGAAGGTTTTACATTATTATAGAGATATATATAGAGAATATATATAGAGGAGATAGAGAGAGAAAGAGGGTGAAATCGAGAGAGATAGAGTCTACTTACAACCATGAACACTGGAATTGTGTCGCTTGTAATTTGTGAAGACTAATTTTTCTGATGGTTCTCCACGACACGCTGGCAGTCAAATATTTTATGCAGTGGGTCCCTGAAAAATTGTCTGATTGATCAATTTTGTTACAGATGCAGTCTTCCGCAATATTTAGGCAATACGTAATTCGTTACAGATGTGGAATCCCGGAAATATAGGCCTAACGCACTTACGTTCCGGCCTCTGCAATGTAGGAGTCCAATTACTGTTCGTGAGCGTACGGTGCGGCGGATGGGAGAGTAGATATGTCTCATCTCATGTGTGTGTGCTCGGTATCGGGAGTGTATGACGTTTAATAAATCAATTAATCAATCAATCAATCAATCGGACGATGCGTAACAATCGCGTTGGAGGAATAAAAGCTATTTCGAAGGGATAGGCCATGACGTATCTATCACCTTAAATGGACATTGCATCAATCAAAATTTTTCTCCGCCATTAGAAACCTAACGATTTATGAATCGCTGGAATTTGATATCATTTCGAACAGGTTTGACGAGGCTGTAAATGTCCCATAATCATCTCAGCGCGCTAACCGTAAAATCGTATTTATGCGAGTCAGGCTTTAAATAACGACGTTTTGCGGTTGCAAATGATATCTGTTGAATCTAATAAACGTTGGTATGAGCTAAACCGATCATTGCATAGCTGCGATTCGAATATAGTAAGAAATAAGAAGATTTACGACAGATTTAACACCCAGATCCTTGGTTTATTAAGAATTATAACATTCAAAAGCTTTCCGAGTTTCACGCCTTCATCAGATCGAGTGGTTATGGTTGTGATAGTGATCCAGGCTCTCAACCAGAAATATAGACATGTGTATACTAAACTTTTACCTGGTGTACAGGACCTTAGTAGTTGAAAATGCTATAAATGCAAAACAAAGCCCGCTGGTATGATGCGGCTCTGGTTACTGACTGTCAAGCAAGATCGTGAACAACGGCGTTATCAATTTCTTTTGCTCCATTATATCAGATCGGGAAACTAAGACGAAACACAACACGTCCACGTATATTTACGTTTACATTTATTCTACATATTTTCAAAGCTTGCCGACTTTGAGAGTTTATGTCCGGTATCCATTACAGAATAAGTTTGATTAGCTTCAATTTTCTTGTATTCTTCCCCGAGGGTCTGGAATTCTCGATGGCGTCAGGCAATCGGAAACGACCAATTATAAATTACAGGTCTCTGATGACCCACCTGCTGGTTAACAGCCATTCTAAGGTTTTTGCCTCCGTGAGCCAGAATGTAGCTAAAAATAGCCACAACCGACTGTGGCCTAGTAGGCCTATACATCGGTGGGAAAGTTACAAAGACTTTACCAGGCGCTTGTGAACACTCGCACCTATCCCGATCGTGGTCGCAAAGGCAGATGTGCAGATCCACCCGCATTTCGTGGTTAAGGCAATATATAGCGGACTAAAGAGTCGTCGAAATCTCAATATCTTCTTTCGTTTGGCGCTTTCTTTCCTCCAGACTAAACGTCAGGGCAGCCACTGTTTCGCAGCCCCATTTAGGTTGTTCAGAGCAGTCACGCTCCGTTGGGCGGCTTTCCGAAGCACTCGATTATTGTATGCATATTTTCAACATTCGATTTACATCCCAAGCGAGTTCGCTACGGCGGAGTGTCTTACAGCAAACTGTGGATGCTGACGTTTTTATTGCATACACAGTAACGTTCCTGGTGCAATTACTAAGAAAGCTCTGATTTACAACGCTACTGCCAATAAATACACATGTGAGTGGTTTATTGAATAATAAACTTCAGTCGTAGTTTAATGACGGTAATTTAGCGCAGATGGTCTCACCTCTAATGCGACCGTGGAGTAACTCAGCTGATAAATCACTAATTTTCTGGTATGCGCACAAATTGGATCAATTTCGCCCACCGGTTAATCCGTAGTGAATTGAGCCTTCACGAACAGCTGCACGAGCAACACTAATTAGTCTAGCGTATCGACGGTATACGTAAAAATTGCTTTGATTGGTTGGCAATGACAATGTTGGCCTGACTGGCAAATGTAACACCATCGACCACCTGCATGAATTGCTACCAGACAAAGCTGCTTTTTTCAGTCGATGACGTAATATTTGTCGTAGCGAACTTTAGTCAGAGCAACAAGTCGCCACAGATTTTACGACTAGACCAGTTTATTGGAATATAATTCACGAGCTTTCGGATATCTACCGTACTATAATAATAAATATTTAATGTCCAGCTCATTTTTTTGGAATATATTTCACGAGTACCCGGATATCTACCCTACTACAGTATTAGATATAATAAGTCAATACATATTTAATGTCCAGTCCAGTTTATTGGAACATAATCCACGACGGAGCTCCGCTCCTTCATCAGGTGAAGATGGAATGAAAAGCCTGAGTTTCACAGAAAAATAGGCTTCCCCGTATTCGACCGAAAATCATTTTCATCATCCGCGAATTTTAAACGATGCCGATCCGATTTTACTATTCTACCTTGCCTGTTACCGCAATAGCATGAAATAATATGCAATACATCAGAATACGGCGCGAAGAGAAGTCGTTATAGGTTCTACTTACAGCCAGGATCAGGGTATCTCTTTTCTCCTTTCTTCACTTTTACAGGCGGAATGATTTGAGGAAGGTCTCCAACTAAGGAAAATTAAAATGATTAAGTTTAAAGTCAGAGACCTGTGTAGGCTACTTGTGCAGCATGTGCCATAGGTCGTGCGAATCACGCATTGGCGTCCATGGGTACACTAGACGCTGCCATAAAAAAATTGCCTCTCGTCGAGTAAAATATGATCGAGATCGAAAATCATGCCCTGTTATCCGAAACACAGCCTTCCGCACTTGCCCGCTGCTGAATGCCAAGCAGAAATAGGTGTCTTTGCTTCGGGGGACTTCCCTGTCTGTCACAGCAGGGTGGACAGGCAATCCACTCGGCTAAATGAGCGTTCAAAGTGATTTAGATAATCGATGTACTGAGCGAGCAGGCCCCTCACCGCGACCCTGATCTCTGGCGTCTTCCTGCATTTTGTGACCCAGTGGTTGGTATCGTGCAGCAGGCGGTATCGTGCAGTGCTGGTTCCTCAACCCCTACACACTTCTAAAACACAGGCAGGAAAGCATTAGCCTAATCATGAGAAAACTCACGAACTGCCCTAATCCTTGTCTCTGCTGCGTACGCCTATGGGAGGCTCTACTTATCAGCCACTTACTTTTTACCGTGTCCCTCTTGTCTCGTCTGAAGATACTTGATGCGTTGCACGGAGTGATTAAATAAATAACTATCATACTCAAAACCACACTATTGGCTGTCATCATAATGATGAACAGAAAGATGCTGAAATACAGGAATTGTTTGTGAGTCTTCTGCCCTGCCCACTTCAAAATAGACTTCGCACGGCGAACAAAACCGCGTGTAACTTGGCTGCGATTTTTTTCATTGGCGGAAAGCTTTGTAAGTCTGATAAGCATTATGGTGAATTGGTATCATGGATATATTAGTGCAGTGGTCGGAAACCACCGGTCAGCGACCCAAAGGTGGTCCACCAAGACCTTGCTAGTGGTCCGCGTGCACCAAAATTGGTATCGTGGATATATTAGTGTATATACACGTAGTAGGGAGTTGATTGCAGCTTTGCAAACGTCGCTAATCATGATTAACGTTGAGTAGAATCCCAGATAAGCGACCTCGTAATCCTTTAGTTCTTCTCAATGATATCCTAGCTGGCTCACTGCCATCCTCTATACTCGCACGGCTACACCTACATTCCGGTGTCCTAGCTTTTTGTCTAAAAGACTTTGTACAATGAAAACCGCCGGGAATATTTCCTGAACAATCTCTTTAGAATAGGAAATTGACACCACGGATTTAACATCCGGATACCTCGTTGATCGTAAAATTTAGTTCGAGCTATTCCTGTATCAATTTCTTATTACCCTCTACTAATCATCCATCCTATATATCAGCTCTCCACTAAAATTATTCGATGCTTTGCTGGACAATTGGTTTCTTACAAGGTAATTCAAACTCCGTAGCCTATACTCGCTACCGTTAGGCACGCCTAAACCATCGATATACTCTGGGGGTCTTTGCTTTCTGTCTGGAATATAGTGACAAACTGACACCGCGAGTTCAACATCCTGCCTTTTTGATCTTTTACATCCCACTAATCGTCCCTCCTATAAATGGCCTCACCGATGTTGCGACCGTGAAGCAACACACTTGAAAAAAGTACTAATAAGCCGGTGTGTCGGTGATCTAGGCACAAAATGGTTCAATTTCGTTTAAATCTATATTGTAAAGAAGATCACCACAGATTTAACGTCCAGCCTTATTTTATTAAGAATTAGATCGTCCGCTATCGGCTCCACTACACTGTTTCAATCTATAGCACAACTAAAATTTTACGAGCCTTTGCCGGACAAATTGTTTCGTACATGGTTATTCTAAACTCCTTAGCACACTACAACTGAAATATATTAGGCCTAGATTCCGATCGAGGCGGCTCTGCTTTACGGCAACAAGTTTGTTCTCTACGAGATATTCCAATGTCAATGTTATTCTCTCAAGGCAAGATGATCGATCATTTTATCAGATTGGATAAGATAGAAAAGAACAGGTTTGCCTGCGGGCAAAGAAGCGACGCTGCAATAAAATGTATTACCCTATGACTCCGTTTGATCTGACATTATATATGTAGGCTACACGTAGGCCTATAGGCATATAGGCGCAATTGCTCAGTCTTGTACAAATTCAAAGTGAATACTACGTAATTGCGTTTCATTTTCAAGACTGCAAGACTGCAGTATGTTTAAAATCCACGTAGATGCGCAAAGATCGCATTACATGCTGATTAATGACCTGTTTCCCGCGTACGCACCGCTAGAGGGCATCAAACCGTCAACGCCACCTATTATAGTAGATTTGCCGATGGACACTGTGCGTCAGCACGTATTGCCTCTGCTGTGAAATAGAAGTTCAAACGACTCCTGTATTCTGATCGTCCAAACCTCCGTTATATCCATGTATATATGTCACCCTATGCAATATGTTTGGTTTGGATCCGTAGAGTGCAGACCGTCAACTCTCAAGATGCCTTTATCTTACAGTTTAGGACTATACTTCCGTTTACCACTGATCGCTAACCATAATTCTCCGCACTCTCCCGATGCTGACTTCCAGGCAGAGAACTAACAGATACTGTAGTAAAAGGAACTATAAAATATTATAATTACAAATACACAGAACGGTAGAGAGAAGTCAATGTTGTTTGAAATTTCAACTGCTTAGATAAGCGATAACCGATATTATCGCCTAGAGCTGGCAGAGAAAGGTTGTTGATCAAGTTGACCTGGAATTTAACGATCATAGTTTGTCGCCGTAGGCACAACGGATGAGTGTTCCCTTCAAACGAAAATCAAGATTACGGCCATAGCGAAACAGGCTGTATCTTAGATTGTTATTATGTCTATAGGGAATTTCTGAGTAGTAGGCCTAGGTCTATAGTTCAAAGCCTTACGGTAGCAGGGAAACAAGCTGTAGCCTCTTGAAGAGTTTCTCTTTGGCGTAGATCGTTATGCAGCGTTCATTAATGTGCTTTTGTGGATAGGCCAGTTTTCAAAATTTCAGTCTATATGTAGTGAGGTCGGGACTGTGGCCGTATTAAGGTTCTGGTGCAATATCACTGTATTTTTTAGATACAGTATAAATGGCCTAGTTCAATGCCGTACGGTCACAGCGAAACAAGTTGTAGCCTCTTCGAAGGTGTCTAATTCAGTGTAGATTTAACGTCCAACCTGGTTTATTGACTATTAATACATTCACAAGCTTACAAGCTCTGCTCCTTCATCAGGTGAAGATAGAATGAATGAATGTAGATATGTAGATAGGTAGGGACTCCTGCGGTATTAAGCTGCAGAATATTTTCAGACGTTTTCCAGTCTATAAATATGCAGTCGTTTGAAATAGAATGTCATATAAACCCATCATGGTCATAAGACATGAAATATGAAATCGGCGTTACTTCTTTGGGTTGTGGTTTTAGCCTGTGGATGGATCTCGGCAGCTACTAGGATCAGACATAGAAGGGCCGTGTCCACTTCCCGTAAGCTCTTACACTTGTTGTTGCTATTTGAGTTCATTTGGCGAGGTACCGGTTTCGATTCCCGCGTCTGAGTCAAGCCAAAGACTTTAAAACTGGTATCCGTTCATCCACTCTTTGGAAATCCGTATCGGAGGAGAAAATAGCAATGTACACGCGAGTGCCAAATAGTGAACGTAGCTTGCTAGACCTATATCATACAGTGCGTATAATGGACAAATGTGGGGACTCCCTCGCGTAACAATTCACGAGCGTATATATAACCTGCGTTACGCACAAAGCCTAATAATTGGTAATGGACGTATGCATGTACTCAGGAAATCAGTAGCACACCACAATAATTTGTAAATTTCGAATGTGATATGCACAGTGACTTGGAGGAAGTGACGCAGTTAAAGCGACATAATTTAATAATTTCCATAACTTTCTTTTCATCGATGATTTTCTTCACACAGTTGGCGACGTTCTCGGCATCAAACCGAGCGGCACAAGAAGAAAGAAACCAATTAAAGTAACTCCTCCACTTCGTCTGAAACCTGGCGAAACTGCAGAACAGGCTCCCGGATGTAAGATATCTTATGGTGGTCAAAAAGGTTGTGTAAATCGTTAAACCTGGTATGAAATTAAATTCCGGGTTTAAAAACTTCAAACTTCTACATAATCTTTGAATATATGGCAAATCCGGTTTGTGAGAAAGAATTTATCCTCGGAATTATTCAATTCCATGGAGATAGTGTGACTTGAGAGATTGTATAGTCGCACGGGTTCTGGATAGGCGAAACACGCTCTAATGAGTCGTTAGTCGCCTCATAATGATCGCGTAGGGCACCCAAGTTTATGCTTAAGCCATAGTCATATCTTATGACTCCTTTTTAATCCCCATCCCAGGAGGTATTTTTTTCATATCTATAGCTTTAATCCGTATACCTTGCCTAGCTGACCTTGTCCTTTTAGGCGCACTAGACCTGTAAAACATGTGTCTCCCTTTAAAATTTCAGGGCAACATTGTATAAAGAATATCAGGGCTGGTTTAAACTGGAGAAGCATAAAGAGTCCAGGATACCCTGACTTTTTGGAGTCGCAAATTCAATGCTCTTGGATGTGAGTTGTTTTAGTGACGCTTACCGCGCGAAGTTGTTTTCTGCCACGGTCATGCAATGAGTCGCGACTCTACATATGCTACGGGGAACACTGCCCAGGGGGAACAATGTGACCGCGGGAAACCCTATGCGACCTATCTCTTAAAGTACAAGCTTCTATTACACGCGCTACTACGTACTGAGAGTGGAGTTGCAATGCAACCGGTGCGTCGTCTTCATTTCGTTCGATCAGAAATATTGATCCATCTTCTTTTAATTCATTTAATTTATCTTTATCACGACATCAACCAACCACAGTCATCATAAATCGCGGCCACGTAAGTACGGGTAAGTTCAAATGCCCAGTTTAATGCTACAAGCTTCTATTACACGCGCTACAACGTACTGAGCGTGGAATTGCAGACTCTGTGCACACCCGGTGTGTTAATTGACCATAATCACTGATTAGCTGATTGGTAATTAACGCTTGATTGCTTTTGGAATTCCCGACTTCGAATCCCAGGCAAACGTACAAGTTCTCTGCGGCGGCAATATCCAGTGTCGGTCGGAAAATGTGAAGGGTGGCTATTCTTTGATCTGCGCTGTGCGTACGAATAGTATAACGTGCTTTGTTGGAATTTCCGGCATTTTGTACCCTACTGGGGTCATATACGCTTGTTCAATGCTAGTGCACGATTTCGATCGTTCCGGTTTATAGCCCGGATCGCTATCACAATTACAACCCTCCGCTCTCCCCCGATACTGACTGTCAAGCAGAAAGGAACAGATACCAATTTTAATGTCTTTAGTTTGACTCAGATTTCGATCCGTGACTTGCCTATTGCCTATGCCCTATGAGGATAATTGCTTTTTTTACAGAATTGAGGCACCGATCGGAATGAAAGTCAAACTTGCGTTTCGTGACCTGGACATGATCGGTTTCACGGGATCTTGCGCAAAGCAATTCGTCCAGGTATGCAAGATAATGCATTAACAGGGTGTTAGGCGCACTAATGGTTAAACGTATGCCGTATAACGACATTGCGGTCTTTCGTTCATGACATTAGCGATATGAGTAGGCTATACCGTTAGGCGCCTTTTCCAACGGGCAGTCATCGATCCTGTGATTCTATGACATTTTCAACACGGAGATGTGCTTTCCGGGGACGCCACGCCTCGTAATCTAAAGACTATTGACGTATATTGACTTAAGGGTTTAGGCCTAAGCACGCACTGGATGGGAACGTGGGAAGCGCGTGCTCGCGGGGAGTACTGTGCCCACGGGGAACACCGTGCTCGCGGGGAACCACATGCTCACAGGATACACTGTGCCCACGGGGTGCACTGTGCTCACGGGGAACCACGTAGCCTACTTACGTGGAACACCGTGTTCGTTGGGAACACTGTGGTCACGGGAACCATGTGCTCACAGGGAACACTGTGCTCACGGGGAACCACGTACTTACTGGAACCACGTGGTTGCAGGGAAAATTGTGTTCATGGGGAACACTGCCCAGGGGGAACAATGTGACCGCGGGAAACCTTATGCGTATCTCTTAAATGACGTAGAACCTGTGAGTGTCTGATATTTTCGACTGAGAGATGCATTCAAAATTCACGTGACGTCACAACTTACGACATCTATAATTTTTATCAATTTTAGATCATTGATGTCGGGACTGGAAAATCTCAGGGACGATTCTGCGGCGGTTCAAGGCCCGGTGATTACGTCACACTTGGTTAGTATAGAATTGGTTATAGTCTTCCAACTTATAGAATATCCATCAACACACCAGGTCTGCTACGACCTCGAACGAAAGGAGGGGTCAGAGTGTTGTTACAACGAATTGACAGAACTAAATCGATTTTCACGTTATCGAGTTGATTGCAATCAACGTACATCAACGTACTCCCAATTGTTATCCGTTCCTTCCCTGCTGCTCCCCCGGTATCGGGGAAGTGCGGAGAGCCGTGATTGTAATAGTGATCCGGGCTATAAGCCGGGAGTATTGACACGTATACCGTGAGCATCGACCTGGCGTATATGACCTTAGTATTTGAAAAACGCCATAAATTCCAAATAAAAAAACCTCAAATACTGGCTTAAATACATTGCTTTACGCTCAAGACCGCAAGAGTGTTGTACCTTTTACGACGGCTGTATATACGATATCCGTCTGAACTGATATTTCAGGAACGAAGGCACGAGTTGACTTACAAGCAGACAAAGCCGTCACAAAAGTCCGCGGATTTTTTCTCAGTTATGCTGCAGTGAATGAAATACCGGGATTTAGATGTAAGTCGTTCTGATTGGTTGGATTTAAAAAACGTCACAATTAATATGCCACCTTTTTTGGCTTTAGCGTCCAAATCTTTTCCGTCCTTGGGAAGAAGCAGAGAGGGTGCTCCGGGTAGAGTGAATGTCAAGAATTTCTTATCAACCTCAAAACAAGCCGCACCGAAGGTACTCTCAGAATCTGTTGTTGTTTTGAATTTATGGCGTCTCTTAAACTACTTAGGTGATGTAGGTCAGGTCAATGTTTAATTTAGTAGTCGGTTGTCCCTCATGTTGAGGTCAAGAGATTGTAGAAAGCTCTTTCCTGTAAGAACGCAGCACCAATTCTACTAGTGCGCAGATTCACTCTGTAAAAGTAAGCAGTGTTGTTGTAATGTACGCCAATTCAATGCATATTGGCCGATATATTCTGTAGTATAGTAGGCCATGAGTAGTCCTACGCGTGCTGATTCGTCCGGTTTATAGCTCGCATCGCTATCTCACCAACAGCCCGTCGTACTCCTCCCGATTCTGATGATAATACAGATGTTGCAATTTACTGCTCAGATAACGTACGCCAGGTCAATACTTATACGCAGATCTCGATATTTCCGGTCACAACCGCAACCTTCCACCGTTGAATACTGACTTGTAGTTTACATACCAGGTCAATGTTTATAATAGCTATATAGTCTCGGAGCGTCAATTCTTCTGGTTTACTGCGTGTATCGCAGTCGCAGTGATAAGAAATTCTCAAGGCTTTCTAAGATTCAGTCACAGCACCGTCTTCTTGCAGCCTTCCACATCCAAACGGCGAGGAAATAAACCACTTGTTTACGAATCTGATCGAAGACCTGCCGTCACTGATCCGTCTGCATCAACAACAGAATCAGGACCAGCTGATGCGTATGTGTGACCACTCTGAATATTTTCTGCTCCCCTTAGACAACTAGACACCGCTACATATCGCCACCTTTCTAGGAAATAGCTATGGCTTATTATTAATGGCAGATTTGTTGTATTGGATTTACGGCGTTTTCACCCTACTAAGGTCATGTAACCCAGGCCAATGCTCATGCTACGCGTGTCAATACTTCTAGATAATGGCCGGGATCACAGCCACAACCACAGCCCTCCGCACTCGCCCGATACCAACTGCCAAGAAGAAGGAAACGGAAACCAATTTTAAAATGTTTGGTTTGACTCGGTCGGGAATTGAACTCGAAACCTCTCGATCAACAGGCGGGCTGCCAAAACCACGCGGTTCCTTTGAGACCAAATAGGCTGAGTTTGGATATTCAATTTGTGATGTCTACAGTGTCTGTATCTGATCGTCCGCGATCGGTTCCACCGTTAATTAGACTTGCGAACTTTTGACCTTTGACCTTTTTCAGTTTGAATTCAGAGGACGATCTTGGTTGGATCGGAGACGATGAGCAATTAACCAATGACGAACAGACACGTAACAATGGTAACAGACGACGAAATTCGCCAGCGAAAGTCGTTCCAACAAATCAAAAGCGAGTGTTACCCCCGGGACAGAGACCTACGGCACGACAGTATAACGGACCGCTGATATTCACACCAAGCACGTAAGGACATTTTGAAATCTTCTGGCTTAGTAGTGCGGAACGAAAGGCACTTCAATGGTTCTTATTCTACCTTGAACTTTAGCCTTTTGGGCAAATTTTTTTAAGATCGATGTAAATTAGTTGAAAATGATTGTTTTAAGGTATTATGGATAAAAAATTCGCAAACAAATTAGACATATAAAAGCTAATACCGTCAATTTTGTGGGTAAATCGCCATTGTCAATATTGGGTTCTACTTGACTCCATGAGCTGAATAGTCAAACAATAATGTACACTTTTATCCTTCATTTAGCTTGCTATCATATTTTGACCAGACACCTTCTTTAATTCTGTTAAAACATGCTACATTTTTCAGACTACCGGTAAGAATACGTGCTTCTCCTCCAGCTGTTGTGAAGACAAAGAAATCGAACGCCGCTGACTCGGATCCAGTGATATATGGAAAACATAATCAACCGCTCGGTGAGATTCTTGCTGTCTTGTTTTGTTCAACTGTTGACTATGTGGACCCGGTTAAACGGGGTTTTGAAAATTGCTGGCCTGCTGCTACGCAGAGATATGTGGTCCTTGCACGCACCCACTCATCTTTCACGCACGTATGATATATCGCTACTGGTGTGTTGTCGATCTATTCGCTCAAGTTTTACAATACATTGGTTTTGTTGTACGCACAAGATTGCTATGCTTTTTACGACGGCCTTATAGAGACGGTAGGAGACCATACCTATAACACTACTACTTCTCGTGTAGCCAGTGAACCTCCCTCCCTCCCTCCTCCAGAAACGGCAGGGTCATGACCTGTTCGACGGTTAAGTGATTGCGGGGTCTTTCACGTAGTTTGGGAACAGCTGTATCAGTTCTAGCTATAAGGTCAAAGGTCACGAGTTTGTACGCACTTTGTGAAGTCTTTTTAGATCCTAATTAAAAATATTAAAGACGACAGCTTCATCAGTTCCTGTTCCAAAGTCAAAGGTCACGAATTCACGAATTTGTATTGAGTTACGTAAACTTTCTCTCTAGATCCTGGTCGCTACACGACTCTTCACCCTGTGCGTCTTGAGTCTGGCAAGTTTATTGATCACAGAGATAACAATTTATCAACCACGAACGTAGTTATTATCGTCGCATGCGCAGTTCTTTTCGTGATAATCATCGTTGGCATGGCGACATTTCTCTGGTGAGTAGATCGGTCTGCGTTTATCTCGCAGCCCACGCGGAATCGAGCTCGAAAGCCGGCAGCAGGATCATCTGGCGCCATATCTGTTCCAAATCACCATAAATCCACCCATTGTAGCGACCTGTATAACGATTGTTGGGCTAGCTATCAGGCGACTAGTCAGAGTAACCGGCGATTGCCTCAGGCTCCTGCGCAAGCGCCGGAAAAGACGTCGACAAAGGAAGAAGGCGCAGGATAAAAAAAGAAAAGGAGAGGAGGACGAGAAACGTGAGAGAATGGAATTAAACGTGGCAAGACTTATTGGAGAAAATCCGAATTCACACTCAAACCATCATATGCATGAACTGGTAAGTTAGTAGCTAACCCACCTCTCGTGTGCTTTTTTTAGAGTGTGAGTATTTTTGCAGCCGTCACAGATTTTTGTATCCCGCTTGCTTACCACTACACATAGGCTACCGTCGATAGTAGGCTACTTGTTCAGAGTTCAGTAGGCCTATCGGTTTCAGTTGTCATCTTTTACAGAACCGGCCAAACTTTCTACCCGGCCAATCAGCGCCGATGAGAGGACACATGTCGCGTCATTCACCCGATAGAATGAACCCAGAAATCCACTTTTCCAGCAGAAACGGATCAGCGCGAAATTTCAGCCAAAACAGAGCAAACGATGGAAGTGCGAGAATCGGAAAACAAGGCGTGACCTTTGACCCTGGCGATGAACATCATTCCCAGTGTACATCACGTTACGATAACCGGAGACATGACATGAAAACTGTGTCTGGTCCGCGTATTGGATCCCAGGACGATAATTATAGAAAAACGCACGCGAGCAGAAATATTGACGCAATGCAGCAGGGACGTTTCCATAGTCTAGATCCCCGAGCGTTGGGAAGTAGACTGAGTCGTGTTATGGGGGCTACATTGCCATCAACGGATTACTCAAATCGGAACACTATGCCAGATCCAAGGCAATATCATAGGTCTAGTTCAAACGCAGGTCCGGATGAAATTGATGAAGATTACTGCAGTGGGAGTGGGTCGGAATCTGGGAAAGCTCCAATGCGAAGAGAATACAGTCCATGGGAATTAGAGCAACAGAAAAAAGATCGTAGGAAAAAATTAATGGCGATGTAAGACATGTAGTACCTTTGATAAGAATGCTGGTTGCTGTTGAAACTACAGCCCGATTCTAGTTTCGTAAATGCCGTGCATCTGGAGAAATAAACGAGGCATATTAATAAAGCAAGACACATACTTTGTCACGAATATTATAATTGGTCGCCAGGATATATACTAGGCCTACCTCTAGAGTCTAGACCATAGTACCCTTTCAAGTAGCCTATTATTGATGCGTGCGTGGACAGTAGGCCAACTTCACCCAGGCCATGGCCTACTAGAACTACAGTAGGCCATGCCCAGGCCTATCAGCGAGCCTACTACTAGGCGCTATCGGCGAGAAGCCCTGTGCTATAGTTTCGTGAATGCCGTGTATCCTGAAAATAAGAGGCATCAAAAACAAGACAGTAGTAGTACCTAGAACCCAATCGAGTATGATCTATGATTCTATATTGCGTGAATAGTAGGCCTAGTCCCATACCTGTTCAGCGAGCTTAAGCTACTACTTGGAGCTGTAGGCCCGCCCGAAATGCCACGCACGATAGGTCGATGTCTAGAGGTTTCAACCTTCGTATGTTCGTAAGGCGAAATTGAATATACTTACCAGCGTCACAAAATTCGTAAATTGCTGCAGGAAAAAAATTGCAGTAACGACTGATTGAGTACTATCGCAACGATGATAATGAGTTCATTACTGATCTACGACGAGAGCTCAGTGGTTTGTACGGCTTCCGGGTTTCAAGAACGCAAGGGGGCGCTGGTAAGGCGCCAATACTTCAGTCAGTCAGCGGGCGAGTTGTTGTTTTGCGGGACTTGGATTATTTGCTCTGTAGTCTGTACTAGTCCGACTGGTTTGAAGTCTCTGCAGGCGTCATGTCTTTGGATATCAAACTGAAAAGGCTGTCCAAGATATATAATGAAGGCGTAAGTCTGTAGTATTATGCCTAGTCTGGTTTCACGAATGCCTAGGAAAGGGCGCTTAGTCAGCCGTTAGTAGCTCCTCTATATCTTCCATCTTCCAGGAAACTGTGACTGGAATCGTTATCGTCCAGTCGAAAGAACCTCTCCAGCATCAAGGAATTGTTGTCACAGTGGAAGGAACAGTGTCTGTCTCGTTGAGTTCAAAAAATGCTGGAAGATTTGAGACAATGTACAATTCCGTGAAACCACTGCATATTTTTTCTACGACTGTCGAGGTAGCCAAGAGTGGAAAGTAGGCGGATTTGTGAAGTGGTGGTCAGACAATCTGTATCTTTATCATACACTCTATTCTATACCAAGGTTCTCGCCTGGAAGGACGGAGATTTTATTTGAATTCCCGTTGAAGGGTAAAGGAAATAAACCGCTATATGAGACTTACCACGGAGTGTACATCAATGTCCAAGTACGTTTGGTATTTATTTAAGCAAAATCGATAGTCTGGAAAGTCAAAGCAAGTGTAAAGAGTCTGACGATTTAGATTGAAAGCTGGTAGTTTGATCCCAAGTCGGTAGGCCCCGGGTTCAAGTCCCGAGACTGCATCATACCAAAGATGTTCAAAATGGTATCTGTAGCTTCCTCGCTAGACGGCCATTGCATAGAGGATAGTGTGGAGGGAGTTACTTGACTTCAATAGCATCGCGAATGACTGATATTGATTTTTCATGGCCTCCTCACCCGACCAATACTGATATACTGAAAAATCATCAGCTTCGATAAATCAATTGTGTTATAATTAAATCAACGATCATTTTTCAGTATATATTACGATGTTCCATGAAGAGATCGCTACTTGCAAAAGATTTATCAAATGAATGTGAGCTGCTGGTTGAATATAAAACAGGAGAAAAAGCCACCGCGAATCCTCTCTCCTTCACTGTGAGTCCAGGATCAATACAGAATGTCAAAGACGTGAGTCAAATTCTATATTTGCTAGTTACGTTAGGTTAGGTACGCGATCCTTTTTTCTCAAATCTATCTTTGCTTTTTTCTGAGTTTTAAAGGATAATGGTGTTCCCTTTCTTTGCTCCTTTTTACATTCATAGCATTTGTGTTTTTGTCACACTGCTATTTATTGAAGAGTGTAGTGGAGCTGATGGCGGACGATCAATAGATATTATATAGAAGATCACCACAGATTCAGCGTCCAGCCTTAGTTTATTGAGAATTAGAACAATCACAAGCTTTCGGAGCTCCGTTCCTTCATCAGGGGAAGATGGAATGAATCGTAATTTGTAATAGCACAATTTGAATTAAAACAGAATCATAGATATTGTGACGTCATAGAGTGGGTAGATGAATGAACCAATTATATCACAGCGGAGGTGGGCAAAGGAGAGAAGGCGATGGAGATTGTGAAAGCTTGTGGATAGGAGCCACTGGATGTTAAAATGAAATGTTGCTATTTATTGGTTGTATATTTTTTTTCTAGAAAAACCAAATTCCACGATTTTCCATCCGAGGTAAATTAGACAGCTCAGAGTGTTCCATCACCAAACCGTTCACAGGAGAAATTATTGTTGAAAAATCCAACGCTGCTATCAAATCGATTGAAATACAATTGCTGCGAGTGGAAACGATCGGATCGGCAGAAGGATTCTCTCGCGAAGGTATATCTTATGATGTCAATTTGATCGCCACCAATTATTTTCTTCGTTATATATTTTAGCCACGGAGATCCAGAATATCGAGATCGGTTATGGAGATGTTTGTCATGGAATAACGATTCCTATCTATATGGTATTCCCTCGGCTCTTTGTCTGCCCAACCCTGGACACGACCAACTTCAAAATTGAATTTGAAGTGAACTTAGTTGTTGTGTTTGCCGACAATCAATTGATCATGGAGAAGTTTCCAATTAAACTGACCAGATTTTAAAGACTTTCAGAGATATTGCCCTTCTTATTTGATCCTCTTGGCCTATTTGTCATTGTGGCCATTAAGAAGATGATTTTGGTTTCCCAATTTAGCCTTCAATGCAGTTTCCAGTCAAATTAAGCTGAATTTTGGGATCTAGAAGTGAGCCCGTGTTAAAGAGATTCTGCTTCGAACTCTGAAGGGACGTCACGTTTTGCATCAAAATCGTAGGCAGGTTTGCTTCTGTATCATGTGCAATAAAATTTCTATATAGTTCTCGGACTGTTGTCTCCAAGTGTCAAAGGCATGGTGGTTGATTGATTGTCACTTGTTTTGTATGAGGCGGACCGTGAAATATTTAGCAATTCTGAAAGCAGTGATCGTGACGTAGGCTTATACTGAAGCAGGGAACTGTCTCGTTAGTAATCTCTAAGAACGGACAGTGAAGGCGCGGCAGTGCTGCAGCTGAAATATTGCGGTAGTGTGTAGTCAGTCCTCTTGTCCTCCTCTGCTGGAGAACTAGCCCAGGAAGCTCCAATCCCCTCCTCTAGAGGTCACTGTTTTCTGGTCAGTGGTCACTTCCAAGCCTTTGTAAACAAACCGGTCGAAAAATCGATTCCACGCTTGGCTGCATATGTGTTGCGGCATTCCTGAAATGCGGTGGGGTTCAGGTTCATATCAGGTACAGATTCGGAATCTAACGTTACGGTATAGGCACAGTACGGGTATCAATTTGATGGCTGGCTTATCGTGCATTTTAGTGACCGCATATCGCTATGGTTTCTTTATGCTATGAAATTTTGGGGTTTATCTGCGGAAACTACCGAATCATGTAAAAGACCAAAATGTTATTGCTTTGATTTGTAGGGACTTAGTCTATCCGAATTGAGTTCTGGCAATTGACAAAAAACACTTTATTTCCTGAGAAAAAGCGTCGAGACTTTGGAAAATGCTTGCTACTACAACATTTCCACAAGGGTGGAAAATTGTCCGCCAATGTTGCGGCAAGCGTGGTTCTATCGTCGTGATCGGGGTCGGTGCCATATTCTGGATAATGCGTTGGAGACGAGCAAAGGCTCTGAGGGAGAAGGCTGTAAAGAAACGACTGAAAGAACAAGAGTACATCCAATTGAAACTGGAACAATTGCAAGATGAAGTGGTTTGTTTATGCAGTTTTTGATGCTTTGTGCTTGCCTTTGCCTACGGTGTTAACCTGTCTTGTGAGCGACCTTCCCATGAAATTCAGACCGGCCTCCATGGCAGTCCGGTATATGCAAATGTATGAAACTAATTTACTAAACCTCTGCAGTCTGTTGAGTGGAAATATCTTTTTAGGGTGACTGTAATGGAATTTTCGATCTCAGTGGACCAGAATTATTGGAGAAACTCAAAAAGAAAGAACTTGATCCTGTGACTGTTCTGAAAGCATATATTTACAAAGTGAGTAGTCCATAAAATATAACTACTTTAGTTGCCTACGAATGCCTCTTATTTTAATTGCCTGACAACCCACTGACAGAGTGCATATTTTATGCTTGGCATAGCTTTGAAAGGGAATAGAGGCCACACATTTGGCGACAAGTTGTCCTGCTGTTATTTTATTTACCTTTTACTTCAGGCTTGTAATGCTACTCAGGAGACCAACTGTGTCACAGAGATCATCAAGGAATGTGAAAGGGAAGCTTCTTTATTGGCTAATAAAGATCCTGCTTCACTTCCATTGTATGGAATGCCAGTTAGTTTAAAAGAATGCATAGAAACGAAGGTGATGCAATTTTGGGAACGTACAGTAGTTAACTTTAATAATTAGAAGGAGTTGACTTGGTTCTTGGTTACCGGTACTTGGAGTTTTACATACCGGTATGTCAACATCTGTATAATAAGGCAATATTTTATTTTGTCTTAACATGTTTTTTATTGCGTAGCCTATGTATACAGACAATACATCAGCATAGAGCATACCTGATCTGTAGATATGCTCGTGCTCTGTGGAATCACTCCTATTACACTCAGATTGGAATGCATAGATTTTAAG
The DNA here is from genome assembly GCA_030412335.1 of Botrylloides violaceus. Lineage (NCBI taxonomy): Eukaryota > Metazoa > Chordata > Ascidiacea > Stolidobranchia > Styelidae > Botrylloides > Botrylloides violaceus. Next base: position 92,723 of record JASFYC010000811.1, read on the forward strand.
CTGTCTGCGTCTTGTTAGACACTCTTGTGCAACCCTACATACGTATTATATGCATCACACTTGTAATTTTAATTTTTTCATTCTCTTTGGCAGGGCACCCCAAGCATGGCGGGTATGGCAATGTTCATCGATGATATACCTGATGAAGATAGCCCTCTTGCAAAGGTTTTGAAGCATTGTGGGGCTATTCCATTTGCAAAAACAAACACTCCACAAGTCATGTTGAGGTTAGGTTCAATTTTATAAATTTGGCTGGCCATTACCATCAAATTTAAAGTGCCAGTTGGTGCCTTGTGCCAGTTGTCACTGTCATTTTCAGAATTGTAATTTTCCTTGGTGAGATGAAATGATCTTGTTCCAACCTCACTAGGTACGGTAACCCTATTCCTATTAGTATTGGATAATTTTGACCTTAAAATTTGCCCTCAAGAAACTATTGATTTTTCAGTTTTGAATCCAGTAATCCAATATATGGAGAAACATCCAATTTCTTGAATCATGATTTTGCCCCTGGTGGTTCATCTTCTGGCGAAGCAGCAATAATAGCGTCTGGAGCGTCGGTCCTTGGATTTGGCACCGATATTGCTGGAAGTATCAGAATGCCGGCACATTTTTCTGGAATATGTGGATTGAAACCAACAAAGCATAGAATAACAATGATGGGGTTGCGAAGTTAGTGTTACCTAGGTTACCTTTTTGGTTTATTCTTTTTGGCAGGACCAGTCACCACCATTGGATATCTAACGATTTGGATGAGAGCGAGTCAGCCGATATCCGAATATTCGAAACACCCATCGCTCCTAATAACCCTTGTAAAATATATTATGAATTTTCCAGGTAGTATTCCAGGACAGAATACAATATCTTCTGCTGTCGGTCCAATGGCCCGCGACGTGGATACTCTTGTTGTTGCAATGCGAGCACTGCTTTGTGATAAGATGTTTGATCTTGACAGCAACTGCCCTCGGATGAAGTTTAATGAAAATGTAAGACCGGCTACTTGCTACGCTACTGCTTCCTGTATATGCCATTGATAGAGAGAGAGAGAGAGGGGGGCGCTGACAGCCTTGAAAAAAGGGGATGTTCCAACTCGTGACGTCACAATTAAAAAATAAGCAATTTTCGAGAAATTAGTTTTTTTGGGTAGTTTTACTGAGCTCATACTCACTGGGAACACTATGCTCACTGGGAAACCCCATGCTTGCGGGAGATCTCTGTTCTAACATGGAACCGCGTGCTCATAGGGAACACTGTGTTCACGTGCAACAATTTGCTTATGCAAAACCATGTAGTTATGGGGAACACTGTTCATAGACAGTCTAAGTCATGTGTTTTTGCTCTCAACAACAAAGCAGTTGGATTAATTAGGCGGTTACTATTATTTTTCTTTTGTTGAGTAAACGTTCTAATCTTTCTAGATGTACTCCAGCACGGACAGACTGTGGATTGGCTACTATGAAGATGACGGATACATGAAACCTGTACCTGCTTGCCGAAGAGCAGTCAGGATGACAAAAGAAGCTTTAGAGAAAGCTGGTCACGAATTGATTCCATACAAGATACCAAACATAGCTGAGATGATGGAAATGGCGACAAGAGGTATGTATTGACCATGCATATCTTGTGTGACTGATTTGTATACTTGACAAGGAGCCTGTACACTGCCCTTTCACACAAGCAATGACAAGGTGATCACTAAACAATTGACACAGTACTGTATGATCCAACCCGTGTGCAATTTGTATAACTTGAACTTGATAAGGATCTCCCTAGCCATCTTAAGTAGGTGTCATCCTCCAATAAATGTTGGCTTCAAGCAGTGAACGATGAAAAATGTTTTAGTGTCCTAGACGTGACACTAACCGATGGGGTACCGGTTTAGTAGCCGTGAAGATGCAACTTCCTGGGAGTCCTTTACACTGGCACTTATTCTCATTCTGTCACGTTCAATTTGTAGTTTGCAACAGCTGATTGAATCACTGATGATTTGTCCCTTCAAGTCACAACCCACAGCCATTTTCCCATGGGACCGGCCCTGGCTGATGACAAAGCGATCACGAAAAAATTGAGACCCAAGTCTGTGAATTTAATTCAAAGTAACGCTCAATACATTTTGTAATACGGAACGACCAGACGTACACAATTATGCTCAGCAACGAAAGAACTGTGAAATAGAATCAATGTAAACCAAACGCAATAATAAGGTCACCGATACACATTTCTCCCATTGATCCCATCCTATGAAATCAAGGTCAAGCTATGCGAATATCACCCAAACCCATGAGCCAATTTTTTTGTGTATGACATACAATAAATCACCTAAAAAAACTGGGAGGTGAATTTAAAAAAAATTTGGGATAAGCCAAATCAACAATCCGATAACGTGCCAGGTGTAATAATTAAGCCAACTACAGTATAAGCAACACGCATGGGTGCAAAAGGCTGAGAAGTTCTGTGCAGGTAAATTTATCGAGTGTCCAACTATCCCTGAGAAAATAATTTGGCACACGCACGCACGCTTAGCTGCTCGCGCACACACACTCACGGAAAATGTCTTCCCAGAAAAGTTAAACATTTTTCTCCAGCTCTGCTATTTTCAATTTTTGTGCGGCTGAAATTACCGGCTGTCAGATGATGTGACAAAATTATTCTTTGCTATTGCAACTACGCAAAACACAACTCAATTCAGAATACATAACGACAGGATCATAGTACGTGCCACTCATTCGTACTTCGGCATAGACCGGTACTCCTCTTCGCTTCACCTTCTTAACGAGACTGTTATCTGCAGTCATCAAACCGTTCATGGTAATTATGAATGGTGTGTGATTAACGTCGCCTTCCACCGGAGCTGAAAATTAGATCTGCGTTAGGAGCGCCTTTAGGTGGTTGATACTTTAGCCGACGCTCTCGGTTAAGATTTGCAGGCGGCGACTTGGAGTTGTTGAACATTTCCTGTTGGTGTTCCTCTTCGACTTGTCGTTCATTGATTGACAGTGTGATCTTTTTCAACTCTTCTTTCTGTTTCTGTTCTGCTTGCGTTCTGTCTTTCAAGCCAGAAGCCAAATGCTCGGTCTTTGGGATGAGGAGAGGTTTCAATGATAGTCTGTTGCCCTTTTTTGTTAGCAGTAAAAATTTGACGGTGTCTTCTCGAGGGCTTGCGCCTTTGAGAAGAGACTTCTTCATGTGAATTGGAACAGACATTTCTTGTTGCTGTATTGGAGTTGTTTTTCTTGACTGTAAACTTTCGTGCATCATATTATCGAACGCTTTTAAAAAGTCGTTGTCTTCAGCTGATGGTATATGTCGAACACGTGCCGGTTGTTTCTCAATTTCAATTTCTGCAGCATTCTCTTCTTTTTCGGCCGCACTGTCTTCCCCGTCAGATGATGCATAGTCTTCATTATCGCTTGTTCCTGATTGGCTGCTGCCGAGTTCCGCTCTGGAAAATCCAGGCTTCGTTGTTGGACTTGTGCTGTATTCAGCTTCACTATCTTCTGGGATCACGTGAAGTTCGTGTGGTTGGAGCTGATTCTGTTGCGGTGCCACTTCATTTTCAGGGATATCTCCGAGACTATGGAAATTGTCTTTAGGTGCGACTTCTGCAAGCTTTGCAAACACCTCTTTTTCAAACTCTGCGATTGTTTGCAGCGCCTCTTCCAGCGATGAGGCCATTTTAAGTCGAGGACGCAGAGGTTCTATTGTATCCTGAACCAAATAGTCAACTTCTACAGGAAAAGTAGACTTCCCTTGATTTTCATCACCAGCGTCTTGTCCATGTTGATTCCAAACAGGCAATGACTTTTTGAACCAAATGTATCTTTGAAAGTACTGCAGAAAGTAATCCAATTTCTTTTTACTTGTCCCGCGATCAAAATATTGTCCGCAAGTCTCTAGAAGAACGCAAACTAGTCGGATCCTGAAAAGATGCTCCGGAGGATCTAGTAAAGATGGTATTGTTTGATCATAAAACACCCCAAATGTTATAAATGAGTATAGCGTGTTGAAAATTATCGTCGAATCAAACATTCTGTAATTGTACAATTCTCCAAGATATTTCACGGCACTTATTCGCCTTTGGTTATATTTCGGGTGATTTATTTCCATTCCAATTCGGATCTCTTCGAGTACGTCATCCACAATTCGAACACCGACGTCGTCTTGGTAACAAACAAGACCAGCGACAAGACTTGCTAAGCAATGGATGTTGTTGAATTTTATATTCCATACTTTCGTCATTGTTTTTGATGCGTAATTTTTTACTGAATCGTTAGCCCAGTCTAACTTTCTCATCTGTCTTAATATTTTCTCCACTGTTGATTTGGAAAGATCTTTATAGACAAGTTTACGGATGTATTCGTGTAGCGGTGGTCTGACTTTGACAGCTGCCTTTTCGACCTCTGGCGGATTACAGTAATAGTACGCATTGTCAATCATCGTTGAGTATCTCGTATCGAGAGGCTTTGCCAAACGTTTTCGCATGAGCTGTTCAAGTAATACTCTCGTGAGGAGATGAGTTTCAGGAGTCCTGAATAAGAAGCAACCACTAACTTCTAACAGGCCGCATGCCATTTCGATAGCGTGCGGTGAGAAGTCATGTACCAACTGCTTCAAACAAGACAGCGTATCGGAATGCGGAATCATCCCAAATTTGGTCATTTCTCCGATAAATCTCACGGTTTTTACTTTGCTTTCGATGTGAATCTGGTCCTTTTTGCGCATATGAAATCGATAATCCTTCAAAAGCATGATAGATAGGTTTTCTGCAATCTCAGGCATGCACGGATTTAACGTCGCGACAAGTCTTCCGTAAAATGGAAGTAAATCTAAACGGGATCGGTGTACATTGAACAAAACACGAACTAATTTTTTTCGATTGGCTCTCGTGTTTAGGTTCATGCAGAAATCTTGGGCGGCCGCATCAATTAACTCACGGTTTATACAATTTTGTAAAGAGCTGGTGAAGTTTTCCATCATTAATTTCATAGTAGCTCCTATATTAACATCCTCTTCTTCAGTTTCCTCATCTTGTCCTAAGACTTGTTTTTCGATGTCTTCTTCGTTTTCTGGGACTTCATCATCTTGGCTGCTGTCGCCGATCATTTCACCGCTTTGCACGAGAGCAGCCGCTTCTGTTGCCTGTTTTACAGACTCGAGCGCCGTATCTTCGACATCTACAATGTCAACTTCGGCAAGATCATCAGTAATCCGATCTACTGATTCCTCGCCTTTTCCAACACCTTTAGGACCAATTGGTTTTTCTTGGCTGAAAGATTTGAATTTTTTTCGCCTACTTGCTGTCTTTTTACCAGACTTGTTAGACATGTTCTCTTTATACAAGATTGCGGGTACGATCGCTTTCAAGTCCAATAAATTTGTATAAAACGACAGTTGATCTTCATCTTCCCATGGAGATTGATCGCCGATGAGCTCTGCACCTTTGATAGCTGGATCGTAAATATTGATTGTTGTATTTCCATCTTGTGGGACAAGGTCATCATCTGGTAAATCAGGTAGGTCCTCATCCAGTAAATCCGCGAGAGTGTTACAGTTGACAAGTAATTTCTGATACGCGGCTTGTTTCTCTTGAAACGCTTTACTTCTCTCTTCGTGAAGTTCTCCCTTGCTTTGTAAAATATTCCGGTTCGTCTTGTCCATAGCTCGTAATTCTTTATGTAATTTTATTAAATGAACACCAACGCTATTCCAATACTCGATCAATGCATTGTGGAATATTTTTTGCTTATCTGCCGAAAAGATATTACTGCGAGGGATCTCAATTCCAAATTTATTCGCCAATGTTCGGTTCTTTCTTGGCAACAATCCAGCCAATTCTTCTCCACAATGTTTGCATAAACTGATTATTACTGATAAAAGATCATGTTTATCCTTATCCAGGTTAGACATTGTATTGAGCTGATTATATACAAGTGTCAAGCCTTCTTTATCACTTAGTAAACCAGTGATTGTCAACTCCGAAACAAATCTAAGATCGGTGCGAAGTTTAGTCATGTTATTTGCAAAGCTTTTCTCTTCGATTCGTTGTTGGAATGACTTTTTTAATGTTTGAAAGAGCAATGGTGTAAAATCAGAGTATCTTTTATGCACTAAAGAGCAAATATATACAGCACAAGCAACGTCAGACATTTTGATCTTTGCTTCTACAAGTGTTGAAACGACCTCTTGGATATATCTTGTGAGGTTGAGAGATTTGAATTCATTTTCCAATGAGGTCCTTTGAGCTTCGGTTAGCTTTCCAAGCTTTTTCACAAACGCTGTGTTCTTCTTTAAACTGGAATCTAGCTTGTGAAAATAGTCTTCTTCTGGCCTTTTATCTCCAGCTTGTTGATTGTCTGTGCGCATTTTCATTTTTAGTTCGTTCCGTTCGGCTGTTTCTTTTACTAAATTCTTAACCTCTGCTTGTTCTTCTTCGCGTCTATTATCGTCGTTTTCATCTTGGGCGTCGGCTGAAGCGTCATCGACACTTGCTTCTTCCATATTAAACACAATTTTCTTTCAATTTCGAAATCTCTGACCTCATCCAGCTACGGCCAACTAGGCTACTACGCAGAACAGAAGCGTCGATGCTTTCGTTGCAGCCGATCGACTTCGTTTCGTAAATTACAAACGGAAATATTTCTTGTTCGCCATAGGCACAACAAGTTCCAATATATCTCTGTGGTTCCCATCATGGAGATTAGAGGTTCCCATTGCTTTCGCTTTGGATTTACCGGATATTAATCGTATCGCAATGCCAGATATTTCGGGCAAACAAACTCCTTAAAATGAAGTGTGTCAACTAAATTTATTAAAATACGGCCAATGAACAATGTAGACCGTCGCCTACTTTGGGGTGACGCAAGGCCTAACTTTTATGATTATTACAGCTTTCTACATCGATGGTGGTCGTACTACCATGGAGAGGCTGAAGTATGATAAAGTGGATGACCGTGCCCTCCTGCCATCATGGAGAAGATGGAGGACTCCTGATTTTTTGAGAAACATACAAGCCTTCTTCATGAGCTTTCACGTGAGCTGCCCTACATGGTTAAGCCTACAGCCAAATAACTTACTCATGTCAGATATCAACAGTCTCTAGTACAAGCCCATGTCCACGCGCCCACTTGTATTAAGTTGATCACTGGCCAGCATCGGGTGTGGGTGTGGGTCGTAGGCTACCCGAGTAGATATAATCACTGGTCAAATGAATCATAGAACACCAAAATCTAACCAACCCATCTCATCTGCAGTCTTTCAGAATGGCCAAGGACCTACTGGCGTATGGAGGTGGATCAAGGACGGTATTCGAGCTTTACAAAATCAATGCATGGATTGCAGCTTACAGGACTAAGTTTTGGGAGGAATGGAGAGAAAAGTATCAGATTGACGCGCTGATATGCCCAGTGTACCCACTCGTCGCTTGTCCAAAAGGAGAAGTTTCTAGTATGACCGGTTTGTGCAATTTTCACATAATCGACAGCACAGTAATTTAATTTTGTTTCGGTACGCGATTGCATATTGAGGGAAGATCCGTAGCCTTCTTAGTGCTGATTCAATGTGATGCACGCCTCAGTATTTGCCTATCAAGCTCGCTGGCTGCTCAAAGGAAGGAGTCTTGAGTATGGTTTGTTGGCTAATCAGTGGCACAGTAATCAAACATCTTTCATGCATGATACATATTGGTTAGGTTTTGCATGATTCCACTATTTCCCTGTAGGACTTAGTCATCTCCGGTTTGAATGCAGTCAATGTCAATTTCAATGTCAAATCAATTGTATTATATCTTCTGAATAGCTTCAAGAATTGCTGATTAGTCTATAAAATAGATAGCGCTCTTTCTGTCTCTCTCTGGACACTTGGTATAGTATAAAGTCGCCAGAAATATCCAGTTTCAGTTTGGAAACAAAGTCACAACAGAGCACAGCTCCTTTATCACTGAATACTCAACTTTTCTTTCATTTATAAATTTAAATTCCAGAGCTGATGAGCTACTGCACCCCGTATACATTAACCAACTGTCCAGCAGGAGCAGTCACTATAACAAAAGTCAATCAAAACGACATTGATGAACTTGAGACTCATCAAGGTCATTATGGAGATGCATGGGACCAACATATCAAAAGGGTAAGATACCTAATAGTGCTACTGTACTACCGCTTCTATTGCAAACCTAGATTACAGCTTACAGGTAACACTATAACCCCAAACTAGTTTCTTTGTGCTCTGGTTCTGTATATTGGAATCTAATCGTCTGCCATTAGCTCCAGAATCATACTTTGATGCATTAGGATTTTACATCTAGGCATGTAAAGGAAGCATCAACATGCCTGTGGCTGTGCAGTGTGTGACTCCACCATGGAAAGAAGAGCTTTGTCTTCGTCTGATGAAAGAGGTGGAAACCCTACTTGTAACTCACTGAACAGGGTTTGGCAAATTTTGCATCAAGTTCAAATGTCTTTGTATTGTAGTACATAGCAAGAAGTTGATAACACAGATATAACATCATACATTAATTATTGTAAAACTTAATTCACAAGATTTCGGAGTTCCATTTTTTCATCAGCTGAGGATGAAATGTATATTTGAAAATGCATTGCGGCCTAGTGTGCAAATGCGTAGTAGTGTGCCAAACACAAGTGACTTGTAACTTCATCAGCATTTTGCAATATAGGCCTGGCATCATGCAAGGTACTCGTAGACCTATACGTATAAAAATTGTTGAAATTATGGAGAGCAAAATGTAAACTGAGTTTCATTAGTTCCATCGCCATTTAATTGTGCTGCTGGTAAAAAATAAATGGGTTCTAAACCCTTAATAACGCAAGTTTCACTGTGTCAATTTCTAGTGTCAGTTCTGTGGAAAGTTCAAAGGTGACACTGCAAAAAACCCTGGCAACTCAATGAGAGATCATCACTTTAGCTTGTGACCTTCGCATTATTGGCCCATTGGTTTTGTGCACTACGCAATGAAAAGGTTGATCAGCCGTTCAACGTTATATGGAAGTTAACTGTTGAGTCTTTCTTGGAAACTGCTTTGCTTCTAGAAACATCTTTCAAAGTTGATCAGCCACTTCTTTATATTATCTCCTTTCCCACTCATGAAAGGTCCAGTGGCACCACTGCTTGATATAACACGGTGGCAAGGAATTAGCAAAGGAAGAGGATTAGCTCGCATTGCTTGTCCAACAGCACGACAAGCTTTCGGACTTCCACACAACTCTGCAAGCTTTGCATATGACACTGTTGTTCCACGAGGGAATTCTTTGGCCAATGTACGAAGTACTTTGCCTGTAAAGTTCTCTTTATCAATCAATGGATTATCAATGACTGGCGATGGTGCTTCTATCTTTCTCTGCTTTGAGAAAAAGCCTTCAAGCCATTTGATGGTGTCATCAGCAGTTTTGTACCATGGACCTTCATAATGTAACACAGAGACGTGATCGTCAATATCTTCCAGATTGATAATTGATTTGTTATTTGCAAATTCCCGATCTAAAGATATTTCTCGGACTCCAGCGTTGGAGTGTAGAACTTCTATTAAACCAATTGGAGTCTTGACTTTGATTTCACAGAGTAGGCATATTCCAGGTTTCATTATTTATAGTTATAAATGGCTCCACCAGACTTCTAAATATCGAGATAAGGTACATATCAGAAAAACAGACAGAGGCATACATAACCTAATTCTCAAATTGTCCTTATGAATATCCCAACGTCGGCCTCCACGCACCATCGTCGCAAGAGCGATGGAAAAGTCCCGTGCAGTGATCGTGCCTTGCGGCAATCAGACTGAATGAAAACAGGAGAGATAATATGGCGGCAATGCTACATGTTTTTACTTTGACGAATTTCCGCTTTCCTAGCCAATCACATTTCGCTGCACAGTCAGCCGCGACGAGTCGTGATTTCGATGGATTCTACATAAATTAAAATTGGGGTGAGAACGAAATATAAAAAATTGTATTATTTTGAGATCACTAACTAAAATTTGAGGAGGATTTTTAATGACCATTTTGGATTTTGAATATTTCTGCTTAGAAAATTCTCAATTTAGCAATAAACACCCTGGGTACCGGACCAGCCGACTCATAACTAATCCTGGTTTAGTTGTTTAGTTATATATGTCATACAATCAGTTGCAGCGGGGCTGTCAAGAAAAAGAAGTAACTTATACAGTAGACGGGCCGGGGCCTTGATTCTTGGGGATGTCTGCTTTCGGTAAAACGGATAGTGCAGAGTCGGACGAAGATTTAGAATTTGTATACAATGATTGCGATAGCTTTCTTACTGAGATCGGTGAACTGTACAGCTACACGGAAGAAGTGGAATTCGAAAAATCTGCCAAATGCTACTCCGATATAGCAACAGGAATGGTAGATAAACCATGGAAAGAGTTGTCTAAAGCTGAACGTTGTGATATTATCGTCCGTGGTATCGATGGAACAGATGTTGTGAGCCTTGAAAAACGCTTCGAAGCTTTGCGTTGTCTGTTATACATTGCACAAGGAAATTTCAATGAGTTTGAAAGCACTGAAGAATGTCTTTCTATAAGCCACATAAACTGTTACCTGCTATATGAAAAAGGAGTGTTTAGCCTCGGACAAGAGATCTTGCTGACGGAAATTCACAGGAATAATAAAGATTTGGGAGATGATAAAAACCCAACGATCTGCTCCATTGCTAACAGTACTGAAATCAGAATTATATTGAATCTTTTATATACAATGTTGGAAACAATTCGGCAAGAGGTGAAGACGGAAGAAGAAAAAGACCTTCAGAAGCAACTTATCTCATCATTGGAGCAGCCTATAAATGGCGTGGAGCCATTATCTGTTGTTTTACTGAATATGGTCGTGCAATTTTGCAATCACAATATCACAGCGTATCCGATCAAAAAGATTCTTTTACTGCTATGGAAGATGATTCTTGCTATGGTTGGTGGATTGGATAAATTATATTCATTAAAATGTGAAAAACGATCAGCAGCTGGATTGAAGCCTCTCGCTGAGAATCCGGTCGAGGTTGTTCGTAAAATGAAAGCATCTGCTCCCCCTATGAATCCGGCTGATTTATTCGATCAAGGTCAGCCTGGGAGAAGAAAAAATAGACGAACACTTCGTGATCTTGAGATAAATGATAAAGAGGAAAAGGTTACTGATGTCGACATTGACATGCCAACTGATGAAGCTGTGGAAAATGGTGCTGATTTGCTACCAGCAAAAGTCGATGAATTTCGAGACGACAATGATGCCCCAGCCGATATAAATACACCATTACCTGCAGACACTCCAGCTATTGGCACACCGGCTATAGGTACACCAGCTCCATTCAAAACCACACCTGCAACAGGCGACACAGAAGCTATAGCATTGAAACTGATGAAAATAAAAAAGCAGCGCGACGAAGAACAAGCCTTACGAAGTGTCAACAGCATCAAAGTACCTTCAGGACTTCCATGGGAGCCAAAAACACGAGAAAAAGACATCGAATCATTCTTATCACAGGCAAGACAAAAATTTATAGGATATCAACTGAATGGGGATGTAACCACCATGGCTGGGCTGCCAAATCCTACAAAAGAAAGCATTCATGTATTGAAAAAACATCTTTACCAATCTCTGGCAGATATTCAAATGAAACAAGAGGAGAATATCAACAATTTTCCTCTCACAAAATCAGATTTAGATGCGATCCTTGACAACCCAACTGAGCGCCTATATCAAGCGCTGCTTCCACACCTTCCACAATACATGATATCTCTCTTAAAGATACTTCTGGCTGCTGCACCAACATCGAAAGCAAAGACTGATACTATTAATATATTGGCTGACGTATTACCGCCAGAGATTCCAAATTCTGCTGTCCAGTCGGTTAAACTTGGTGTGGACGTGAATCGTCATCGAGAAATTATCGTCAAGGCTGTTTCCGGGATTATCCTCTTGCTGCTAAAACATTTTAAGCTCAATCATGTTTATCAATTTGAATATATGAGTCAGCATCTTGTCTTTGCAAATTGTATCCCACTTGTTCTGAAGTTTTTCAATCAAAATATTGTGGCTTACGTCACAACGAAAAATGTCATCCCATCGTTGGAATATCCTTCTTGTGTAGTCGGACCAAAGGTAGAGCTTTCAGGTAATACCCTTCTAAAATTTTCTATCCTATAATACTAGGCCCTAGTAGGCTAGTAGGTCGATCTCTATACTAGACCATCTTTGTGTTTCAGTGCTACACAGGCAGTAATATCCGATCCTCGTTTTACATCTAGCTTTGCCCTCCTTTCAAATTTAATGGGTATATAATAGGCCTATATATACAGTGGAGTGTGAGTGGGTTACTGAGCTTGGCTGGCCCAATAATCTTGTCAGTGTACCAATAGCTGTACTGGCTACAAAGTATGTTTGGATCATTTGAAAAATGAATAGTTGCAATATAGTACAAAACTATTTAATATAATTATTTCTGTTTTACCAACGCCTCATAATCTACAGTCAGACCACATACACCTGTTAAGGCAGTTTAGTGGAAATTGTTTGTTACCAGCCACATCAAAACTGGCTATGAGAGATTGATGGATGTCGTTATTTTAAATCTTATAGCCGAATCACTGGAACCCGTGGATTCACTTTGTACGTCGTGCTGGAGGAATTTATTCTCAAGTATCAACCTGCTTCGAGTTCTTAACAAGCTTGTCAAATGGAAACATTCTCGAACAATGGTAAGTTGAAGAAAAACAGCCTTCCCTGTCAGTGCCGGGTTAAACGTCGTCTACAAACTACTTGCACCACTGTTCTAGGCATACTATCTATATATTTATCTGCTGATCTAAACTGCTACCTTTTTCTTAGATGCTCGTCGTGTTCAAGTCCTCTCCTATTCTGAAGAGAGCGCTCAAAGTTCGGCAAGCAATGCTACAACTTTACGTGTTGAAACTTCTAAAATCTCAAACCAAATATCTCGGTCGAGCGTGGAGAAAAACCAATATGAAAATAATGTCTGCAATTTATCAGAAGGTAAGGGATCCTGTTATTATTTTCCCCCAGCCCAAAGTCATATTTCAACCGCCTTCATCTGAAATTATAGGTACGGCATAGGCTCAGTGATGACTGGGCGTTTGGAAATGATGTCGACGCAAGACCTTGGGATTTTCAACAAGAGGAGTTAACTTTAAGATCACAGGTAAACAGACTAAGCATCTTCTTCTTTCGTTTGGCTTTACAATTCTTCAGACAAAACATCACAGCATCCACTGCTTGGTGGCGTCATCCAGGTTCTTCACACCAGTCACTCCATTGGGAGGCTGATACATTGCGCATGAATGGATAACATAGTCTGTGGTTTGCTCCTCTGCGCCTACACTCGCATATCGCACTAGGTGGAAGGTCGGAAGAGCACTTAGCGCCCCCTAGTGGCTGAGAAAGGCGAAAATCGCTCGGGAAGAAACCCGCTGTTTAAGCGTGGATGGCTAAATGTTATGTTTGCTAGGTTGAGCGTTTCAACTATCGTCGTTACAAGATCGAAAGTCCAACCATTATTCCTGAGAATGAAGATAACGAACCAGTGGATAATGATCTACACAGCGTCTTGGGTCAGAAGTTTGAGCTTCCGATGGATTTCATTAGAAACTACGACGTTTGGTTGGAAAGAGAGGTTTACAGCACCACAACAGACTGGGACCAGCTGTTGTCTATACCGTGTATCCAATAGACTGAACTCTCTCTCTTTCTATCCAACTGACTCTGTTTAAGGTCCTGTCTAATGTATTTGACTCAATTTAAGATTATGTAATTGTTATATATCAGAAATGTCTGTATCGCCCAATATTCCAATGTTTCCAATTTCTGTGTGCGAATAGGCGAATCGGATTGGATCTTCAGATTCGACATCTATTGTTTGACACTTCATTTGGTTTAAGACACCAAGGATTAAGCAATAAGTTGAATTCGCACATATTTATTGAACAAGAGTTGAAGTAAAATTTTCATCATCAATACTGGGTTCGAATCGGTTTTCCTGACTTCATAGTAACTTCCTGCATGGCAAATAGAAGTTTTCGAAATCATAGCTTTGTGTAATTGCCAGGGAATCTGTCGAAACCCACAGTATGTTTAAAACAGTGGAAACTACCAATATGACCCAAAATAATTTGAAAAAATTGGCAATGATGCTATATACGCAGTATTTTTTGAAATAGGCAAAGTAGAAAAATCATCGATAAACTTTTGTAACCTCACAGTGAATCATCCATGGCTAGTGCAGGTTTTCAGTTGTACGTATTATTGACTTATTTGTAACTTTTTCTATGTCTTTGCACTGCATTCTGTCGTTTAGTACGCTCAATTACAGTTGACGAAATCGTATTCGTTAATGCAGGCAAAGAAACTGTAACTCCGCTTAATGAAGCACTTTTTACTGTCTTTTTTGTGGGTGGCTTCACTGGAATTCTTGGTAGTCTTGTATCCGAGAAGGACCCTGAATCTGATGGTCCGTAAGTCTTCACAGTTATATCATCTGGAGTTGTGTTTTGCGAGATTTTCGCAGATGTTTTGTGGCTGCTCCGCATTTTTGATAATTCTTCCACCTTCTGGCAATTAGCTTCATGTAACCGCTGAATAATAATTTCACATTCTTCAAACGTTGGAACGCGCGGTGTAACGTCATCGCCTATACGTACACGCAACGGATTGAAAACTGCGTTAAATGGTAAAGGAACCATTGCTTTATTGACTGAATACTTTCTTCGAGATTTAGATGAAGTTGGAGTCTCTTTTTGGGAATTAATTGAACTGTCTCGCTTTTTGTAATGGCTTGATTGCATTTGGAAAATTGTTTGTTGCATCTTGTTATTTTTGATGCTCGATTCTAGTAACGCATGTTGCAAGTCTTTTACTTGTTCTTCAAGGACTAGTACTTTGATGTCATTTTCCGGCGGTGGTTGATCAACGGTGAGACTACTAGGGGTTTCTTGGTACTGATTCGCCATTATGACCTTAAAATGAAGCTCCTTGTTTTCCCTTTTCAAAAAGTCTAATTCCTCATGAAGTTTATGAAGGGTGTCGGAATGTTGTTGCTGCAAAAAACTGATCATTTTTTCATTGTGGATATTGGAATTAGGGACCGACATTTTTTCTAGTAATTTTACGTCCATCTTTTGTAATCCGGCTTCATGATCTGGTGTGATTGTCGTTCCTCCACTGAGTGGAAATCGATCTCTTACAAATGCTTTCGGATATCGTGACCGATCAAGAGTTGAGACACGAGACCATGAAGGCAGATTGCCTTGAGGTGGAAGGGCTGATGAAGACATCAGCTGTTTCGTTCGCAGCCTTTGCTATATTGAAATGGTTCCTAATTTACACTACATAGTGATGCTAAATGAAAAACACGGAGTGCGGTAGTGCTACAAGAGCTTCTGACGTCAGAAATCTACTAGAAAGGGGAAATTTTGGATTTGGATAACAGCAACAGAATACCCGTAGTTACTATGGATGGGATATCCGTAAATTGCGAGACTTCTGGGAAACAAACAACTCTAAAATACAACGGAGAACGAGAATATGAATTGATACGGACACACTATTCTTCGTCCGAGATCCGACCGCATTTGGGTTACTGCGGTTTACGGACGCCTGCTCGATAACAGATAGGCAGACGATAGAATATAACGCGGCCAGTATATCATAAAATCTGCGAATTTCATCACGTAATCTCTCCGACAATTTCAACAGCATAAACCGACAAAGCAAACGTAGAGTGCAATCTGCATTCGTAACCGGAAGTGAGGTTTATTGGTTGCCCTGCCAACAGCAAGCGGACCATAGATTTTGCCAGGTGCTACGGCTCACTAGGCCTTGTCAAACATGGCTGTTGTCATTGACTTGGCCTATATTCAGAAGATCACTACCTGCAGATCTGTTTGGCACAAATACAAGGGAAATAGATCATTGGTTTTAGGCTGTAGCGTGATCTCCTCTTATTTACCGAATCTGAATTTCTTGTCAATCTGGCAAGATCTTTTCGCCCATCATCTACGTACCAGATGCTCTTATTTGCAGCTTTTCCGTTTCACTGAGTAGCTGTAGCCTGACCAAAAAAACATAGCCTATGGAGGCTATGGAAAAACGACCGCGGACAAAATTTTGCTTTTATAATATTTCAAATAATTTGCTAACCACTTCCACTCCGTTGCTGTAGTTTACAATGTTGTCTAAATAGTTAGGCGGGTCACTTCAAAAACCAGGAGGGTCGCATTTAGGTAGCCTCCGCGCAACTGCATAGGCCTAGACAGAGTGACTTTGGGCCTAGGCCGATATTCGCGATATCGATCTCCAGATATAACAAGAGCGATCGTCGGTGTCTGAATACAGACAGTAATTAGGCAAGCCCAATAATTCCAATAGTTATCGGCGGGCTTCCCCAATGAGCAGTAGCAGTAGATATTTAACTACAGACTCTCAACCAGATAGGCATATTAATTTCGGATGATGTCAAATGGTATGCAAACTGTACTTTCCAGTATCCGCGTACATCCCAAAAGACTCTCGTTTAAGTGAAAGCGATCAGTAACCATCATTATAAGTGCCTGTCCACGGCTCACAACACACAACAAAATTTCCAGTAGCCGAAGAGATTCCAACCAACGATCGTTCAATGCGGGAGTTCACAAGAGAGAGACTTCATATCAAACCGAGCCTTGCACGTCTTGCATAGACCTATCATCTGCTACAGAACTAATTACAATCCGCCTGGTCACATCCACGGCCTACTGTAGTAGTAGTAGGCCATGTCACATCCAACCCTTGACTAGAGATAACAAGCAGGCATTAATCACAGGACAAGCACTTTCAAATTTCATCACACAGAAACACAGCACATATGTTCAATGCAAGTTTTAGGCCTATTTATTTTATTTAGGGCGCTCGGTAAGCTTGCGACGTAAGTGTTGAACCTTCTCCTCGAGCTTCTCTCTCACAACCTGGCAAAAATGCAAATTGATGAATACGATTAATATAGTGGAGCCGATGGCGGACGATCCCATAGTAGTGTCGATAGTATGAGTCACCACAGTCCAGTATATTGGAATTTAATTCATAAGCTTGTGAATATAGTGGAGCCGATGGCGGATGATCGATAAACATCGTAATGAAGACTCACAACAGGCTTTACGTCCAGTTTCGGTTTATTGAGAATTAAAACGTCCACAAGTTTTTGGAACTCCGCTCCTTCATCAGTTGAACATGGAATATATCTACATAATGTAGGAGAGTTCCAAATATATCTGTGTGTCCGTCTGTCCGCAAGTTTTTTGACTTCAAATCAGCCGATTTTGAGGAGTTTGACCATAAAACTTAGCAGGGATGTAGAATCAGCCATAGGCAATCGCTAACCCTACTATGACATGATAATACTGCATTTTCAACTACAGCTGTCGTTGCTGGTATCGTTGATCTCGAGACGTCATGGTTGAGTGCGCTGAGGGCAATTCAAAAGAACGCAGCGTCTGGTGTGACGATAGAGGAAAGGAAAGTACACTGTTTGTTTTTGTCCTTGTTCGATTTTTGCTGCTTTTAATGATCTATGCACGCACTACTAGTGTATATGCCTCTAATACGAGCATGATGTCAATATACACGCTGTCACCGAAGAAGCCGGAGGCTATCGAAGTCAAGCAAGGCTAACTCGGAATCCACACGGCCTCTGACATTTAGGCTACTGCATAGTTGTATTGGAAAGAGTCACGTGACAATTATACCTCCATATTATGTCCAACGTTGTACTTCATGAGTTCTCTCAACCGATCGAATGCACGAGGAGTGTATTGGAAATTAGTCGTTCCGTATTCTTCACAAGCAGGCGTGACGTCGAAATCGGCGAACTTCTTGCCGTCGTATTCTAAAACAAATAATGTCGTAAAGAAAATCACCACAGATTAAACGTCCAGCCTTGATTTATTGAGAATTAAAACATTCACTATACACTATAATCTTCAAAAACATCATGTATGTTTAAAATGTTTCATGTACTGTACGTAGGTTTTGTTGTTGTTGTTTCTGTATTTACGGCCTTTTTCAACTACTTAAGTCATGTAGGCTACGCCTGCCCAATGCTTACGGTGGATTTGCCAATACTTCTGGTTTATAGCCCGGATCACTATCACAACCACAACACTCCACACTCCTCCAATACTAACTGCGAACTTTAGAACAGTTTGGCTTGGTCGGGAGTCGAAACCGGAACCTTCCGGTCAGAGGGGGGCATCTTCTTGCAGATCGTCAAAAACCACTCACTTTCAGGCGGATATTCATCTGAACGTGGAGGGTTCTGCTGTTCCCGGAACCGGACATTGTAAAGAGTGAACCAGATCACAACCGGACAATCCGGATCTTCGGCATCTTCAAATAGATAATATTCTTTCTTCGGATCCTGTTTGAGATCGTCGATATCGATCGGAGGGAACTTCATATTGTTGTCTGACATTTGTTTCTGCAGAACTTCCAACGTCTGTGGAACATTCAATCCATACAATGTAACTATTACTGCTATATTATTATTATGATGATAATCCCTAGGGCAATACCAATTATATAGATTCAGATTTCAACTGCAAAGCAATCGAAAGCGTACAGACTTAACGTCCGCCGCTGGTTTAGGGACAACTATAACATTCATGAAGAGATCGAATTACTCACACTTACTAACATTTATGGTGAAAACAGTACCCTCTGATCGCCGAAAGTCGGTTGCCAGCGTTCCCGATTTTGAGGTGCCTAATATTTATTCCTGACCAAGGGGACAATATTTTCTGAGCGATACTGCGTATCAATCAAATACAATGATCGTGGAGAGTGAGGGGATGGGGGTGGGGAGACACATCCAGAGTCTCCACTTGACATGCCCGAGTCGGTTGCGAGCGAAAGAAAACAACATCAAGAGTTCTTGGATTTCGAGCATCCAGGTGATAGATAGCTAAACTCTAATGTCGTCTAATTCATAAGTGTGACGTCATGTATGTGAAGCCATTGTACCCCATCCGAAATCAAAAGTTGATCGTGAGTGTACGCATTGCTTACGGTAAACGATTTTTCCACGTCGGCAGATTTCGTCTCACAGTCGACAACAAGCATAATATCAACTTTGCGGTGAGGTCTCGCGGCGTAAATGGCTGGAATATTGCAGCCTAATCCAGCGTCTACTAGCAAGATGTCGTTGTCTTTTGTTGATGCCTTTGCGGCGATTCTAATTGAAGTGTCTAAAAACGAACTTGATGATTTGTAAGTCTGAAGTAAATCGCTCAATTCTTTTCTATTCTTAAACATAATCTCACACCACTAATCAGAGATAAACTTAATGGACCACAATTAATCAGTGAAAGGTAGCAAAAGGGCCGAGTATTGGTATCGGCCTAGAACAAAAATCAATATCGGTCGATCTCTGATTTGACCGCAATATTCACCTGACTTTCTATCAGCGATGGGCTGATCGTTCAACATATACTTCTCAACACTACTTGACATTCCACGAATCGGATTTGATAAAATACCAGTTCGTTGAAGAGGTCCGATGTTTCTTCCAATCATTTCTGAGCCCCTACTAGAATTAGTAGCTGTTATAGCTGTTTTTCAACTGCTAAGGTCAAATGGGTCAGGTCAAATGTTTAGTACGGGTGTCGATACTTCAGGTTTGTGACCCGGATCATTATCACAACACAGCCCTCGGCACATATTTCGGTATTCTGCTGAAAATGCCTTGAAACCAAACCAACAATATAAACATTATATCGAACTTTATCATGAGACCACGACTTACTACAATTGTTCTTCTGGTGCTCGAAAATCTTCAGGCAGATCTTGGTGTTCCATCGAAACCAGTAGCGATTCAATCCACTGGTAGTCATCAGTATTGAAACGATCTGTATTTGAAACTCTTCATGAAACGACCAAGACGTTTTGTGAGTGCGATCAATATACACCCACGAACCAGTAGCGCACGAGGTACTAATCTTACTGGTCGATATCTCTGTTATTATGCTGTTTTGAGACGAATGATGTATATTGCCGTAATCAGCTTAAAAAGTTATACAAAATGGGCAAAGCTGCTTTTACTGATATGGATGATTTGTCAAACCTTCTTCACACTTAGTGCAACACTTCTTGCGCTCGGCGTTGAGGGCGGTTTAAATGGGTGTACACGGCACGCGTATTCTCTATTCATGCAGCTTCGCATCGTTCCATTTCGCCATCGCGTAAACCAACCCTTTTACAGTAGGCAGTTTCTCGGTGCCGATCGCTTGATGAGGGTAAAAGTTCTGACGTCACAACGCAAACTGTAATACCGTTGACGTTTAGCGATCACGTGACTTAAAATTCACTTGTCCGCGTAGAGTTTTCCGCTCAATCACCTCAATGTGAACAAGCCTTTAAACCTCGTTCAAAAATAGTGTTGGCCCGCGATTTGGTTACCGGCAGTGCTGCAGTGTACCGGTATATAGGTCTAGGATACAGCGTAAACAAAGCGTCTCCGTTACCATGGTTCCCACAATCAGCGGTGCAAAGAAATCGATTCGAGAGTGATCTCAAGCGAGGCGAGAGCGCGTGCAGCGGCGCTTAAAAAACAAACAAGGGGTTCGCGTCCAGTGTAAACCAGTGTAAACCAGCCTTAACTTAGCCAGGGTGGCTCTCATTTCTCTCATATTTTCAAAGCAATAGCCCACTCACAAAGATACATTTCGTATGCTTCATCCAAACCGAGTTCTATCCTTTCCTCTTCAGCAATTCTTTTTAACACTGTAAAAATTTTCATATTGTTGAAGAAACTTCTGAAGGGACTGATAGGCTAGCGTCTAGTGGTCTAGTTTAAAGAAAAGGAAAATAGCGAAACGAGAAGCTATCGCATCGAAGTCATGAGCCACCTCTCCGCAACTATCCTCAATGCGCTGGACGTCTATCAAGAAAACTAATGATACCATTCTTGGTATGATGCGGTCTCGAAAAACACTGAAACCCAGGAGGATCCTAGCTGGAATTCCTAAGTGCGTGTGGGATGACGTAACCACATAATGGTCGGATTAGGGGGCGTGCCACGTTCGACGACGGATGAGGTTGATTTTTCGACGCCATATGACGGGAAAATTGCACACCACGGTGGCTGAGCGCTGTAAAATTATGCTATTGAGGCCAGTCCTGTCAATCGTGCCGTTCGGGCGAAAATCTATAATGTTAAAGGTTTTCAATTTGGGAGGGACGGTAATTTACCGTACAGGGCAAGTCGCCAACCTTTTACGGCAGGCGGATCGAATATATTCTGCAATGCGTTCCGGAGACCGATTTTGAATTTCCCCTACATGCATTCGCTCATACGTCATAGGTATCTGCGTATCATTATTATCATTTATGGTGATTGCAACATGGCTGCTGTGTGACTGGCCTGACGTCTTGTCCGAAGAAGAAGCCAATGAGACAACATACCTTTCCAGATAGTTTCTTTGAATTGATCTTTAGTCATCGCGACACGAGGACCGACACTTAATCCACTAGGCAGAAAAGTAGCCCATTCACCATTCACCACTGTTGAAATAAAATTGATATTAAATTGATATTAAAATGACCGGTAGCAGGGCGGCTGGGAGAAATAGTCACTTACAATTTTATTAGGACTTTTAAAAATTGAGAACGTTAAGCCTGTTGATATCCAAATTTAATTTTTACGTGATAATTTCCCTGCTTGGTCATAGCGTGCTAAATTCAACATGGTAGGTCGTCGGCCACGAAGCCGGTAGGATCCAGCATTGAGGATAGTGCGAAAGGATGTCGCTTGACTTCATTCGATACCTTGTGCTCGCATGGTATGCATTATGTACCAGGATGTGCGTACATGCAGCAAAAAGTATGAAGGACAAAAATAAACGGCGCTCTTATCCTTATCCATTTATAATGTCGAATTTCGTTTTTAAGGCATTATTTTTTCAATATAGCACTTTCAACGTGATTATTTTCTGCCTGAATATCGTGTGAATCTGCGTAAACGCAGAAAAATGGAAATTTCTGCGTGAATATCGTGTGAATCTGCGTAAACGCAGAAAAATGGAAATTTCTGCGTGAATATCGTGTGAATCTGCGTAAGCGCAGAAAAAAAGTAACCTACCTCAGTACCGTTATCCTAGAACTTACAAGAACGAATGAAGTCAAAGTATGATCTCTCCTTTTCCTCATTTCCATCTTGCAGATGATAAAGCAGAATCCCAAACGCAGATCCGCACACCCCCATGATGTAATGAAGAAATGGTTCGTATCGTAATTTGCGTAGAACGCCGTTGTCCCAAACTGAGTTGTAAAATTCGACTGGGACTTGAAGACGATATGAAGCGTAAGTTGCCTCGTACGGAGTGAATTCAACCTCCTCTGAAATACACAAGGACGATGTTGTTATTATTTATTTTATTTTATTTCCTTGCTTTTTGTTCCACTTTGGTCTCAATTTCTGCTTGTTTTGATGCTTTTATGCCATTTTCTGCGTTAGTACTGTGTTGTAATTTCGTAATTTCAAAATAGTAGAGCCGATGATGCACGATCAATAGACCATACGACCAAAAGAAATCATCGAAAATTTGAATTGTTTGTTTGTTTTGTTGTTTGGAATTTATGGCGTTTTCACCTACTAAGGTCATTTACGCCAGGTCAATGCTCACGGTATACGTGTCAATATTTACGGCTTATAACCCGGATCACTATTACAATCACGGCTCTCCGCACTCCGATACCGACTTCCAAGCAGGGAAGGAACGGATACCAATTTTAAAGTCTTCCATTTGACTCGGTCGGGAATCGAACCCGGAACCTCACGATCAAAAGTCGGACAGTGTATTCTAAACTGCTCGGGCAACTGAACGGTAAAATTTAAAGTATATTCCAATAAACTGAGTGGTGAATTATTCTACTGTTTTGATCGTCCGCGATCGACCCCACTATTTTCGTGATCATGTATTGATGCACACTTATATGGGCTACTGGCAAAGGAAATGACTTATATTCTTACATTACACATTTCGTCGAGTTACCAGCAATTGCTAGCTATTCGACTACTTGTTGATTATGGGCTACAGGCGAGATCGCATTGGCTACATGCCAAGAACTTCAAAATTTCGTTGAAAGATATAGCAGTTAATATAAATATTGAAGAGTGTAGCAGAGCCAATGGCGGACAGATTTACGACACGACACGACAGATTTAATATCCAGGCTTATTTTATTGAGAATTGTAATATTCACAAGCTTTCGGAGCTTCGCTCCTTCATCAGGCGAAGATGGACGTAAAATCTGTGGTGAATCTTCTTTACGAATATCGTTAAAATACTACACCTCACGGCTAATTTTCAATTTAGGAGGCCTATACCTACACTGTCTCACGGCGGACACGAAAACTCACCCCAAAATTCCGGGACAGGGAAATAGTTCTTGACATGCGCGGCTGCAAAGATTGGCAGAGGAACTCCTCCTTCATTCACATACTCAATCAGAGAAGAAAGTTTGGCGGATTTACTCTAAAGTATAAGACTGAGGAAGATTAACCGCAGATTTAATGTGTAGCCTTGGTTTACTGAGAATTGTTACATCCCCAAAGCTTTCAATCTTCACCTGATGAAGGATCTGAGCGCCAAAATCTTGCGTTAGATTGCCTGGGGTCGGCTCCACTACTTTTCTATATAAAGTAGATCACCACATATTTAACATCCAACCTTGGTCTATTGAGAATAACATTCACAAGCTTTCGGAGACCCGGCGCTCATTCAGACATTCTCCAAACAAGGCCAAAATCACACCTCAGGTGGCAAGAAGATATCTTTCAAGGCATTCCCGAACGAGTCAACGAGAGATAACTTCTGTGCTGAGAGCGCTTTTTTGAAAAACTGAAGCCTTGAAAAAAAATTCGTCAATTTAAACCGAAATCGACCGATATTGATATAATATATAATAATCTGCTGGCGATGACCGATATCGCAAATCGAAAATGAATATCGGCCTCGAGCATCATCTTTTAGTTCATTGCAGACTGATTTTATCGAGGCTGATAATCGATAAATTCCAGCGTTGGCCGCGACGGTAATCGGTCGTCCCCCAGTTTGGATAGGTGCCTCAACGACAGACTGATTCTTCCCTGTCGCAGCTGGCCGATACCGATAATCACAAAACTACGAAGATCGGCCTCGATAATCGGCCGGGGCGATAATTTTAGCCGATAAGAACATATAGCTTATTTCTGTCCTTTGTTCATTTTACGCACATGACGCACGTGACGCACGTGACGCACGTGATACGCACACACTAGCAGATTGGTGCAGGTGCAGGCCATGCGAGTACGACGAACATACGCAAGCTTAACAGTTAGACACCAAAGGACAGGTAGACTAAGCTTTGCCCCTATACGTATTACCCACATTAATCTGGCCCGGGCAATTTAAAGTATCGTCAATCCATCAACTTATTTTGACAAGTATATCGCATCATCCTTACAATGTCAAATCCCTGTTGAAGCGCATTTCTTCCCCAAGCTGACCACGTAGCCAATCATGAGTTTTCGTGAGTCTGTCCTTATCGGAAAATGATTTCTTGATATACGTCGATGACAAGTACCTGCTCAAATGCAGAAAGAAAAAGCAATACTTTCAACATGTTGCACCCTATGACGCCACACAGAATCGGACAGGGCGGGTTTGCTTTCAGTTTTTTTATATTTGGAAGTCGTTTTTCACCTGCTAAGGTCATGTACGCCAAGTCGATGCTCACGGTATACGTGTCAATACTTCCAGTTCATATCCCGTATCACTATTACAACCAAGACTCTCCGCACTTCCCGATACCGACTGCCAGGCAGGGAAGGAACGGATACCAATTTTAAAGTCTTCGATTTGACTCGGTCGGGAATCGAACCCGGAACCTCCCGATTGATTTCTTTCGGTTAAACTCTGAAATTTTGATCGCTGATGTTTCGTCACAGGTCGAGCGTCACGGATTCGTGGTGTCGCCAAGTGCACGGACAATGGGCACGCCGGATTTCGCGAATTCTTCGCAAAATATATAGCTTGACACGCAGGGACAACTTATGCTCTGGGACTGAAGGGGAAAATTCTACTCACCAAACTTATCCTGACAATCCAACGCAGTACATCAACGCATCGAAAAGTCCGTTTTAGTGCGCAGGGGGTGGGGTGACTTTGTTAGCTTACCGACTTCTTCGGTGACTTCCTATCTATCCTCCATATCCCTCAAACTATCATATTAGGCATACACATACACATTCATTTGACGCCTGTACCAAGCCTGCATAACTGAACCTACTATTCTTTGCAATAGTAAGAAATTTGTACTTACCAAACTGATCCTGACAATCCAACGGAGTACATCAACGCATCGAAAAGTCCGTTTTCCATCAGAGCTTCGGTGGCTCCGCAACTCGTCGACACAGCGCGATATCCACCTCCAGATATCACAAGAGCGATCGTCGGTGTCTGAATATACGGACAGTAATTAGGCAACGCAATAATAATTTTGATAGACGGGCGACCCCAATGAGTATTACGTGGATTACGTGGATTACATGAATAATCGCAATCAGGTCCTGCCTCAGATGAACCGTATAACTGTGCGTTAACCACATTAGTAAATCTGTAAGTATACTGTCCAATAAATCGTTAAGAAGATCACCATAGATTTAACGTCCAGCAGCCTTGGTTTATTGATGAAGAAGTGGAGCTCCGAAAGCTCGTGAACGCTAAATCTGTGGTGGTCTTCATTATGCCATCTATTGATCGTCCGCCGTCGGCTCCACTATATTCTTCTAATTAATATAAACATTAGTTCAGTCAAAATCGCGTAGGTGTCTTAAAATAGGACTGGAATTTTGCTATTTGCTTCGGATATTTGTAGGATGACAGGAAGCTGCAACGCCAGGTATATGATGTATCATTGGATATTTACGTCGCTATATCTTTTAATAATATCGCAATCCGATAAGCTGCTAAGCTGATAAGGTGATAAGGCCTACTTTAGTTCCTAGATTACCTAGAGTATATAGGCCATGGTGTATTGAACACTCACCTCTATCACCGATCTTGGTCCTCGCTCTTCTCCAAGAAGCTCTTGTATGGCTTTCATCGCTGTCGGCTGCCTCTTTTTTCGAAACCCTTCTTCCGAATCGGATAATTTTTCGTTCTTCTTCAACGCCTTCTTTCCCAAACTATAAATAGCACATTATTAACTTCGCCTTTGCCATTCGTGACAGCAGCCTTCGAGGCATCGCTTTTGCTTTGTGATCGTGGCAGATACAGAAATGTTATATATAAAATACAGTATCCCGTATTCTGCGCACTTGCCATCTGTTCGTGGCGGTCGCTTTTGGTTTGTGAATACGGAGACGTGAAGCACGAAGACTTGTACAGTTCATATCAGCCAATCAGCATCTGTGTACAAAGGAATAAATATCTGTCTGTCTGTCTGTCGTATTCAATATTCTCTCCTGGCAGCGACTTTGCCACGATGTAGTTTGTGGTGGTCGCGGCTGCGCATTTGTTGAACCGCCTTCTGCGTGAATCGCGAGGCTGGTGATTTCATCGCTAACACTATTTAACGTACTTTTTTTCATCGATGAGATCACCATCATCTCCCTGTAAGTGAAAGAGGAATTGCGGTGAGCAAAAGCGTTTTGGATTAAACTAACAAAGTCCCAGGGTCTATGCGCTGTATTTATTCCGTAAGGGTGTTTAAGTGCAGAGCGCCAAATCCCAACCGAATCTCCATACGAACGCTCCGGACTGATGGTGCAGACCCAGCGGTCAAATGATCGAACACTCAAACGCGCAACTGCAATAATTACTGTTCTTGGCTCAGGTTCGATTTGAAAGCAACCCGTCAGGCAGCACAACACATGTTGCGACTGCATAGGTCCGCTACCCAACCGTGTAGGCTTAAGAAGAGCAAGGTGCTGACAATGACAATGCTGTAGTAGGCCTACAGTATTTCCCCAAGCCAATGTGCATCAAGTTTTACGCTGGCTACACAGAAACAATCTGTCTAAGACGTCTCTAAAATCTTAGTGATGGATTAAAAGGTTTTGGTAAATATGATGCACATGCACTTTCACACACTCTGTTCCTATCTTTGATACATATCAGTATTTTGCTCTTGTTACGCCGTTGTGTGATGCTAATCTTTGGTTATATTTGCAACAGCTTTTGTACGTGAGCAGTAACTCAAGTGAAAGAGTTCATGAAATTGTCAGATCTGCCTTGTATCATAGATCTCATCTTCGAAGGTAACTGTTTTGTTATTCTCAGTATAAATCGTGCTTACCTTACCAGTCAGTAGCTGAAAACATAAACTGAAAAGTCTTATTATTGAACACATTCTATCTTTGCTTCTACAGTCCGTCGCTGGCTTCTGTAGACATATCACAGCTTCTTGTACAATTCCAAACAGCAATTGAGAGCCACGTTTCAACGTTTCAGTTTGTGTTCAGTTATGCCGCAAAAGCTTGGATAAACGGATCATCAAAAACTACCAATATAGCTTCCTTCCTGAAGTAAATTACGGATTTTCCCGTCGTTAATCCGATATCCTATTAAATTACTCCATCTCATGCAGTGCAGTGTGCCTTTTAATATACAAGGCTTAGGCTACATATGCCGCACTGAACAACTTGGGTTCCCTTAAAAGAACATGAAAAGGTGTACAAGCATATACCGAATTGAACAACTGCTGCGTCTGCCTCCACTATTCTGGTATTTCAGCGCTTAGCGAAGAACAGGAATAGAACGTTGTACTGTATATTGATCCTGCTGTATTAGCTGTATTCACAGACACTTCTTTTACAGATACACACACAACCGACACGTATGAGCTGCATATGCAAAACTGGACAAGGAGGCATCGAAGCAGACGCGTTATAGGCCATCGAAATTAACAGACCAAAATCATCCAAACACAATTAAGCGCATCGACTTCAACAGTCCAAAGTGGTTAGGCAATATGCATGCAGCAGAATAGAAAGTCTTATATAATTCTACATGCGACATTGATTTGTACAACTATATACATTTGTTATGCAAGCGCATGTTACTGGGGCTAAGGCCTATAGCACACGTACAGTTCTACGTAGACAGAAGCGTAGTGTCGCCACACGTTAGGTAGTCGGTATCGGGGAAGTGCGGAGAGTGATCCGGGCTATAAGCCGGAGGTATTGACACCTATACCGTAGGCATTGACCTGGCGTATATGACCTTAGTAGTTGAAAACGCCATAAATTCTAAATAAACAAAACATGCGCTCTTTAAGCCAAGTGTGTTACGAAGACAGAAGTGTAGGCTACGGTGCCACCAGAAATTGAACGCCCCACCATCGATTTAGCTGGATTTGACGTTTAACCCTACTATAAGGTCATTCAAGCCAGGTCAATGAGTAGTACGAAGTGCTGATACTTCCCGCTTACAGCCTGGGTCACTATCACAGCCCTCCGCACTCCCGATATGCTGGAAATCAAGAAGTAGGGAGGTGGAGAGAACGTCTATCAATTTTCAAAGCTTTTGATTAGACTTAGCCGTGATAGAGCGAGTGGAATTATTCTGTTTGAAAGAATTTAATGCTGAGTGCTGGATGTTAGATTGGTGGTGATATGAATACTTGTGTTTGTATCTGTCAGGGATATCTATACAGACAGATATCTAGATATCATTGATGTCTATTTGTCAAATGCACATGAAAAGAGCCAAAGGCAAAACATATCTACAAATCCAGTTGTCCGTCTCTGGCAGAGGAGTAATCCCTAGACCGTATCATTCATTCCTGTACAATATGTAAAGAACTCGGATGAGGCCACCAAGCAGTGAACCCCTGACGTGAAAGTCTGGAGAAAGCCGCTCGAAAGACGAAGCACCTGTCGGAGAATCACTTTTTCTCCGGAGTCTCGATTCCAACAGCGGATTTATGTGACGTCATATTTTCCACGATTTCATCAGGTGACTTTGCTTTTGATCGGAGATGGATGACCTTTTCACCCATCTTGTCCTTGATAATCTAGACAACGAACGGGCTTGGTTAAAAAAAAAACAGGTGAAACATTTTAGCAACAACATGGAGTGTATAGTCTATAAAGCGCTGAAACGTTGTAGGCGTATGAATTCCCTATTGCCGTCCTGTCGTGGAGTGTGCGGTGCGGTATCTTCCACGGTCGCCTGATAACGCAGTAGGTAGCGCCTCAATAGGGATTCTATATCTTCTGGATGATAGAGCTTCAACACAGACGAGTTGCAGAGCGATGATGTATTAACTAAGCCTAAAACACAAGGCACCGCACAGCCTACAGCGAAGTACTCGAGAGAGTAATGAGTCTCATAATCATCATACATGTACGAGTACAGCATTATATAGCGATAATACGAGAGAGGTCTCCTATAGCATGATCTACGCATGACTGGGATCTCCTTCTATCACTATAGTGGGTTATGGTGAGGAGAGAAAGGGTTATAAGGGACTCTCATCCCTACAACGAGGACTGGATCTTTGTATGACCATTTTTTACAGGCAACGTCAGATACTTCAGACCACGAATCCGAGATGTTAACAAGTTGAGAATTAGAACATTCACAAGCTTTCGGAGCTCCGCTCCTTCATCAGGTGAAGATGGAATTTTCAATAAACGAAGACTGGACGTTAAATCTGTGGTGATCTTCTTTACAATATCTATTGATCGTCGGTCATCGGCTCCACTACACTCCTCAAGTAAATATCGTACTGAAGATTCACCAACACTCCCTACTAGACATGGGCCGGGATGGGCAGATAGAATCATTATCGATTTCGATTACGAATCGAAAATTTTTTTTCGAATCGAATCATCGAATCAGCTCCTTTTCATAAACAATAAAAATAGGGAAAAAAACAGATCCTTTTCAAAAACAAAAAAATAGGTGAATAGGTGAAAAAATTGGTGAGGAGCATTGAGAAGAGGCCCATCGTGGAGTGTGTGTGAGAGAATATGGAAGTGAGCGTCGCAGAAAAGAGTTTTTATCTGAACGAGTTGACGTCCGCAAGGTGACGATAGTAAGCACGATTCGAAATTTGCGGTCGAATCGAATCACGCGCGATTCGAATCGCTTTCGAATATTCGATTCGAGTAGCCCATCCCTAGACACGGCATGATGTGTATATTATGCGAGCCGCTGCCACTTGGCATCACCTTGTTGGATAGTCCAGGGCCGTCCGTTCCTGGTAGCTAAAGCAACGCGATCTCAACCACTCAATCATTGAGATCGCCCTGAGATCACGGACAGTCCGTAGAGAGCTATGACGTCAGATCGCGGATTGATCCATGTACCTGGATATTCTGTGTAATATTGTGTTTCATCAGTTCTCTTAATCGATCCATATCACGAGGAGCATATTGAAGGTTGGTAGTGTCATATTCTGGAAGATCAGGTGTGACGTCGAAGTCATTGAAAAGCTTGCCGTCTCTCACTGCAAGAAAAACAGCCGCTCGATGCAATCCGATGTGGGTGCCCATTGGTTTAGATACGCAACTAGGGGTATAGCGCATAGAGCCGAGTAATAACCGACTCACGCCGCTGCGGCTGCCCAATGACGGTGCAGGGCATGCCCGCAAGGGCATATGTCCCATTCGCTGAACTACGCATTCACCAAAATCAAACCATAGT
This sequence comes from Botrylloides violaceus, assembly GCA_030412335.1. Classification (NCBI taxonomy): domain Eukaryota; kingdom Metazoa; phylum Chordata; class Ascidiacea; order Stolidobranchia; family Styelidae; genus Botrylloides; species Botrylloides violaceus. Next base: position 123,420 of record JASFYC010000811.1, read on the forward strand.
TGCTATGCCGCAACAAATGCAGGTCAAAGATACATCTCGCAAACAAAGCCTTATCATCCTTGTTGCGCTAATACTTCACTGCACTGAAGGGGACCATAGTGGCAGAAACAAAGAAAAAGCAACCCTACCCGGAGGATGCTCTTCCGAACGAGGTGCATTGAGTAGGTTCCGGAACCGGACATTGTAAAGAGTGAACCAGATCACAACCGGACAATCCGGATCGTCAGCGTCTTCAAACAGATAATATTCTTTCTCCGCATCCTGTTTGAGATCGTCGATATCGATCGGAGGGAACTTCATATTGTTGTCATACATTTGTTTCTGCAGAATTTCCAACGTCTGTGGAATATTTCAGAAAACTGAAGCGGTTAATAAAACGGAGGCGTTTATACTGGCTTTGCCACCGGCCATAAAGCGGCCCACTTCTCACCTACTGTAGTCTGTGAATAGGTCTACTCTCTCTCGAAAATTTTTGCTTAGTTAGGACAGGCACAGTCACCGTCAATGCCTCTTCTAAGCCCAAAGACAATCGATGATTACCACAGGAAAGGTCAAGGGTAGCTTTTCCGATTAGGATACAAGCCGACGAATTGGAAGTTTTTGGACAACAGCGGCGTTTCCGACTACATGTACTGACCAACTTAGAGGTGTTGATTGTGTTAGGATATCAAGGGAAGATGCAACACAGATCAATCTTACGTAATAAAAACGCGAGTCGGCGGTTTATGTAGTCTGGATCACTATCACAACCCCAGCGCTACGGATTCACCCGATACTGACTGCCAATTTTCATGTCCTTGGTTTGGCTCGGTTGGGAGTCGAGGCCGGCACTTCCTAATTAGGGCGCCGGACATCTTACTCACCGTTCCCGAACTAGCCTCTTTTGTTTGCGAATATGTCACAGAATCCGGGACTATATTATAGAATCCCCATTCCTGTGTGCTACCGTCACTAATCCCAGCTATTATTTACTCGTACTATTTCTGTTAGTATAATACCCATGTATATGTTTCAGCCTGTCCTGTTCGTGGTGCAAAACGCCATCCGGTGATAAGCGCCACCGAAAATCTTTATAATAATAATAATAATAATAATAATAATATTAATAACAATTAGGGCGCCGGACAGCTAAAAGCACTCCGCTACACTGAGCGGTTAGCTGATGAGTCTGGACCTGACATTCACGCTTCACATTCACTACCAAAATACCTGGAAAGCCTCGTTCAAGTCGGTTGACTTTGATTCACAGTCAACAACAAGAATAATATCAACTTTGCGTTGAGGTCTCGCGGCGTGAATAGCTGGGACGTTACAGCCTATTCCGGCGTCAACGACGAGGATTTCGTTCTTGTATGTTGCTTCCTTTTCAGCGATTCGTCCGGACGCATCTGAACAGAGCACTCTATATCAGAGAAACAGACAGAAGCATGCAAGAGACTATTCCTGTAAATTGAAATGCATCCAATCAACTCCCCCTCTCGCTCCCTCCCAAGGTAGACCTAATTTCAGGTCTCTGTTTGCACTCGGGAAGCCGGAACGTCCGAATTAGAAGGCGAATACCGTTCAGTTGGTTGAGTGGGTTAGAATGTCCGCCTTCTGATCGGGAGGTTCCGAGTTCGATTCCCGACCGAGTCAAATCGAAGACTTTAAAATTGGTATCCGTTCCTTCCGTACTTGGCAGTCGGTATCGGGGAAGTGCAGTGAGCCGTGATTGTAATAGTGATCCGGGCTATTAACCGGAAGTATTGACACGTATACCGTGAGCATCGACTTGCCGTACATGACCTTAGTAGGTGAAAAACGCCATAAATTCCAAATATAAAAAAGCGGATAGTCATCAGACTTGAGTGGTAGTGTGCTTACTCGGCTTCCTCTCAGAAACGGGTTGGTCATTCAGCATGTATTTCTCTAATAGATTGCTTGACATTCCAAAGATTGGGTTGGGTAAGAATCCCGTTCTTCTTACCGGTCCGAGGTTCCTTCCGAACCATTCTCTTCCACTGCCAAGAAAAAATCGTATAGCAAGTCAAGTGGGTCAATACTAAACTGCGGACCACTTAAATCACGAACCACTAAGAATTAGCGATCCTAAACGGTGGAACGCAGACTGATATGACACGGTTTGCGGTAATAGTATAATTAACGTGGAGCGAGCTAACGGATCCGCGGTTGAGTTCGGGCCACACACGCTAATATTTGTAATCTGTAAGACCGCAACGCCGCCATTTAATAAACAAAAGGTCACTCGTAATCTACGCGAGAAAATGAGCAGTTCACGATTCCAACACGATACACCAAGTGGGATGGTGGGTAGTGTATTCAGCCTATAAGGGGCCGTACGGCACTCGTAACTGATGCGCAAGAAATGCGGGTTCGAGTCCCAGTCGACGAACCTGCCAGTTAACGGTATAGCCCATATTAAGTATGGAATTCCGTAAATACCAGTGCGTGATTTTCTATGGACATACTGTAGGCTAGTTCACGGAACCTACGACTATTGCAAGTCTAAAAAGACCCTACAGAGCCGTCGGAAAAAAATTTCCCTACACCTAGGCTATTTCACGAAATAGCAATCGACTTGAAAGTTGAAAGACCATACGGAGCGGCGGAAAATACATTCTCTAGAAAATAAAATATCTCTCTTAGTCTCAGTCTTAGTTTTTCCCCAGCAGGTCCTTCCGCCCGGTATTTCGTAAATGACAGGCTACGCCACCTCGGTCCGATATGTCAGTATATTTGCAGTAGCGAGCCGAGAGGCCATTCTTCCAACTTCCAAGAGTTGCGCGATGCATTATTCTCTCTCTCTCTCTCTCTCTCTCTCTCTCTCTCTCTTTATCGACTACTGATAATCTCTCTCTCCTTCTTTTAAAGTTAGATATGGCATTCCCTACTGTTGTATCTTACGTTGGTGGTGGTGGCTGTGGAGCGGGCCAGCTGGGCTCGTTCGGAAGACTTGTCTTGTCATGTCCTTCCTCGCCACCGATTTCCGGTTGGTCATCACGTGGTTCTTCAATAAAAACTGCAACTATGTCCTTTGAAAAGTCGTGTTCCTCTTCCTCTGAGAGTGGAACCGGCGGTGGCATCGCAGGTTGAAGTATATTGGTATCTTTCCATTCTATGTTCGCAGCAGTAAGTGGTGGAGCCGGCGGTGGGGTCGCAGTGGATGTAGGCCTATTTTCCCAACCCAGGTCTGTATGAATTATGGGAAGCATTGCTGATGCTTCACCGGCTACTTCGCCACTCTCGCCAGTCAAATCAAGATCTCTATCATCAGGCTTCCATTCTCCTTCTGCGCCAAGTTCTTCATCGTCGCCTCCTGCCATTCGAAGAAGGTTTTCTATCCATGTAAAATCTTCACTGTTATAGCGATCTGTAATTGTAATTTCTGGTATTAGTGGCCAGGCCCGCAACAGAGTGGCACAGGGGCATTCCCAACTACCCATGTATCTGACCCAGCCTGTCCTGTTCGTGGTGCAAAACACCGTCCGGTGATAAGCGCCACTGAAAATCTTTATAATAATAATAATAATAATAATAAATCAAATATCCAGACTCAAATCGAATCAATTCGTAGGCAACCGCCCAGTAGGGAGTCGAGTCTTGGTAAAGGGCAGGAATGAACGTTACGTCCAAGCTTTCAGTCAACCCTGTGGTGGGCCGACTGGGTTGACTGTCTGTCTTCTGACCGGGAGGATCCAAGTTCGCGATTCCAGACTGAGTCAAACCAAAGACTTTAAAATAGGTATCCGTACGTCTCTGCTTGGCAATCAGTATCCTGGGAGGGCAGAGTGCTGTGGCTGTGATAGTGATTCGGGCTATAAACCAGGAGTATTGACAAGTGTACAGTAAGCGTTGAACTGGTGTACATGACTTTAGTAGGGTGGAAATGCCATAAATTCAAAAACAACAACTTCATGGGCAATGTTAAATCGGGATCTACTGTATTTGTTTTGGAGTCATTGTAAAATGAGCAGTGCTCGAGAACAAAATTCTGCGCTCTCTCTCTCTCTCTCTTTTACATGACAAGGGTACGAGAAGGATTTTTATGGCGCTCATTGGCACATCACATGATGTTTTCAAGTGTCTGCACACATCTTGTCGATTTCTACCATAAATTGCAGTGCTAAATAAGAACATTTGGCAAATTGTTTGTTCTCGCATTGCATATAGCGTAAGGTCTCAACCGGTCGCGCTCACACAGCCCCTTTCTTTTCTTGACGAGTTTCGTACCGCATCTCAACTGACGTCCGCTGGAGCAGAAAATGAATAACTTTGACTTTTGGCACTCACACACCACCAGGTGTCGCACGGGACACCAACTATCTATTGAACCATAGAGTGCTAGAATGATTGAACTGCCGTTGAGTTGTCGGATGGTGCATCAATATCAAAACGGGCATACTTACAAAGATACATTTCATATGCTTCATTGAATTCCAGTTCTTCCCCTGTTTCCTTTGCTGCTTCTTCTAATACTGCAATTTGTAAAAGAAAAATATATGAATGGTTTGGGAAAAGGCTTGCCAGAAAGCTAGTCCGTGGACGCTTCACAGCGGACAGCTCGCCTGTACTGTTCAGACGTCTCGTTCACATAAGCTGCTTCGCCCAAGGCTGCTTGCCCGCATATATACCGGCGATTTGCCTGCAGGCGTAGAAATAGGATTCCTGACAACCAAAGGACAATAACTACCTGCACGCAGGCCTACGAACAAGACCAAATAACAGAGATAGCACAAAGAGCGCAATCACTATTTCGGTAATTTAGTAACACCGCAGTCGGTCCACCTGCACTGCTCGCCTGTACTATCCACGGTTCACCCACAAACGCTTTAGTCGCAGACGTTTCGCCGGCGGTGCGTTTTCAGCGTCCGAAATCACCAAAGTCCTTGAAATTCAACACCAAACTTACCTGGCCAAATTCTATCCTTGAACTCATCCTCTGTCATTGCCGGAGGCGGAGGCGCAGGCAAGATGCGAGATGTCGGTACAATAGGCGATGGGTCCGTGCCGCCCCAAACGCCGCCGATCACTGCAAGTTTTTAAGTTATAAGCCGATTACTGTGGTGGTGTTGTCAAGAATACAGTGGAACGGATGCCGGACGATCAATAGATATCGTAAAGAAGATTCACCATAGATTTAACCTTCAGTCATGATTTATTTAGAAGTACAATATTCACTTCGGAGCGGCGTTTTCAAATCCGAAGTGAATGGCCTGGTTAGTATACACCCGTCCCAGGACAGGTGGCAGAGAATCACTGGTGTATAGAAATGGAAAGGACGCTGTTTATTTTTTTCCTTATTTAATTTTCTCTGTATTTACACAGACTCACATGATATAAACAAATTACTTGTGCTCTTGTGCACGTGCCTATCATACGAGCATGATCGCACAAGGGGACACCAAAGGGGCCTGATGGTTATCAAAGTCGAATATGCCACCCAACCACACTATCCTCAACGCGCTGATCGTATAGCGAGGAAGCTACGGACACCATTTTTAACATCTTTGGTACCATTCAGTCTCTGGATTTCAATCCCCACAAAGGTATACACACTACTGATGCATAGCCTACGCATATCTTGCTAGCATACGATAAAATCAGTTGCATACTGGCTGAACATACGAGACACCGAAGGAGCCGGTAGGCTATCGAAGTCGAGAGCGGCGTACTCATACTTACTATCTTTCACGAAACCCCAGAAATTTTCCGCTTTGGTTTCAGTCGCATCGTTGAGATGATAAAGCAGAATTGCAAACGCGCATCCACAGAATCCCATGACGTAATGCAGCATAGGTTCTGATCTGATCTCACTCAAGATTCCATCTTGCCAAACGGAACTTAGAAGCTCAATTGGAACTAGAAGACGATACGAAGGGTAGGCTGCTTCAAACGGGGTCAGCTCAACTTCCTCTGAAATTAATAAAGTTTGTATCGATAAATAGCATTTGTCATCCACCGTAAATGATATAGTTTGTTATAAGTAGCGATTCTGTAATCGTCGGTCTGTAATTCTGCTCGGTGTCGCTTCAACTCCAATTAATCCAATCGGGCGAGCGGTTCTACAGCAAGACTATCGGACCCTAGTAGCCAATCTCATACATACAGTTGCTTCTCACCCCAGAAATTGACGACAGGGTAATGGTTCATGACGTGAGCTGCGCTGAAGATTGGAAATGGAACTTTCGCTTCGTTGACGTACTCTTGCAGAGATGATAATTTGGCACTTTTGTGCTGAAATTTAGGATAGAAACCTTCCGTGACCGATTGGCTGTATTGGTATATCCACGGTTTGTATGAACTACTTTTCGGGGTAGGCGCATTCCGCGAGCTATCTATGCATCTAAGTTGTTCTTTAACCTTTGTTGTCGATTTTCTTCGACAGTTTTGTCGGGTTAGAGTGTGCCGTGGGAAGGCGTAGGCCTATTGAAAGGGCATCTTCTATGACCAGAGGCAGTAAGCCCATAAGTCACTGTATGCCTTCCCAGACATCCCAGACATCCCAGACATCCCAGACAAATCGGAATTCGTTAAAAGCTAATAACCAGATAACATCCCAACAAACCTCTGACAAAAAAACATCTCTCAAAGCAGTTCCGAAAAGATCAACAAGTGATAACTTGCGTGAAGCGAACATAGACTTGAACGCGTACACTCTGAGAAAAGGGAAATTCTATAGAATTCATCTGGCGAGAGCTTATGATTACACACTCATCTGATTAACAGCTATCGGCCATACTTCTTGTAATTAAACGTAGTTAGTGATACGCGTGTCAGTGCACGGGTCCTTGTTAACGCACGACGGCGTATACAGGTCTACATGCTAACAAATCAATCAAACCCGTCCACCCGAAAATTCAAAGACTAGACATTCGCATCTCTTTTCGTCCCTGCTTGGCAGTCAGTATTGGAGGAGTGCGGAGGGCTGTGGTCGTGTTCCGATCTATAAAGCCGAAGCGATGTGGTCTGATGTACGAGGCCAAGTAGTTGAAAGCGACATAAATCCAAAACAACAATAACACAGAGGGCCTGCCTCAGTGACGAAACCATAAATACGCTGAAAGAACCAGACAGAACCGGAACAAACCAGTAACAAGCTGCTTACAGTCCTAATTTTGGGTTGAAGTTGATTTTCTTTCCAAGCTGTGTTCTGATCCAATCGTGATGGCTTATAAGTCGCTCTTTAGACGAGAATGATTTCTTCAGATACGTTGTAGATAGATACCTGACAGATGATAGGAAGTCTTTCTTGGAACTTGGCATTGACAAATTAGGCCTCAGGTTTTGTTGGGATAGGAAAATATGAGACGGAACTTCTACTAGTGCGGGACAGAATGGAACATTAGGAATTTCCATACCAAACAAGAACCAACTTTGCGTTTCCACAAGCCATTAGTAACCCAGGTTTAAAGCGTACATGTATGAGCTCAGGAAATTTCTACCAGTTTCAAAGACTCTGGTTGGAAATACCACTCGCCCAACTGAGCCAATTGGAGTTAAAGGATCTGAACTTTCTTCATTGCATGGGATTCGAACCTAGGGCTTTTGGACAATATGTTCCCAAGGTTTTTACGAATGGAGCACACGACACGCTATCATTAGCTCTTTGGCTGATATTTCTCACCAAACTGATCCTGACAATCCCACGCAGTACATCAACACATCGAAAAGTCCGTTTTCCATCAGAGCTTCGGTGGCTCCGCAACTTGTAGACATAGCGCGATATCCACCTCCAGATATAACAAGAGCGATCGTCGGCGTCTGAAATTTGTAATATGTAACTTGCATCATGGATTGTGGATTTTACACTGGTTGTCCTTCTGCCGACCCTACCCGTTTACGCAGTCTTAGCCATCTATTGTGGCCGTTGAGAATTGTAACTTTCGGAGCTCTGCTCCTACATCCGATTGAAAACGGATTGAAACAATAATGATGTAGACTTACTTCTTCAACCGATGTCGGTCTTTTGTCGTCTTCGAGAAGCTCCTGCATTGCCTTCATTGTGTGAGGAAGCCTCGCTTCCCGAAAGATTTTCTCCGATTGAGACGATTCGCTGGTTTTCATCAGACGTAATTCATTGCTATTCGTCATCCACGACAGATTTTTTTTCATAGAACTGTAAAACATACGCTCAGTTGGCCCAGTGGTTTGGCTGATCGGGAGGTTCCCGGTTCATTTTCAGCATCAGCGAACCGCTCCTGATCTGAGGCGCTCAGCTGGCCAAGTGGTTTGACTGTGTTCGATTCCCGGCCAAGTTATTCCAAAAACGCTGTACCTTAAAACTGGCATGTATTCCTTCTATACTTGACAGCTAACATCGAGAAGTTTGTGGGGTTGTGGGTGGGGGTGTGGGTGGGGTGGGTTGTGTGTGTGGGTTGTGGTTGTGGTTGTGTGGGGTGGGTGTGGGGTTGTGTGTGGTGGTGGTTGTGAGGGTGATCCAGGTTTTAGGTAGTTGAAAACGCAAACTCCCGAGCTAGTGGACAGGAATAGGTACTTACCCTTTCAATTCAGTGGACTTGATTCTTTTCGCCTAAAAATAGTAAGAGTGCGAATAAGACATAACGTAAAACCTTGTTCACAAGTCTATGAATAGGTAACGGCATCTAGGCACTCCACTCTTCCTGTAGGTAGGCCTACTCTCGGCACCCACCACTGTCGGTATTCGACACTCTCGATACCCCGGGCACCAAACACGCCCTGGTGGATTTACTACAGTATCGCTTCCTAGGATTGAGGGGGCGTGTCGCAAGCGGTTTGGGTGGGATCTGGCCCAAAATGACTCTGGTCTGGCTGACCCGTACGGAGTGAGCCGGGTCAAGCGGTGCCGTCCACCTCACCGACTTTTTGGCATTCCCGGTTGTGTAATGATCGTAGTAGCGATACTAGCGTTTAATGCTTGCGATACTAGCGTCTTGATACTTGGGGTACTTGCGTTTTGATATTAGCGTCTTGATACGTGCGGTACTTGCGACACTGTAGTCAATCTGCCAGGCCTCAACACTCTCGACTGTTCATTTACCGGCACTCTCAGCAAACAGTCTATGCCGTCACGCTCTAGGCGGACTATCACAACATTCCGCATCGCATCCAAGAGATTGTAAAAGAGAACTCACCTCAACATCCTGGATGTGAACTTTGAAACAAAGATTGCATAAATCCAGCAGTCCACACATTGCTTACCTAGAGATTCCTCCAGTCCTACGCAATAAGTTGCCCCTGAACAATCTGCCCGAGGTAGCTTCCGAAATCGTCAGCTAAACTGACTATCGAAGCTCTATTTGTACTGCGAAATGCGAAGTTGTGTCGGCAGTTACGTCGTGCCATTCAAACTCGCTAGCATAATACCTCAGTCCGATTCGTCACGTGCCTTGCAACCAGACACCAAAATTGATTCAATTACCTTTAGAGCGACCCGTTGTAAAGCGCTAATCGGCAGAGAGCGTACCCAGCTTAACCAAATTTGGGCTGCAGCTGACTAGTTGATACCAAATCGTTTCGCTGTGTGCATCGAAACATCATATTCTGTACAAATGGAATTGTTAAAACGACTGCAAGCTACGACTGTCTGTTTCTCTGTCCAGGGCTTTATTGACTTTTGCGTCAAACCGTCCGTGATATAATTTACCCAACTTCTTATCTTACTCGGTGCAGCCGTAGCCTTATCCGTAACTCCTCAGCAATTGTTTACGGCGCGCAATCAATTATATACTTCGAGCCGCTATTCTGCAGACAGAGTAATAAGTAGGAAATAGCAATGCCCTTAGCTTCCTTCCTATTGGGTCATTAGGTCCTGGAGTTTCCAGCAGCCTACTCTGCTCTCGTCTAATAGCCAAAATTTCCAGTTCTACGACTTCCGACCCTATTGGGAGTGTAGTGGAGCCGATGGCGGATGATCAATAGATATTTTAAAGAAGATCACCACAGATTTAATAACTAAGGCTGGACGTTAAATCTATGGTGATCTTCTTTACAATGACCCTTTGGGGGTAACTCTGGGAAGATCTTGTGAGCCACAAGAGATTTACAGAGAGACTTTAGAGACCGATATTGTACCTCCTATAGCTGCTTAATAAATCGATAGTGGCTATCATGTATTTATTCTTGTGCGCATCTTCAAGATACTCTCTTGCATTGTGTACCGTTAGCACGTTGGTTCGTCATTCATGCGGTACAACCCTCGAGGATCAAGCTCCTACAAGACGATATTTATTATAGTACAACGCACAATCTAATTCTTGATACATTCAGAAAAAGTAAATCACTACACGCAAGTTGTAATAATAATGATTGACGGACGCGGGAAAAAACCTAAAGCTGATATATCTATTACACATTAAATTCCATCTTCTCCTGATGAAGGAGCGGAGCTCCGAAAGCTTGTGATTGTTCTAATTCTCAATAAACCAAGACTGGACGTTAAATCTGTGGTGATCTTCTTTGCGATATCTATTGACCGTCCGGTTCCACTGCACTCTTCAACATTAAGATTATAGTGGAGCCGATGGTGGACGATCAATAGATATCGCACAGGTCTGGACGTTGACGAATTTAAGACAGCCACCAGAATAACTCTGAACCGTGAGCTTCGACCTGGCGTACATGGCCTTAGTGGGTGAAAAACGCCATAAATTTAAAATAAAATAAAAACTCTGAACCGACAGAGGGTTCTTACACCACACCGTCGCCATAAAGACGAACTTCAACTTGCGGATCGCCATTCACCGGCGTTGCACGGGGCACGCATCACTGTAGGAGAGGTTCATCATCCTACTTCGGTACCTTGGCTCTGAGGTGGGCAACTTTCGCGGTGACCTTTTCTTTGATGGTCTACGTAAGAGGTTATAGAGTTTACGGTGGTTTGAATACCGCCACCATTCTGCGATACAGCTTGGTGATGGGAGATGGGGGACAATTCATATTGCAACAGAGAGGCTATGATTAAACGGAGGTCTTGAAGCTTGTGAATTACTGTATATTCCAATTATCTGGACATTAAATCTGTGGTGATTTAAGTTATTAAAATTTAAGTTTGACAATTGCGCTGCACCCGTAGGAGCCGAATCTCAGCTGGTCATTCATATAAATAAAAGAGCCTGGGCACGAATCAACTCTTGTATTACTAAAGCTATCGCCATAAGATTTTACAGGGATGTAGGGACGGACGTTATGCGTACGACCAGGTAGTTTTTTAGTGCTTCCACCTTCCAGCGTGTATTTCGTAAGTTATACATCGCCCAATGCTGCTATTTCCATTTTTCGATACGCCGAAATCAAAGATGCACCTTTTAGATCGCTTCTGCCATCTAATGGAACAATTTTTTCACTACTTCTGGTCGCGTAAGGTAGCCCGGCTACAACGTTCTGCTTACGTAGGCCAACTGTCCTTCGGATCAGCGTCTTAGATATATTTCATACGGGTTTAGATAATGCATATGAGAAGTGAATCGAGAAGCCATTTTCCTTCGTCAAGAGAAGAGAGGGAAGCGCTTCACCCACGATTAACTAGAGGTCGCAATTTTCGCGTAGGGCTGCAACATCATACAGTACGTTGTATCCCCCGAGTGAAACCGGGATAAACCAGCTAGTACCTTGATATTCTCGCCGATATTATACTTCATAAGTTCCCTTAATCGACCCATATCCCGCGGTGTGTATCGCAGATTGGTCGTTGAGTATTCTGGACGATCAGAAGTAACCTGGAAGTCATTGAATTTACTGCCGCCGTATTCTGAAAAATTTACGAAATAAGTCACCACTACATCGTTATTCTCAGCCCTACAGAACAAAAATAGTGAAGCTAAGGACGGACGATTCCACTAGTAATAGATAGGATGAGTCACCACAGATTGGACGTCAATGCTTAGAACGCGTGTCGATACTTCCGGTTTATAGCCTACTCGATCACTATCGTAACCACAACACTCACAACAGACAGGGCAACGCAATCCAAATCACAGTCAAATCGCATTTTCAACGGGCTCGCTACTAATCTATCAATCAATCATCGTAGTTAACCAATCAATTAATCAATCAATCAACCAATCAACCAATCAACCAATCAACACAATCAATCAATCAATCAATCAATCAATGTAATTAACCAATCAATCAGTCAATCAACGTAATCAAAAAGTCAATCAACTCAATCAACAATTAATCAGTCAATTAACCTAATATTGTTGGCACGACGTAAATCGGATCAACAAGGATCATTAATTATAACGCCCAGTGTAAGATTCGCTTAGCACCGTTTCAATTCTCAAGTTGTGCTTCGAAGACAGCTTTGATGGCTCGAGAGAGTCCGGGATCCAAAAGAATCATCAACACATTGAAAACCATTTGATTTTCCATAAAGATGAGGCGATGAAGGTGGCAGTACTTCACTAATATGTTGTTGTCAACCCTATACTTATTTCTATTAGATATCATAAAACCTACTCACCTCGTGGTCATCTGTTAGGACCGTGTTACAATTACGGCATAGCCAGAAAAAGTCACACATCGGCACAACACTTCTCTGTAACGACCCTAGGAAATCTTGCGCAAAGTACCGGTAGCGAACAGAATTTTGAGGGTGAGCTTGTCTGCGGGTTGCGCTGATCGAGGCGACGTGGCTGACTATTTTTAAATGAAGCCTAGTTAAGAGGTAAAAATCAAGTATGAGGCAGTGGTTGTATTCTATTAGGCCTCTACAGGCTCAGATCGGAGATGAATTTGCGTAATAGCCGTTGACAGCATGCGATGGCAAGCCTACTGACCTTGAGATTAGAGATCGACCGATATTGGTTTTTCCAAGGCCGATACGATAATTGGCCAAAAGTCGATATTAGGCCAAATATCGTCTGATTTATAGAGGCCGATATCCAATATTGACCTCCTTACTTGACTAACTGCCGATATCGATAATCGCAAAAAATACAAATATCGGCCTCGATAAATCGGTCTGGGCGATACTCTGTCGACCAATACTTGATGAGGCACACTTTGGGAAAGAACAGAGCCCACTAACCCAAATGCGCTTCTAATACTCTTGCCACTCAGCAACGATATCCATCTCATGTTTGATCTCTTTGCTACTTGGCATTGAATGATTGCGGCAAGGTGCGCATCGGTGGATAATAATCCGTGTAGGCATACGCCGTGTAGTCACTCTTCCCTCCAAAAGCGCTGTGTCATGCCCAGGGATATCAAGATATCTAGATATCCCTGGGCATGCCCTTGTTTTTCACGCAGACAAAATGTTGAGTTGCACGTCCGCACCAAAATGCATTCACTTCACATTCGTAACCGAGATATTACAAGGCCTACTCCTTCCTTCCTACTGCCGGTTTTAAAAACTTCTTACAGTTGCACTCGGTAAAATTTCGTAGGCTAGGCCTACATTCCGATTGTATGGCTGACTGCTTCAGTGTCAGAAGAAATGCGGAAGCAATTACAGTACTTTCGTGGGCTTTCCCTTGTAGGCCTACGTTCTGATAGGCAACTTTTCCGCCTTGAAGTCCTTGATGGATTGTTGAAAGTACAAGCTTAAGGAAATCATGATGAGCCCAACACCTACTGCAGTATAGGCTATACGCCATACGGAGCCGCATGTCACTACACTGCATGTCACAACCATGTTTAGTGCGCCCAATATGTATAGTATGTAGGCCTACTATGTCTAGTATACTGTATAGCAATCAGTAGAGAAGGCCTGCGTATAGTCGCGACCGTGGCACAAAAGATCTTCGGTTGACCGCCGTCAATAAAGACGCTCATATAAATAACAGAGCCTGTTTGTCGGTCTGTGCACGAATCAACTTTTTTATTACAGAAGCTATAGTCATAAGATTTTACGGGATGTAGGAACGGACGTTAAGCGACCAGGTGGATTTTTAGTGCTTCCAGCGTTTATTTTGTAAGCTATATATCACCCAAATGATGCTATTTCCACGATTCGATACGCAGAAATCAGAGATGCCCCTTTTAGATCGCTTCTGCCATCTAGCGAAACGATTTCTTCACTTCTGGTCGCGTAAGGTAGTGACTGTCATACCGCGTTCACCGAAAACAATTGCTGGTGTTTATTGCAGTTCCGTACGGTACACCTACCTTTAACTTATATGGATATCACGAGGATGGTTTAGCAAGTACTGGAGCTCTAATAGACTCCATACGCTGAACGACAAATATCAGCTGTCAACACGAAAAGACTTTGTTTCCAACATGCATTATTGACCAGTAATATGAAACATGGCCATGTATGAAACAGCATGTTGGTAAGTTCTACAGTTAAACCAGAGCGGCTATATACTAAGCAAGTAATGGCTTACCCCTTCGTCTGTATGCAATATGCATATAGGTGTGTGTGTGTGTGTGTGCGCGCGTGTGATGATGGGCTATAATTAGATATTAGGTTTTATACATCAGTATCAAAATGAAGTGCGTGTACGGCATCTCTCTCTCTCTCTGAGTGTGTGTATGCTGTATTTGCGAGTGTGTCTCTGTTTGTGTCTTTTATCAAGTCTTTGATCGAAGAGCGACAACTTTCTGTGCGATCTTCTCTTTGATCACCTGCAAATTGCACAACGCTTTTATTAATATGAACAGATTGCGGGTGATTGATTGATTGAATCGGAACATGCCATAGCCTAGTTGTAGTGCATGACCGTTGCAGCTCAATCCGGATTGCCTGCAATCACTTCTTCGTGGTTTAGCGGCAGGAAATGAGCTTGGCAACGCTCTCTAGTATCCTACGGTAGAGTACTGGGTTCGATTCCTAGTTCCTCATCATAACCGGTAGTAGAATACCGTCTGGACTTGAGATGCGTCTGTGATGGTCCCCAGTCTTGTACAAGTGATTGCCTATACTGCACTCGGTAGGTTCGAACCCCAGTCGGCGCATTCTGCCCCCGTGAAATTTTTTTGAGACACGCCAATAATCCTCCCGAATACTCTCTTCTTGCTCAATTAACTGTGATGTGTGCTGCCCTATCGCTCACTTAATCAGTCTGAATCAAGTATTTGAAAATATTTTCTACCGGCCAACACTTACTTCAATGTTGGCTGAAATGTTGAATTTCATCAGTTCTCTCAGACGATCGACATCCCTCGCAGAATACTTTAGATTCGTAGTCCCATACTCTTTCCGATCTGGCGTGACGTCGAAATCGTTGAATCTCTCTCCATTGGGATCTGAATTGAATCGTTGTTAGCTTGAGTGTAGCATGGGGGTAGATGGCGGCCCGGAAGTGTTCAATCAAATATAGGCCTATGCTGTGCGTAGTTTCACCTGGTGGAGAGTATTGATCAGAACGAGGTGCATTTAGAAGGTTCCGGAACCGGACATTGTAAAGAGTGAACCAGATCACCACCGGACAATCCGGATCTTCGGTATCTTCAAATAGATAATATTCTTTCTCCGGATCCTGTTTCAGTTTTTCGATATCGATCGGAGGGAACTTCATATTGTTGTCATCCATCTGTCTCTGAAGATCTTTCAACGTCTGTAAGTGAAAATATAAAAAAAACTTGAGACAATTTTCAAGTAGTGGTATACAGAAAGTGTTAATGAAACTGGTTCCTGGGGCGGCGATTGACTCAGAACAGTGGTGGGAGGCTTCAGATCATCCCTTGACAAGTGAAGGCTCGTGCCCAGTGCAATATGCGAGCGTGGCGTCGAGGAGCACACAGCAGACCCTAAGGGACCCGGTTTGAGGCCTTGTGTAGTAAGCCATGAACCTACTCTCCTGAACTTTCGGGATATTTTGTGAACTTTTTCTCTCTTACTCTCTTTTTCTTTCTCTCCCTCTCACTCTCCCTCTGTGTTTCTCTAGAAATTTAACTTACGCCCATATAATTCTTGGAGTTTATATCAGTAGCCTTTGTTTCACAATCCACCACAATCATGACGTCAACTTTTCTTTGAGGTCTTGCGACATGAATGGCCGGAACATTGCAACCAAGGCCGGAATCAACAACTAGAATCTCACGCTCATTTGTCGATAACTTCTCCCCGATGCGCTTCAATGCATCTGAAGAATGAATTTGAATAGGAGGTTATTGGTGCGCTATGACTCTGTGGTGAGCCCAGATTTCTAATCATGGGGGATTTTAAGGTGCCGCCTACACCCGAAGGTCTTTTGCGCGTTAATACGCGTGAGTGAAAATGATGCCTGAGAAAAGGTCCGTAAAATTGGCTGAATTTTTTTAACAGTGCATACCCGGATCTCGCTCTCTGATCGGTCTGTCGTTCATCATATACTTTTCAATAGGGTTTGGCATCCCGTAGATCGGGTTGCGCAGAAATCCAGTCCTTCGAGCAGGTCCAATATTCCTCGATCTACTGCAAGGGTATACATAACATTTACACTGTTCACAATGAGCGCGTAGCTCACTAATGAGAACGGAAAATTTGGAAAAGAAAGAGCAGTGCGCTCGATTTTAATTTTAATTTTGATAAAATATAGCGCGCGTAATGGCTGTTTCATGGGTTCACGGGTTCACGGGTTCACGGGTTTAAAAGCGTTGCTACGCGTGGCTACGTCTAGCTTCTCTTCGTTTCACTTCAAGCTCAACGCTAGGAATGAGGATCACGAAACGTCAACTTGATTTGCGCTATGACGTCAGAACTTTTACGCTAATCGTGCGATTTAGACGAGCGTAAAAGCGACACTCTCTCGAGACCTCTAAATTATAATTATAAATATAATAATTGAAGAAACAAAGATTTACGCTCAGTGTGGCTAGCGCATTTTGGAAGGAGATTCGAATTCGTAATTCTTATCGGAAGGTTCCCGGTTCGGTTCCCGACCGAGTCACATCTCGAAGACTTTAAAATTGGTATCCCTTCCTTCCTTGCTTGGCAGTCGGTATTGTTGAAGTGCGGAGAGCCGTGATTGTAATAGTGATCCGGGCTATAAACCAGAAGTATTGACACGCATACCGTGAGCATCGACCTGGCGTACATGGCCTTAGTAGTTGAAAAACGGAATAAATTCTAAATAATAAAAAATAATCGTAATTGGTGGACAGTGACTCGCAGATCTGAACAACACTGTTCACGACACTAAGTTCGTCCACAAGCCTTGATTAACACGAAATAACATAATTAAGAATCACACACTTTCGTCAGTGGTCACCTTGGGACATGAAGTGCGGTTCAAGACAGTCATTCAAAGTTCGCGCCAGTTAGCGTATGCATTCGCTGTGTTTAATTCTGGTCATGATTCAAATTTGACGGCAAATATAAGTAGCCTAGTACTGGACATTTTTCCAGAGCGGTCCGATGCCAGCAATGATAGTTGTAATTTCCTACCCTACAAATTTTTCCGTCCGATCGTCGTCCGGAGCTGCCGCGTCTCTGAACAATGGTGGCCTGTCTTCTAGACGACACAGCGGCTGTTCTGTAGCGCCGACAGTCGATTCTTTCTTCAGCTCGGTAATAATATGATCAATCCATTTCCAGTCTTCAGAATCCATGTATTCTGAAATTCGATGGGTTAACGATCAGCTACAGGCTATGACAAAGGTCAACGATAACTAACTTCTGTGGCAGCCTACAATGGCAATGCTGTCGTCGCTTTTTGATTGTGTTGCGTTTTCACGTGCGGGTGAGGTGCAAAGGAGCAAACTGCAGACCATGTCATCTGTCGCCTTATATTGGACCATTTAAGGCTTAATTCAGGCATTCTTATGATGCCTTTCAAAGGCAGACAGAGTAGGGATCGATTCACTCACTGCAATATAATTCATACGCTTCATCCAAAGTCATCACATCTTCGCCTTCATCTGACGAGTCTTTCTCCAGCACTAGAAGAGAATAGTGTGTTTGGGATTAGCCTAATGCTGATTTTTTTCATTTACGAACCTCTGATGAAGGTACGGAGCTATGAAAGCTTGTGAATTGTATTCTAATAAACAGGAGCGGACGTTAAATCTGTGGCCACTACTCTACTGTATCTGATTGTAATTGGATCCTCCTACACTTCACAGCTAATTATTCCAATAAATTCAAATTAACTTTACTGGTTCATGGTATCTGCATATTTTTTAATTTTTGTTTGTTTGAAATTTATGGTGTTTTTCACCAACTAAGGTCATTTACGCCAGGTCGATGCTCATGGTATACGTGCCAATACTTCCGGTTTATTGCCCGGATCACTATTACAATCACGGCTCTCCGCACTTCCCCGATACCTATACTGCCAAGTATATAGGGAAGGAACGGATACCAATTTTAAAATCTTCGATTTGACTCGGTTGGGATTCGAACCCGGAACCTCCCGATCAGAAGGCGGGACAGTCTACTCTAAACCACTAGGCCAACTGAACGGTAAATCTGCATATTTATTGTAAAGGGCTATAGGCCAAGGCCTACAAGTAATTTATTTTGCTATGCCGGAGGCCCGTTTCGTAGCGAACATGACTTTAGACGTCGAGACGAGCGCCGGCTCAGGAATTTAGCCTTTAGAGCACACGATAGGTTACTCACATTTATTCCAAATTTTCTTTTCAAACTCTTCCTCGCTCATAAGAACAGCAGGCGGGATATTTACAAGTTCTCTTCCGAAGTGCTTGTCTGAGAATTCAGATGGCATGTCTATTTTTGGTGAAAACGGGAGGTCTGGGATAATATCTCCTGTTGCTGCTTTCCAGATACCCTGTAACACTGAAACGATAGATTTTGTGAATTCATCAGTAGGAGTAACGGAATATTTTGTGAAGAATAGGCGTATATTTAAGCTGATGGTGGGCGATCAATATAGATATCGTAAAGAAGATTCACCACAGATTCAACGTCCATCCTTGGTTTATTGAAAAGTTATACCAAGCTTTTGGAGGTCCGCTCCGTTATCAGATTTCCTGAATATTTCACGAAGTGTAATTGCGAGGAGAATAGACTTGATAGCATGTTGCGTAACAACCAAGGCGATCTTAATCAATTAGGATCGCCTTGGTAACAACACGACTTTTTACGACTCGCGCAGACAGGACGTGCTTATGCGTTTTCGATCCTACTAGGTACACAGACACAGCCGTATTTTGCGCATCTCCGTCTGCGCGCGTGTGTGTCTGGAGTAAATACGCGCTTGCGACAGACCGTGGAAGAAAAATCAACTCACGTCCAAGTCTGGGTCCGCGCTGACGCTTTGGAACGTAACACTATGACGTCAGAACATTCACGCTCACCGAGAAATCGGCACGAGATGCTATCCACTTAACGCCGAACGCCGTTTAAAACAAACAAAGACTTCTTCTTTTATTTGACTTTTTCTTTTTTCGGACCAGCCCAATCAGAATCGGCCCACGTATGGCGCGATGTTGCAATATCGCATGGCTTTTGGTGGCCCGTGTGTGGTTAGGGGTTTGCAAACGCAACACTGGCCCGTGTACATACGTGGCCTTGTTTGGGCTACTCGGGCCATAGCTGGCCCACGTGAGTGCGATACCTCATAAGCCATCTGTGGCAAAGATGTGTCAGGATATTTCCATAACAAGTCCATGTGTGGGCCTCATAACACGTGGCGTTCCATGCGCAAGCCTTGGCAACCCCAAACACGGCCACATACGGACCTTCGCATTTTTCTGACGGGGAGACGTCAGGGCTGCCGCTTAACTTGACGAAGACTTACGCTAAATGAAAACGAGGTAAAAATTGCACTTACGGTCGTCCAATAAGTACAGAAACATTCTCTTCTTTTTCTCATGCCCGTCAGTAACGTGTAGCAAGAGAATAGCGAAAGCGCTTCCACAGAATCCCATGATATAATGAAGTTTTGGTTCATTTTTAACTTCACTCAAAATCCCGTTTTCCCAGACTGAGTCAACGTGCTCGATCGGTACTAGGAGGCGATACGATGCGTACGTTGCTTCAAACGGAGAAAATTCAACTTCCTCTGAAAAATAAGCAAGTCCATCCGGTATTACAGTTGAGATAGCGTAGCTGAAATGAAAGATTATTATAGGCCTATATCAATATCAAATCCTTGAGCGGTTAGCGGACGATTTAGTAGTCGATTGATTCCACGGATAGCGCACCGAGCTCAGTTCCATTTTGCGATGAAGATGGAATAAATTACAGACACAGTCTCACAAGCTTTCGGAGCGATTACGTTGTGATAGATATAGATGAAGGTATGTCAATGCATTTCAACATCCAGTGGCTCCCATCCACAAGCTTTCACCACCACCGTTCGACTACCCACCCGCTATCTCTCCTGTGATATTTCTGGCTCTTTCATCCACCCACTCCACTCACACCCACACACTCCCACTCCCACTCACACTCCCACTCACACCCACACACTCCAGTCACACTCACACCCACAATATTTATGATTATGCCTTAATTCAAATTGTGCTTTTACGAATTACGATTCATTCCATCTTCACCTGATGAAGGAGCGGAGCTTCAAAAGCTTGTGATTGTTCTAATTCTCAATAAACTGGACGCTGGACTCTACATCTGCGGTGATCTTCTTGTGCGATAATGCCTACATAGTGACAGCACATATTTTACATCCAGCCTCATTAGGTCCCTCTATTAGAAGCATTTATTCTCTAAATCGTAGCCTTTGAGTTAAATTGTAATATATTTTACTTACCCCAGAAGTCGATAACGGGCGACTTATTCCGTACACTTGCAGCGCTGAATATTGGAAGAGGGACGGCTGCCGTCTCGACGTACTCTCTTAGAGATGATAGCGTTGCGTTTTTATGCTGCAACATGATATAGACCGTACGTACGTATATAGTATCGACGAAGGTTGGCAATACCGAAGTGACTATATTTAAATTAGGCTTACAACAGGTCGCTATATTGACGGATAGCTGCACTCCCACATCCAGAATGTGACAAGAACAACTGTCTTACTGCGCTGGTATTGAATGCCAACCATAAAGGATGCCACCGTGCTATCTATCAACTTCGTGTACTTATTAGATAAGTTTCGGCGTTACCGAACTAACAGGATCATTTAGACCTACACCCGGTCGCTAGAGGCTACATTAATCGTTGGCGGCACTCTCACTTTCATTTGCCGACAAATACACTCTCTTTCCATTCAGTTGACCGAGTGGTTGAACTACACGCGTTCCGCACAGATGACGGACATGCAACGGTCAACAGAGCGGTAATATACAGTAAGTTGAAACTTCTAACCTTGCGTGACAACAGAACATCTCGCAAAGCAGATCCGAATACATCAGCAAGTGATATTTCCCGCGTCGTGAAAATAGACTTGAATACGTATTTACTGTAAGTGAGAGAACTCATTCTGAAAAATCTGCGCGAACTTGGTTTGATATGAAGGGCGGTGTAATGCCATTTTCTTTCTCGTGTTCGTACTTCGTAGCCCGACATCTGCAGACTTGGCGTACAGAAGGTACAATGTACTATAGTAGACCGTAAGCACCCATCGGCCCGCCATGGCGCTTGTAAAATTCAAAATTTTCTCTGGTCGTATATCCATCACACTACACAGCAGATGGTGGACTGAGTCGTGTTGCACCATTTCTCGTCACTATCATTACATCGCAGTATGCCAGGCAGCATGCAATCCGCTGACACCATTATTTTCCACCTTAATAGCTATGATATCACACATCCTTAGCTTCAGCTGAAAAATCCCGGGAGGGATCCTATATTCCTTTACTTACAGTGCAGTCAGCGGACCGAACTCAATCTCTTCGCCGAGACGATCTCTGATCCAATCATGATCCTCTGTCAGTGTCTTGATGTCCGAAAATGACTTCCGTGAATAGGTAGACGACATGTACCTAAAATTTACGTATGTAGGGTAATTCATGTCTTATTACGAAATGGCTGCTGAACGTAGAGACTCATACGGTCTTCTGATATTGTTCCTGATTCCTACATACAGTAGCAGTACTACTGGTAACGAGGGTAAGCTCGATGATCATGGGCTCTGAGACGGTCGCCACGAGACAGCAGGTCCTAATCCTAATTATGTAATCACGCACTAACTTCAATCACTACCGTGAGCAGTGTTCCCCATTTGCACACTATTTCTTGTGAGCCCTCGTGAACAATGTTTCCCATGTGCACACTTTTTCGTGAGCCCTCGTGAGTCTCGTGAGCAGGGTTCCCCACGTGCACACTATTCTTCGTGAGCAAACTAGTCGGAATAGTAATGATAACGTGTGACGTCATTGTTATAGTCGGTGAGCACAAAATAGAGACACTCAAGCAATTCACGAAAAAACTTTAAGCCCGGCCCCGGAAAATTAAGATTATTTAAATTTCAGAACCGGACATACATCTCCGAAGAGACTTATGTACCCGGATTCTATATCTATCGTCGTGGGCACAAGAACAGAGAGGCGTCTTGGTCTCCGTATACGTTAGCAGGAATAGAACCTCTTGAAAAACAACTTTCAGGTTTGAGTTTTTGACGAATTCTGTGACGTCATCTCTCGCCAGCTGCCAACATCAGAACAAGCGTCAGTGGATCCATAGAGCGGTCACCCAGTGTGTGTACAGCCTAACCCGATATTTGCTATCATTATTCGCCTAACAGATTGGGGATTGTGCGCAGGGGGTGTGGTGACTTTATTAGCTTACCGACTTTTTCGTTGACTTCCTATCTATCCTCGATATCCCTCAAGCTATCATATTAGGCATATACAAGATACATACACATTCATTCGACGCCTGTACCAAGCCTGCATAACTGAACATACTATTCTTTGCAATAGTAAGAAATTTGTACTTACCAAACTGATCCTGACAATCCAACGCAGTACATCAACGCATCGAAAAGTCCGTTTTCCATCAGAGCTTCGGTGGCTCCGCAACTCGTCGACACAGCGCGATATCCACCTCCAGATATCACAAGAGCAATCGTCGGTGTCTGAATATACGGACAGTAATTGGGCAACGCAATAATTACTATCTGAAGCTGCGAAGAATTCGCAAAACCGAGCGTGCGATTTGATAATACCTTCTCTGTGTTTTCACCGCTACTCTGTACGACTGTTTTGTACTTGAGAGTGTAGTGGAGCCGATGGCGGACGATCAATAGGCCTAGATATTGTTAAGAAGATCACCACAGATTTAGCGTCCAGCCTTAGTTTATTGAGAGTTGAAACATTCACAAGCTTTCACACAAACATTGAATCTTCACCTGATGAAGGAGCGGAGCTCCGAAAGCTATAGTAAATGTTTTCATTCTCAATAAACCAAGGCTGGACGCTAAATCTGTGGTGATCTTCTTTACAACATACAGTATATAGATTGCAGCATTTCGCAACTGACACATCGTGCGTAACCCGTAACGTGTTATTTCCGCGGCCTTCTCAGGCAGCGCATCAGTATAGGCTCGCGCGTGGAAGCCCTTATTACGAAAGGCTTGCTCACGTTTGGTCGAGGCAACTAATCCTTGTCAAATTGGACCTCTTCGCCCCTCTCCAGTTCCTCTCATCATTGAATTTTATACTCCTACTCCTACTGTCCGGCTTATGATCGGGAGGTTCCGTGTTCCCGACCGAGTCAAATCGAAAACTTTAAAATTGGCATCCGTGCCATCGCTGCGCTTGGCAGTCGGTATCGGGGAAGTGCGGAGAGTCTTGATTGTAACAGTGATCCGGGCTATAAACCGGAGGTATTGACATGTATACCGTGAGCATAGACCTGGCGTAATTGATCTAGTAGGTGAAAAACGCCTAGTGGAAGATTTAGTTTGGTGTACTGCAAAAGGCATCACAAACCTCTTCAACCGTTGTCGGTGCTCTATGGCCGAGAATGTCTTGCAAATGTTCCATCGTAATTCGTGACCTTTTTCGTCGAAACTGCATCTCAGATTCAGACAAAGCACTTGTTTGCTGCATCGTGACGATTTTAACTTTCCGAAAGCGAATATCCGTGCGTAAGTCTCTTTATTGCCTTGAAGAAAATACTAAGCCGATATGATAATTATAATCTCTGCCTCCCCGACTGGCTGATGACATATACATATGATCGAAAAATCATTAATTTCCGCCTTGTTTGCGAAGCCGTTTATCTACCAGCTTATTCGGTAACTCTCCTTACACATATGCCTTCACATTTTTGACAACATGACCACCTTATTGTTCCTCACTCCTCAGCCAACAAACAAATTCCATTTAAACACGCTATTGATTAATTTTTGAATGCGGTTGCGGCAACCGAAACGAGGCGTTATATATACTTTCTGAATATGACGTAGGCCTACTGCGTATATAGGCCTACAGCAGACTCGTGCTTGATGGCACGTTCGCATTAGGCCGACCATGGCCTACTACATTTATGGGCATGGGCCGACGCACTAAAATCGCCTTGAGAAACCGCCAAGATCTCTTTACGATTCGAAAGCCAAGTAAATAAGAAAATTGCGTTAACCAAAATAAAGTAAGCCTATGTGCCGAACGTGGCAACCAAGACATCGCGTTAATTTCTGAATGACGTAGGTCTACTGCCTACAGCTGACTCGTGCTTGATGGCACGTAGGCCTACGCATTACGCACTAAAATCGCCTTGAGAAACCACCAAGATCTTTTTACGATTTGAAAGCCGAGTAAATAAGTATATTGCGTTAACTATAGCATAATAAAGAAAGCCTATGTGCCGAATGTATATAGCCTAGTGATGGCGTTATCTATAGCTATAGTGGCTGCCTTGACGTCTGGTTCAAAGAAAGGAATAAGCCTACGGAAGAAGAAAGTTATCTCACGTATTGCCTATTTGTGTTAACACAACAATTTATCGATATCGAAAAGAAGATTTAACGTCAAGCCTTGGTTTATTGAGAGTGAGCGATATATATATATATTGATCCTCGGCCATCGGCTCAATTCTCATTATTTTCTACAATTTATCGATAAGCATTTGAAATGCTGGCATCAATAAATAGCCTTACGTCTGAGAAATAATTGTCAACAAATTGGCGCAACAGATGCTTCTGCGCTCTACATGATCATGTTGTGACTTTTGAAATCCGTTCATGGCGACTTCCGCGAAACATCGCGCTTCTCTGCAGCGTCATCTAGCGTGAGCGATCTGTTTTAAATCACTTTATTTATCTCAGTGCGCATTGCGCAACGAAATTGGACTTTGGTCAGTGAAGCAGAACTGATGCAGACAGCAGGACGTTCTGTGAGAATGCCGACGCCATTACTTGTTCAATTCAGTTCATTTGGTTATTGAGGCGCGAGACAGTAGCGGTGGATACTAGAACCTATACTAATAAACAGAGATATTGAATATGGGTGAACGAGTGGATTGGTTTATGCAAGAATTACTATGGCAAAATTTGCTGCTGTTTCTGTTTGGAGCGATCGTATTGGGAGTGTCACTGTTTGTGCAGAAATTTGGACTTGTCTATCAACTGTTTCACAAGGTAAGTTCTATAGACACCTTTGAGTTATATGCCAAAGTTATAGGAACTTAATGGTGTTGTAACCATAGGCCTAATCAGTATCACCATATCAGCTGTCATGAACTAGGGACTCGAGGTCAGGCCTTTGTGCACACACTCGCGCACATTTCACTTTCACACAGCCTGTGTCTATTTGATTCATCATTGGTAGACGGTCAGCTCAAACTATGTTTTTTTTTCTTTCTGCGTTCCCAACGTCTCCCTGTGTTCCCAAAATACGGGAGCCTCGCGTGCAACATTTAGTCTAAAATATCTTACACGCTCACGGACTGCAACTGCACCCTGGGTCACAACACTGGAAAAAATTTGCTGCTTTTGTTGATAAATACACAATTACATCAAAGGTTGATAAAACTTCAAAGAGACATGGTGGAGAAATTGTCGCTGACGTGTTGAAGGCTCATGGAACAGAATTCTTGTTCACGTTAGTCGGAGGTCACATATCACCTATTTTGGTTGCTGCTGAAAAAATTGGTATCAGAGTTGTTGACACGAGGCATGAAGTAACGACTGTGTTTGCTGCCGATGCCGTAGCAAGATTATCCGGGAGGGTCGGAGTTGCTGCTGTGACAGCCGGTCCTGGACTTACAAATACTGTGACGGCTGTTAAAAATGCTCAGATGGCAGAATCTCCGATTCTTTTAATCGGTGGAGCAGCCCCAACGCTTCTGAAAGGTTTGGAAATTTATATTTCATTCTTAAAAAGGTTGTGTTTAAGTTTTGCAACATTCGAATTTCTGAAGTGTTTTCGTGTACTCATACTGAATTTGAAGTCACATGATTAGGCCTACCTGTCTTGCAGTATCATTTCTTGTGACTAATCATGCAAGTCAGCTGAAATGACGTCATACCTCAACACGTCTACAGAAATATGTTTTTCTCATTCAATTGCCTTCTTCTCAGGCCGAGGTGCTCTGCAAGATATTGATCAGATGTGCCTGTTCAAGCCTCTGTGTAAATTCACCGCTCGTGTTACGAGGATTCGTGATATCGTGCCGACTATGCAACGAGCCATAGCATCTGCACAGTCCGGGACTCCAGGTATGAACCGCCTAAGGAATATTACATGACCTATGACCCTATATTGTAGACTTGTCGCTTCTTTGATAGCAGTCATGCGACTCTTGTGACACACTTTACAAATTTAAAGTATCAATATGCTAGGAATCTATAACAATTTGTGTCTTCCAGGGTGCCATACAGAGTACCACCTCTACCTAAAACAATAGGCCTACCCATGATAGCAGTCTAGATATGTTGCCGCATTGTCACACAGAGCACCATGTCAGCCTAAGAATATGAAATATGAATTCTACCGATTTGTTTTAGGTCCTGTTTTTATTGAGTTTCCAATCGATGTTCTGTATCCTTATGAACTCGTAAAGAGAGAGCTCGGATCAGCAGGAGGTTCAGGTGAGTGAGAGACATATTGATTTGAACTATCTTGTCTGACAACAAATTTTCAACCGGTGTTGTTTTTTGGTCTGCATCTACTGTGCAGGTCAGATGGCGTGACACCCACGAGTAACAAATTCAAAGTTTACCTGAATTGACCTTAGGCCTAAACCATAAGCGCAAGGCACTTTCTGCTTCTACCTAAACAGAATATTCTTCCATATTCTATATCCGCTCAGTTAGCTGAGTGATATGACTGTCCAGTGTCCAGTGTCCACCCTCAGATTGGGAGGTTCCGGGTTGGATTGTTGACTGAGTCAAACCAAAGACTAAGAAACTTTGGTATCTGTTTCTTCTCTGCTTTGCAGTCAGCATGCGAGGGTTAGTTTTGATACCACATTATAAGCATTAACCTAAGTAAGTCTAGTTGAAATACCTCAAAATTCCAAACATTTCTATTATTTTGTGTTAACCTTTCAGGAACAGGAGCCAAGTCAATTCAACAACGTGTCGTCCAATGGTACCTGAACAACCATCTTTGCAATTTATTTGCCGGCGCTTTTGAACCACGGGACATGACTCCAATCCCTGTTCATTTTCCACGAGCAACTCATGACCAGGTGTGATGACGTTACTCAAAGATTAATGCTTGATCTCTGTAGGAGAGAGAGGGAAATTTACCCCTTCTTCTTCTAAACAATTTACCAAAAAATTGATTGTGTCTATCTGTTTTAGATTAAAAGCTGTGCTGAGCTGATAAGCCGAGCCAAGAGACCGGTATTTGTATTGGGCAGTCAAGCTACTTTACCTCCTGTAGCTGCTGACCAATTAAGAGCTACATTGGAGCGGTTGAAAATACCATGTTTCCTTGGTAAGCATGGCATTTTCACTGAAATTTTAGCTGAATATACACAATTTTGGAATGGTCGCTGCTACTGGTACTGTAAGCTACATTGTAACATAGTACACAATTTTGAAAATACTATGTTACCTTGGTAACCGGAGCATTTTCACTGAAATTTTAGCTGAATATACACAATTTTTGAATGGATGCCGGTACTGATCCTGTAAGCTACATTGTTACAGAGTACACAATTTTGAAAATACTATGTTACCTTGGTAACCGGAGTTTAATTTTCTATTTTTTTTCCGAATTGTCAATTTTGAATGGCCACCAGTATTGGATGCAGAAAATTATTATTAACACTATGTAGAATAAATCATTAGAATGTAATAGACCTTCCATAAATATATTACTGATCTATTGCTATTAATTATCTATTGTATTAGGTTGGACTATCGTTTTAAATTGTTGATTTCCGTTTAGGTGGGATGTGCCGAGGATTGCTGGGTAGAAATTCACCGATTCATATTCGACAAAATAGGAAAGGTGCACTCAAGGTACGTTGCATCTTCATAAACATTTCACAAACAAATTGACTTGACTGCCAGCTATTTTGGAATTCCAAATCAGCATAATTATTTCGTTACATTGAGGAATAGACCTCTTAAATTTTGTTGGTGTATTTTCTAAATGAATTGAGGCTATACGTTAAATTTCTGGTATTAGAATTGACTTTCTGATTCTAATGAAGATTCATTCAATTCTATAGGAAGCAGATGTTGTGATATTGGCTGGTGCTGTCTGTGACTTTCGGCTTGGTTACGGAAGAGTGTTGCCACGAAAAGGAAAAGTGATCGCTATCAATAGAAACAAGGTAATTGGTCAAAAATATTCTTTCTCTTTGCAAAGGCTGATGATAGAACAGAGCTCCGAATGCTTGTGAATATTATAATTCCTAGTAGGTGTATTTTGATCACTTCCATCTTCACCTGGTGAAGGAGCAGAGCTCTGAAAGGTTGTGAATGTTATAATTCTAAATAAACCAAGGCTGGACGTTCAATCAGTGGTGAACCATCTTTATGATATATATTGATTGTCTGCCATCGGGTGGCACTATATATTCAACAATATTTGTATATCATTCAACAGGATCAACTTTACAAAAATTCTGACATGTTTTGGCGCCCAACTCTCGCGATTCAAGCAGATCCGGCAACCACCATTCTTGCCATCGCAGATAAACTGACGAAAGGATATTCTTGTCCGGCTGATTGGCCTGAAAAATTAAAAAAAGGTGAAATGAAAACTAGAGAATTGTATGTCCAGTGTTCACAAATGCAGAGGCTTGGTATAGTTGAAAATACATATAAATGACATATTATTTGGCCTATTCGTTTGTCCCCTCTGGCATAATTAATCTATGTAGTTGGAAATGCTAAAAGATGATATATGAGAGCTGGCCTATTGGCTTGACACACTTCTTGATGCATTTTACTGACGTTTTTGTGCTTGGTGACCTTTTCAAAATTTGAAAATCCATTGCTAGGCGACGAAGAAAAGGAAGCAGCCAATGAGAAGAAAGCGAATGATCCAACAGACGTTCATTTGAATCCGCTTAAAGTTCTTCATGATCTTGATGACATTTTGAATGACAACAGTATCCTAGTGGCGGATGGAGGAGATTTCGTTGGATCTGCTGCTTACATTGTAAGACCTCGAGGACCTCTCAGGTTCGTGTCAATGTATAAGCTTTCTTCTCATAAATCAACACTAACTCCGAGTTGCCCCGTCGTCTCTTTCTCGTTTAAGAGATGGTGACAGATGAGTACATTACAGGTGGCTCGATCCGGGTGCTTTCGGAACGCTTGGAGTTGGAGGTGGGTTCGCACTTGGAGCGAAACTGGTGCGGCCGGAATCTGAAGTATGGATCGTGTACGGCGATGGGTCACTTGGATATTCTGTTGCTGAGTTCGACACCTTCACACGACACAAGGTAACAATTTGGTTCTTGCGGTATGTTGGCGAAATTAAGATGAGACAATTTTCGTGTATATGACGAGTGGTGACTTTCAGTCGATAAAATTTCTCAACTTATGGTACTTATCATGTCATTCACTTTTTGCTGTTTTCTTCAGCTTCCAGTAATTGCTCTTGTTGGGAATGACGCTGGTTGGACTCAAATTGCTCGCGACCAAGTTCCATTATTTGGAACCGATGTGGCATGCAGTCTGGAGTTTTCAGGTAGGCATTTAATTCTATGCCAGTATATTTTCTTTGCATAACTAAATCTGGATTTCAAATTTTGTATGGCGATTCCTGTTGGTAGAATTTGCCGGCCACCATAGGAAAACGGTTGAGAACCATTGATCTGTATTTCTCTACAGTGATTACAAATATAGGACGCTTTGTCGTATTTCATATGGCGATTCCCTAAGAGTCCCTAGGATAGCCAATTCAGCATCGACCGCTTTGTTGGCTCATCTCACTCCGGACTTGATTTGATTTAGACTATCACACGGTGGCTGAAGGATACGGTGGTCATGGTTTTCTAATGAAGCGTGGTTCTGATATCAAGGATATATTGAAGAATGCTCAAATACTGGCTAAAGAAACAGAGAAGCCAGTTCTTTTGAACTGCTTGATTGGGAAGACTAATTTCCGTGAAGGGTCTATTTCTGTCTGATTAAGAAGCAGAGCTCTGAAACCTTGTCAACTAAGTTTCCGACAAAAGTGGCATTAAAACTGCAGACAATATCTATGCATGTCTAAAACCGAATATCAAGCTCTCTTTAATATGGTGTGTTGAACGAAATGTTGTTTGGATCAACCATGATGCAGTGATTTTTCGCCTCTGATATTTAAGCAACCCCATGTACTCGTATCACCACCTTCATTTGTGTTTTCTGATTCTCGTAACAGGCCTATTTCCATCTTCTCTAGGTGGCAACTGATTTAAAGCTCTTGCAACCCCTACCACGTTGCCCATACCAGAATTACCTCTTTTTCAAGTGGTAGGAAATAGGTTACTTGTCCGTTTGTCTGTTCGTCTGGCAAACAATATTACGCAGTTGAAAGAAATTTTTTGTTATAGGGTACCGCATGACCTACTTTGGACTGTCTAAAGTAGGCCATGGGTACCGTAATAATTTTAGTGTCAGTTTGTCTATTAATTAAATCTATTCTACAGGCTCTAAGCAATTAGATAATGCCTCGTAGTTGATTGTTTTGATATTTTACCACCAGAATCTATCAATAAATCTCTACCTGGCGTTTGAAGCATCAACATATCCTGGGAACGTACAAATTGCCGAGTGAGGAGTTTGGTGTATGACAATTGCAGTAGTTGTACGATGTGCTCACTGCTCGGGTGCATTTTCGTTGGCGGTAAATTGAAAATAGGCCTAGGCCTATGTGTGTCGATTCCCGGTCACCACAAAGAAAGTCACCCTACTGGCGTACCTGGGAAAGTGTTTTCGAGGAAGCTGACCTCGCTATCGCGTAGTGACTACCGTAGCAGCTGTAATAGCACTATCGTTCCCTCCTCATTCACTCACAAGAAGGCGCCGTTCCGCCCTATTCAAATCATATGGAAATCATGTCATCAGCGAGATAAAAAACAGAAAGAAGTTTCGTCGCCATGTTGACATTTCACGCTTCATTGCACTCCGATCTCTGCCCGGTTTTTGGCGGATCTCCCCGCAGTTTCCTGTTCCTTCTCGCTAGGCGTTCCGCACCTGAGTTTTGCCTTCGTTTGTTGAGTCGAAATATCAGAATATAGAAGATTTATTCACTCAAACAGGTCAGAATTTTGATATTATAGATTTCGTAAGTTTTGTGAGCATATTATGTCATATTTACGCATTTACGAGTGATTTTTTCGCGTCTATCCGACGTCAGAACTTCCGTGTCAGCTGTCAGGGAATTAATTCAACTGTTTAAGGTCCTGATTTTGAAGAGTTCAGAAATTTTCTGATCAGCCAGTTTTTTTAGGGAACCCAAACTTTATGAGTACCTGAGACCCAGAATTTTCAAAGAGGCTTTGCCGTAGCATGCACGCTCTAAATTTTATGTGCTTCAGATTATATATCATCTATTGTGATGGATTCGATGGGGGTAAACTACAGGCGGCAAGCGAACCAAAGTGTTCTGGATAAAAAGAAGAAGAAGAAACGCAAGAAGAGAACACGGGAAGGAAAACGATCATCAGCATCGAGCGCTTCAGCAAGCGGAAGCCCCGACTCAACTGGACCCCGACGACCGAAAGCACAAGCGTCTCAGTCATGTCCTAATTTATCAGAAAAAAATGCTCCTGGTGAACACTCTGCTGAATTTCAAGATGAATTGAAAATCAATGAATGTTTAAGATGGCCGGCTCATAGCTTGTATATTGAAAATTCATTCAGAACGGATTTAGTTAAAAGATTTCCAGTGTCTGGAATAACAGAGGACGAAGAAAATGAAAGGATAGCCATCTACAAAATGAACAGGCGAAAGAGATATCTTGCAGCACAACAGGTAAGGTCTGTCACTGGCTTCAGCAAGTATTTTGCAAATGTGACATTTTATTGTTTCACAAGTAGGCTACTGGTATTGAAGTATCGGCCAATTGGTCAGGTATCAATATCGATATAAGCAAAAATTGGGGATTGTTCCATCAGTAGTCCTGGGCTCCAATCCTGACCACATCGTTCACAAGACGTTAGAATAATAATCGTCTTCCTCGCTACAAGGGCAGAGCATTGCACACGCTGGCTTGTTATAGGACCAGAAGCACCAAATTTTCCTCACCATCCGGCTGCTAATTCTGCACGCATTTTCAGACTGCCGTACGAAACTCGTTCCATATATATGCCATTGATTACATACTTGTCGGTCATTTAATCGCAGGACATATTGAGAAAAATTCCTGTTCGATTTCGTATTATATATGGAGGTAATATGCGAACGACTTTTCAGGCGTTGATCAAGAAATATCCTGACATCGGTGTTTACGCTTCATCCAGCGGAAGCAGCAGCGGACATGACACAAACGAAGATAAAACAAGGATAAACAATAACAGTAATAATACGCCCTCTTGTGATACAAAATTGCTCTGCCGTCAGCCGTCACAGAATGTCTCATCGGACGTACCGTTACCGGTAGTCACAAGAGAGAATTTTGAAAATTTGAACGACAAATTGTTTTCAAACGGCGATGTAGCTCCAAACACAAAAGCTGGAGATTCATTACACATTATGACAGACAATCGGAAAAAGTTTTTTTCAGGCGTTTAGGGCAAGTTTTTTAATTTTTGGAAATTTATCTAGTACGGTAAGTTTATTTAATAATATTCTGCTTTTTATGATGCTAGACTCAGTCTGTCATTGGTTACCTCGATTTACGGGATTTAGAAAAACATCCCACCCTGGGAACTGGGAAAGTGTACGTGGGAAACAGCATAATCTCATCTCATCCATAGATAGCCTGGCTATCCCATATGTCCACATCTTCTTTGTTTCCCTCAGCGTTAATAAAAGACAGATAGGGAGACTAATTCAATATAATCTTCAAATTTTCAAGCGTGAGCTATAGGCCATGAGCCACCTTATTTTTTGACTTCCATACTAGTAATAGATAGAATAAGTCACCACAGTTTTAACGTCCAGTTCAGTTTATTGGAATATAATTCACTGTCTTTTGGAGCTTCTTACAGTCAACCCTACTATAGTAATAAATAGGGTAAATCCCCCCAGATTAAACGTTCAGTTCACTTTATTTGAATGTATGAAATTCACCATGAATTTTGCCCTATTGTGGTAATAAATAGTATAAGCCGCTACAGATTTAACGTTCACAAGCTTTTGAAGCCCTGGTCATTCATCACTATTTTTCAAACTTTGAGTTTGGGCAAAGTGGAAAGTGAGCATGGAAATTCCTGTAGTTTCAAAAGAAATGCAAGTCCTCCAATTTTCCAAGTTTCTAAGAGCTACCTTAACAATGCTTCCAGGTCACAGGCTAACTGAGCATGTAACTAATTTAACTCTGTGGTTTGAACTTTTGAATGTATCGTCATGGTCTAATTTGAGTTGCTGTGTCAATTCCCAGTGGGACTCCAGATTGATAACTGAAGTGATCTATGCTGTGAATATTGAGTAGTTTCTCTAAAGGCTGTTATTAAACAGGCAGAATAATCTTCTGCCATGATGCTGGTTTGTCCAAAATATTTTACATTTATTTCTTACGCCAACCTGATGAATGACTGCAAACTTGTTAGTAGGGATGAGCATATCGAATTGAATATTCCAAATTAATTTAGATCAATTCGAGGTGGTAATCTGTATGGCAAGACCTAACATGGTATAGATTCATATTGTGGGATCTTTCCTACCATATTGATTTCTCTCTCTCTCTCTCTCTCTCCGTGAGTGTGCCACGTTTTCGATATGTAAAAACGAAATACAATCTGAAATTTCATACTCGATATCTATGACAGCCCCTCCAAACTAAAAATTCAGGATGTACCCAATCAATAGTTACCCTCTAGTTAAGTAGCCAAGGCCTAAGTAAGTCTAACATTTAAACTCCATGAAATCTAGTCATGAAAATCGAGTATAATGGTATAAATTCTTGTTTGTAAAAAATCAGCATTTCAATAGAATTACTTACCACACAGTAAATGTCTGAATACGATACCGACTATAATTATATTACCTTGTAAATGAGGCAGGATGTTAAATATGTGGTGTCAATTTGCTTGCAGCGCCATAAAAATTGGAAATTCATGCCAATTTGATCCACAGCAGTGTACAGGAAGTACTCGTGGATTCAGACAAACTCAAAGAAACTTTTGAATACGTATGAATAGTTCTTTTGACTTTTCTGAGGTCCATTTTTAGGCCTTGTCATTTCTAAGTTGAGTTGAACTAAACCAATTTCACGCTCTTGAGCTTGGTTTGAAAGAGAGAGTTCTAAATTGATTATGATGACCTACCGTTATCTAGTACTAACGGATTCCGCGTTCTTTAATTTGTTTGAAGAGTAAGAGGGAGAGAGAGCTAAAGTGAGTTGGACTATTAACCTATCCTGTTTTGATAACCAATTTGATGCTCCTGAAATGTTGAGAAGCCATATTTAGAAAGAGAGAGATAGGGAGACTGTTTGTGACAGAGTGTGTTTAATGATCTAGTGCCAATGGAAGTTCTCGCAAATATTTGATGTTTTCGTTCATCATCGGAGTGTTTTGACAAAAACTGATCTATTTCGCCTTCCACTTGATCTTGAAGCCATGAATTATTTGTGTGTTATATTTTATTCTGCCATTCAAAAATTGGATACAAGTCAATAATTTATTGGGATAACAGAAAATTCTGCTAGGCCTAGGAGGATAGGGCGCCGGTGATAAAAATGGAGGATGGAAGTCATAATGATAATGAATTGAATATATTATATTACAACAGATAAAATTTATAGCCAATAGAGGACTATCACTCGTGGCATAGACTGTCACTTGAAGACTTTCAATCTACCTTCGAAAATGATGATAGAGTGTAAAATAAACTGCACACTCGATCAAAATGTCAAGGGTACCGTACGCTAAAAAACTGCGCAACATTCCCCAAGAAGAAAGTGATTGATAAGACCATCCCATAACTTGCAGATTTTCAGTAAGGTTTGCCAATGTTGGGTAGGTTTGTCTCTTTGTGTAGTCTACCAGATTCTGTTACCGGTACTTATTAATTTTTTAGAGAATTTATATTTATTGAAGTGATCGACCACCGTCAAATACTATCAATATTTATTACTAAGAGAATCCATCTTCATCTGATCAAGGGGCATAGCTCCGAAAACGTCTGAATGTTCTTTGTAAACTACGGCTGGATGTTAAATCTGCGGTTAATCTACTTCATGATATCTATTGATCACCCGTCATCGGTTCGACTATATTCTAAAAGGAACTTGAAATTGAATGTGGTTTGAAAATGTACTACTGCTCATAGAGATTTTCTGATATAGGTATTGGATTAAGCTTGTCTACTAGTCTACTCACAAGATTATAAAGGGACATTTTAGTGGGCGTGCCAGAAAATTAACATTTCTCTCAGCCCTGTTGAAGATATATATATATTAATGTCGGGAGTGTCATTATATAATAGGCCTATTGATATGAACAGCTGTGATTAGCACGTTTTCCTGCCATATTCCCCAGCTTGGTATTGAAATTCTATTTAACGTATTGTAAACATTGTCTGGTTACTTGGATATTCAATAATACCTTAATTAAGTAGCAGTCTAATATATCATGTGAAGGGACTAATCACGTTCACTTTGGGGATATATTTTGCTCAAACAAGACCTCTCGGGAGTATAGATTTCATAAATTATTAATAAGATGTCCTTCCTCTGACAAGTTATTAGAAACCATGATTTTCGAAGATTACTGTTATCACTAAATATCAACGTTGTGAAAAATAAATTCGAAGAATATTGTAGAGCCGATGCTGTACAATCAATAGATATCGTAATGAATATTCACCACAGATTTAATGTGCAGCCTTGATTTATTGAGAATTATAACATTGACAAGCTTTTGTAGCTTTACTCCTTCCATGGGTTGGGGGAGATGGAATTATAATTATAATTCTGATTTCTGAATAAAGCTGTGAATGAAATATTAATAACAACACACGGAAATGAAGACTCTATCACAATTCAAGTCTTGGAAAACTAAGTATTTGTTGTCACGACTTTAGCAATAGGAATCACACTTGTTTTCCATTTTCTCATCAATGATCAAGATTTCTTGCTATTTTTATCGCAGGCGTTAGGCCTACATATAGCTTGCAGTATACTCTGACTGTTTGAATATTTTAGCAATTGAGTACCGGTAAAGGATCCAATTTCTTAACGTTTTCATGCTTTCCATCAGGCCTGTTACTGTAGAGGTGTAGGCATTCTTCTCTCTCCTTATTATTATGAAAATATATAAACCGACGTATTAATGTATATGCTTAGGCCTACTTGTCATTTGGAGTTTCCTTATACGTCAGTGATCATAGTCACGGTGGGCTCCTTTCAAAACGGTTCATCTGCAATGATGAGGCAATATAATGATGATGCTTTGTCAGTGCGGCGGAAATAATAACCACTACCGGTATGTGCGGCGTGCTTTTCAAAAATTGATGTCTGTGTTACAATTTGGTTGAAATCTTAAGACGATGGATTAGTCTATGATGCTTATTTCCAAATAAACTAAGGCTGGACGCTAAATCTGTGGTGACTGACATTATACTGTTGACTATATCTGATCGTCTGGGTGCCTCTATTGGTTCCCTAAACTTTTCACAGTGGGAAACCTGTTTCTGATGCCTTTAATGAAATTCTCTCTATTGTATGCTAGTCGACCCATGTGAGTGCCAAACTTTTTTGTTCTACCCGTTGTGGAGCTGACAGTGGGTGATGAACTGACATTAACCACACTTTTATTTCCAGCCTTGATTTATTGAGAATAACATTTTACAAGCTTTCAAATCTTTCCGTTTTTTCCTGGACGAGAGAATCTCCGAAAGCTTGTGAATGTTATTCTCAATAAACTAAGGCTTGACGTTAAAACTGTATTGAATCTTTTTTATACATGATATCAATTATCAATTGATAGTCCACTATCGGCTTCAGTATTTTTACTTTTGTACATAATTGCTGTAGTGTCTTGAGTAGATTTGGAACAATTTGTTTCTGCGTTTTTATAACTTTTCTAGAAAGTGATTTTTCACAATTTTATTTTGGAATCTATTCCTGCTGTTGACATTTTCTTCCACTGTTTATTTTTAATTGAAATATTCTGAGTTGCTTTAAAAGATTCCACTGTAATTGACACACCATAAGCGCTGTAGAGTTGTTGCTCATTTTTATAATTGATCGATTGGTATTAGAAGGCTATGAGTTATGTTACCGTTACCCTACCAGTGTCGGATCTCTTTGATCTACGGGACTGTAGCTCTATTTCCGTAGACCTAGGGCTTTGACTGTTGATGTAGCAGAATTTGACTAGGCCTATCATACTTTACCCTTCTACGTTCTACAGTCAGTGCATTAACTCTTATCATTTTCTTGAGATCTGCACGGCCTTACATAACAGTACTGTATAATACTGTACAACCTTCACATTGCTTGGACTTTTAAGCCTTTAAAAGTGTAGGCGTATCACTTTACTATGCTCT
Source organism: Botrylloides violaceus (assembly GCA_030412335.1). Taxonomy (NCBI): domain Eukaryota; kingdom Metazoa; phylum Chordata; class Ascidiacea; order Stolidobranchia; family Styelidae; genus Botrylloides; species Botrylloides violaceus. The sequence goes on from JASFYC010000811.1 coordinate 161,253, forward strand.
GTTGCAACTTTATTTTGTGCTATTGAATTTACCACAATGCAGAATGCACAATGCAAAAACCCTCGAATTCCCGTGTTAGGTATGGACAACCCTTTGTCTGTATTGCATCACCAAACCTTGCGGACATACACTACTGCAGTATATATACAGTAGGCCTATCTACCTTGAACTTTGAGGGACTGACTGTGACAAATTTTTTCATGTTCAAATTTTTTTTTAAATGATACCGCATTAGTAGGTTGCCGTTATTGCTGTAATATTCTTATTGGGCCTCCTTTTGTGACTTTTCATGTCGTTGTCGATATTTTCCAGATGTCTGCTTATGTACTAACATCGGAAAATAACCCATAATGAAGTGATTATAATTATATATATAAGTAACTTGAAAGATTTGGTCTATTTGGGATATATACGATGGCATCTAGTTCTTTACATATTGGAGATATCGTCTCATTGTATGCGGAGGGTCCCGGAGTCGATTCTGTTTGTGGATTTATCTCGACTTTAGGGTAAGTACAAGTAGGTCTAGGAATAGAGGTATTTTGTTGTGCATACTCCACTACTCTCTGTACTGTACCGTACCCACAGCTATTAGGCTTAGAATTTAATCATCTGATCACAAATCTTCTCCAGTGATGCATGTGAACTAACTAGGCTCAAATCCGAACGGGCAAAACAAAATCTTCTGCATCAAAGCAACTACCACTGCCGGTATCTGTTGACCTGTCACGGGTCTGAGTCTGGATTTTGAAGTTTTTATTTCAAAGCATTTTCGAAGCTGCAAGCTCAGAGAGCTATGTGTTTGGGTCTGGGCTATGGTCTACCCAAATCTTCAGCCTGTATCATTATGCAAAAATGTTCAGTGTTGGCCACAAACCTGGAAAAACCAGGAGGGTCATTTCGGGAAGGGCATCCTGCTCGGTCCAAATCATAATGATATTTTTTCAGGTTGGTTGATGATCGATGTGTCGTGCAACCAGATGCAGGGAATCTCCAGAATCCGCCAAAGAAATTTCGAGGTATGTTCTAGAGATGGGACGAGTATCGAGCACGGTTTTGAATCTCGACATCGGTATCAGCTGAAATTGGACTGTTACTTCCAATACCAGATACGCTATGGGGTATGGAGGGTGTACTACATTACAAATGTCGCTCTCTATGACATCAGAAAAATCGACTGGTTCTGGTTTACTTTCGGTTAAGCTCTGAACTTGTTTATCGCTGGTGTTACGTCACGTGTCCAACGTCGGGGATTAATGATGTTACTAAGTGCGCACTTGCAGAGGGCATGCTTGATTTCGCGAATCCTTCGCAGGTCCAGCTAGTTTTTACCGGTACCTGTACCGGTCATAGTTGCACAAGCTTTTGTGTGTAACAAAAAGTCCCCGCCTTGGCCACAGACACGTCGAATACACAACACTTATTGTGACACATGGTTTAATAAGTAGGTAATGATAGTTTTAAACTAGTCAAAGGGGATAATCCCAACTACAGCACTGAAATTTAAGAAGATATAAACTCTAGCCTAATAGCCATGCTCCTTCAGAGCACATTAGCAGTACTTGTGAATCCCTAAGTCGCCTGTCAATCAATGTATTCGCTGTAGCAAGTAACCCTTCCGATTTCGGATATATCAGTGTGCATACTCCTAACCTATTTAGCTTGCCTCTAAAAATATTCCTTTTTTTCATCGCTAAATCATCTTTCTTCAACAGATTGCCTGTTCAAAATTTGTCCGATGAACAGATACAATGCTCAGAAACAGTTTTGGAAAACAGTGAAATCAGGACCGACACGTATCGCTGATGTGGCACTCATGAAAAGATTGCAGGTATGAGTCTTCCTGTGTAGGACTGTGTCTATAAACTACTCTACATGCATATATCAGTACCGGTATCAGTATGATGGGAGATTGGTCATTTCATAAGTAGGTCTCAGGCTGAGAATAATGTGTGCACCCCTGCCCTCGTCCCCGGCCTAGTTTCGCAGTACGCAGTATTCACATTTGGGTTATGTCAATGTCACCAATGGTTGTTACTTGTGAGGTCGCCATCTGTCTGTCACCATCTATTTGTTTTTTTCTTGAGAGAGAGAGCAGAGTGGCATATCAGTATTAATTCTGTTCATAATAAACTAATAAAGTTACATATCGTTGAAATTTAATATGCTTTGTTTTAATAAGGCCATTCAAGTAGGCATTTGTCCTTTGATTCAAAAACAGACCGGCGTGGAATATGATTTATTGTGTTGACATTGTATTATTAGCTTACCTCTATACAAATGGTATCAGTCGACAGTCAGGTTACTTTACACGTGATATTTAAGAACCCTATCACATACGCTCCTTGTAATTTGGTTGAGGAATGTTGAGATGGTTATGCCCGTCCACGCTTCCGAGTACATGTCAGTCCAATCAGTTTTCACCTCCACTCTGTAGCCGTGACGATGAAATTTTTATATACCAAGTGCTGTTATTTCATCATAGTGGTCTTTTGATGTTATCTTTGATGTCAAATCCACTCAGAAATGTCCCTGAGAGAATGTATTTGATGCCCATGAAGTGATAGTCTATACTCTATACCGTAGGGCTACTAATGCTGATATTCTTTGCCTTGTGTCATATGGGAATCACCAAGGTTGGAATCCTTGTAACTCCAGCAGTCATAAGTTAAGTTGATAATTGGAATTTTATTTTAAATCATTGCTTGGTGGTATTCATAGTTTAAGAGTAGCCTAATCTGCAATTAAATTATTATTGTTGAGTCGAGTGTAGTTTGAATATAATATAGGTATTGATTACGGTACTGTGATCACGATCTTAGTTAATAGGATTCGCTGTTGTACCCTGGTGATTTGCTAAACTGCTGGACTGGACTGGACGGGACCCGTGGGAGTTAAAAAGTAAAAGTTAATTTTTTTGATATCAGGAATCGGCTGAAGTTGAAAAGCGACAAAATGAAAAAGAAAATCAAAAATTACTCGGGCATGAAGTGAAATATGGAAGCGTAGTGCAACTCTTACATCTGAAATCTAACAAGTAAGTAGGAAGTCTTGAGTGTGAGTTCTAGGGAAAACCTACCGATCACTCAGATAGCTGACATTGTACACCTCAGCGTTGGGATAACAAAGAACACAAATAAACTATGCCATTATCCTTGTGTAAGTATATTTATATACCCTTACAACAACATCAAATGTGTTTCTCATGTACATAATATAGTTCTGTTGTATTCAGAGTTATCATAATCTCCTTGTCGTAAAGAAGATTCACCACAGATTTGTATTTTTTAAAAATTATATCACTAACAATCTTTTCAGAGCTTCACTCCTTCATCAAATGACGATGGAATTAATTGTTTTGGCACAATTTCATTCAACGACGTCTTTGATCTTTTTTTAATTCAAACTTTGCTATAGCGATTCATTCCATCTTTACCTGATGGAACGGAGCTCTGAAAGCTTGTGAATGGTATTCTCAATAAATCAAGGCTGGATGTTAAATCTGTAATGAATCTTCTTCATGATATCTATTGATCGTTCGGCCATCCACTCCACTATATTTTACAATTTCCTTGTCATGTTGTCAGTCTTTGTTACCATGCTATAACATCGATTTATGTTTGTAGGTTTTTGACAGTGAATAAACGTTTGCCAGCTCTTCGTGAAAAGAATGCAATGCGAGTTTCTCTTGATCCAGATGGAAATGAAGGCTCTTGGTTTTATATTGAGCTGTTTTATAAACTACGCTCCACTGGAGATAACGTAAGTTTACAGACTCTTTGAATGTAACAGATGAGTGAACCTAATGTTACAAAAGCAGAACGACTCTTGTGTCTATAAATCGTTAATCCTGTTCTCTCACTGGAATGACAAAAATCGAGCATACGATCTGGGTTTAAACTTCCAGCCTTGGTTTACTTTGAGACTACAAGGCAATTACGTGGTAATTTCCTGCTGTTGTCATCTCCTGGTATGAAATAGTGTCACTCTGTTTTCGTGCTTTCTCTGTGGGGCACTTGATGCTAGATCAGACAAATTGACAATTTACCATGACTAACACCGAGGTTCAACCTCCCCCCCCCCAACACAGGAGGAGCTAGGACCCCCAGACGATAAGTAGTCGTAGCTAAGGCCCCAAAACCCTGTAATATTATAGATTTATAAGTGAAAAACTCAAAATTTGACACGATTCCTGCCAGGAATAGTGATCCAGACACATATCGGTCATTCTTACACTAGTAGGGTAATTTTTATATTACTAAACAAGACATGGCATGTTATTTTCTCGTTACGTGGACGAAATGACTGACGATAAAGTCATACACACAGCAACATCATCGCACTAGCAGTGACGTAATCCAACCATCATGTTGTGACGTCATTCAGCCCCCCCTCGTAGAACTACTATACAGTTATAGCATACTGTGTTTGGTCTGGTCTCATCTCTCAAAGATTAATCTTACTTCTTCGGCTCCAGGTTGTGGTCGGAGATAAAGTTGTGTTAATGCCAGTAAATGCTGGACAGCCACTTCACGCCAGCAAGTGGGAATTGATTGACAACGAAGGATGCAAAGAAGTGAACGCAGTCAATTCAAACACAAGTTGGAAAATCAACCTTTTCATGTCTTGGGATGAAAACAGGTGGCGGAGAATATAACTGAGACTCAACGAGATCATTATTTTGTGGTCGTATCGCTTCTTTCTTTCTCTCTCTCTCTCTCGGTTGACCTTTTTTTTCACGTTAGACTGCAAAGTGCATTGTATCGTTAAGTTCAAAATCTCTACAGGGATGATGCGTTGAAAGGCGGCGATGTAGTTCGTCTGTTCCATGCGGAGCAAGAAAAATTCTTAACATGTGACGAATATCGCAAAAGTCTTCACGTATTCTTGCGGACTACGTTGCGAATGACAGCCACCTCTGCCACAAGCTCAAAAGCGCTTTGGGAAGTTGAGGTTTGTATAACACTGAATCTATTTCCATCATTTGCATCTGTGATAATGAAGGAGCGGAGTTCCGAAAGCTTGTGACTGTTATAATTCTCTGGACGGTAAATCTGTGGTGAATCATCTTTACGATACCTATATCTATTAATCGTCTGTCATTGGCTCCAGTGTATTCTTCAATACGTATGGACTATGCTTCCTTCCTTGTATGTCATTTTGTGTATGTAAATAATACGTCAGGATATCCCTGTCAGGGTAAAAATAAGAGGAAATGAGAACTTGCATTAGTTCACCAGGATGAGCTCATGGCAGTGGAATTTCCTTCTCAGTTCCGGCTTTATTTCGGAAAATTGCGAAAACCGTGGTGCTCTGTGGAAAATAACTACCAGAGACTCACCACAGATTTGACAACGGCCATCATGAGCTATGAAAGCTTGTGAATATTATCATTCTCAAGGCTCTCTCTAAGGCTGGATATTAAATCTGTGGTGAATCTTTACGATATCTACTGAATGTACTGATCATCTGTCATCAGCTCCACTTAGAGGCTATATAAATTCTTCAACAAAATTTTGAAATGCTTGTTTCTTTAATAGCCTGTAGCCCATAATCACCTAGTAGTCTATTAGCTAGCAATGGGTAACTCGAGGATATCTGTAATGTATGAATGTATGCCATTTCCTTTACCATTAGCTTCTACTTTTGTATTGCTTCTGAATGTATGCTACGAGAAATATTGGAGCCAACCGCGGACAATCCAAATAATAATAGGTAGAATAAACCACCACAGTCTTAACTTGCTGTCCAGTTTTTAGTAATATAATTCAAATACCGGTATGGGAATATAATTCACCAATAACCTGGACAGGGCATTACATCTGTGGTGACTTCTATCTATTCTATTATTATCTATAACTGCACGATACACACATTGGGTTCACATTAAGAGTTTCTTAGCAACATTTTGGTGTTTCATTATTCTAGTCATCTCAAAATGTAATTGTCGATTCATCAAACATCTCATGACAGACTTGTTGTCTTTTATCCAGGTCGTTCACAAAGATCCATGTCGAGGTGGTGCCGGTCACTGGAATAATCTATTTCGCTTCAAGCATCTTGCAACCGGAAATTATCTTGCTGCTAAGGTAATATTAACACGCTATGGTCTACAGTGTACCACTTTCAAAATGTCCCGCTCACCTAGTGAACAGTACCAAACCCGAACCTTCATATAATTCAGGCAGGGAAACAAAGCGCCAAGGATCAGTGGTGTCGTTGACTGGGCACGCTCGATTTCGCAAATTGTTCGCAGGTCCAGCTAGTATGAGTTCAGGATGTAGAGTCGTGTTTTTGGTTCGAATGTAGCACAGCGTCTAGTCGAGTAGCAGTGAGGCTGTTCGATAGTGCTTATTCGCGCATCGGCAAACCATCTGACCGAACAGTTGAATCAAGATCCAGAGGCATTGCTCGGCTTACGAAATTTCCAATGAGCTCTGGCGACACAAAATTCGCAATTTCCCTGTTTTTTTTCATTGCGATTGATTCTCTTCTGTCTCTCTCAATGAGAGTTGTCACTAGGGATGGTTTGGTTCTAATTTTCGGATTGAACATGAAATATTTGGAAAACCTATCCCTAGTTGTCACCCCTGCATTCATTAATTACTGTCCATACTAGCTAGGACCCATCTTATAAGAAGTTGAGCGTTTGAATCAGCAGTGGAAACTCCGATTCTTTTCTAGGCCTTCGTGTTTGGATAGTACTCAAATCATGGTGTGATTTTGTTTGTTGTGTATGGTATGAGTCACTACTGTTATGATTTGTGTTTGGTGAAGTGAAGACTTCGCTGTCTGTTGTGGTGGGGTTTAGCTTTTACTGCTACACGTTTTCGAAACAAGGTCTTTGCGACGTAATAATAGACTGCATGACACCTTACCTTTCTTACTTCTGTTATTGTCTTATTGATGGGTGGGTACATCGAATCGGGATCTATAGTGCCATCTAGTGTTGTAACGGTAACGGTAAAAACGCATTCTTAGGTCCAATTTTTAAATAATGAGGAAATTATACATTATAGAGTGTAGCCTATGGTCTGTATCTATCGTTTGGAATATTCCGAATCGAATTTAGATTTATAATGCCACCTAGTGTTTATTATGATAATAATTTTTATTCAGTGCCCCGTGCGAATAGACTTTCGCCGCAATGCAATGATGCCAGAGGTGACATGTTGACAGAACTCTGATTTGAAATAGATTTTTTTATCGCATGTCAAGTACAGCATGCTGCAGAGTTGTTCGTGGTTTCTTTAAGTGTACGACACATTGATTTTACTAATCAATGTGATGGTAGCGTTGTTGGAAGGTTGCCAAACAGCTGATATTTCAGTTCTGTGGTTAGGGTACACTGTAGGATATACAGTCTATGTTAATTTTTGTCGTATTTGAATGTCTACCTTCAGATCGGGAGGTCCAACGCCCGATTCCAGGCCGTCCGACCGAGTAAAATCAAAGACTTTAAAACTGGTATCTGCTACTATTTTACTTTGCAGTCAGTATCAAGAGAGTGTGGAGAGCTGTGGTTGTGATAGCGATCCAATCCGTAAACTGAGAGTATCGACAGTTTGTCACATATATTAGATATATTTTGACCTGACATACCCTAGCTTAGTAGAAACAGTATTAACTACACTTTTTAATTGTAGAGTATTAAGTTGAGTTTTTGTGCCGTTTAAAAGTCAAAATTGGATTTTTTATTTACGAAAACCGGGCTCGTTTCATCTCTAATGGTCACCTCTGCAGCCGGTCAATCCGTCGTTTAGCTATTTTCTAATGCTTGGTGGTTAATTATAACGTATCACACCTATGATCATGGATAATTTATCTGTGTGTGGGTCTCTCTCTCTCTCTCGTACTTGATTTAATTTAATTAGTTCGGTGATAATCCATTGAGATACTGTGGAACTATCACAAGGGTCGGCAACCCGAGTGGAACCAGCTTTACAATGATTATAATAGAGCGCATCCTATTTTATAGTGTGTAATAGTTTCGTCTACCGCTTAATTCGTGATGGCATCTCACGCTCTCTTCCTCTCTCTCTCTGATCTCTCTCTCCCTACTGCAAATACGTAGTGAGCCTTCATGCAGTGCATCTTGGATTTTTTTGACACTCTTTTACTCTTTCAGGGGTTTTTTCTCTTTTTCTCTTACACTGATTTTCCTCTCTTTTTCTCATCCATTTCCATTTCTCTTTTACTTGCTCGTAGATCTCTCTCTCTCTCTCTCTCTTTCTCTCTCTTTTACTTCCATGGTTTTTCCTCTCTCTTTCTATTTTCAAATTCTTCAAATGCCTCAAAGAATAACTTTGCCGACCCCCGAACTTTGACCCAAATTTCAATTATTTACCAGGATGATAATGAGTGGGAACCAAGTAGCAGCGGAGTGGAATTTGAATATCAAAATTCTTCTTCACAATCTCGTCAAAACCGATCTGTCTCTAGCTCAAGCCAGGTTCGAATAATTTGCATGTTACCAACTTACCATTGCATGACATCGTCGCGATTTAATTGACTTGATGTCATTTGCATGGAAACTGTGTTTTTGATTGGGGGACAGGTTTTGAATAATTTTCAGAATTCATTGATTTTATTGGAGATTTGGGGAAGGGTTTCGTAAGTGGCGATATGTGATGCAGGCTTCATGGTGTTATGGTACGGTAGGTCTTTGGCCACGTAACCGGTAGATCACGGGTTCAAAACCTTTGGCTCCCTCGTACAAGTTGCTGTGGCTAGGTGTTAGAGCGTGTTTTAAGCAGACTATGATGCCACTTAATATGCATGTTGTTACGGTAGACTGCAGCGTATTTTGTTCAATTTTAAAACGTGACTTATAAATACGTTCGCATGAGGAAGTGTGTATTGAATGAAAGTCACGGAAGTCAAATGCATGATGGCCTACACAGGAGTTTTGTGATTTGTCGAGAAGCATTGTTTCTGAAATGGCCCGCTGCTAGCTATTTACCTAGAAACTATATATATATAAGATTTTATGATACTGGAAATTTTAACCTTTTAATATTTTACAAATTAAAATGTTGCACGCACAATGACAAGTACTGGTACTTGCGATAGGACTCTGCAGTAAGTTATATGTGTTACTACCCTCTACACCAGGGGTCGGCAAACTTCTTGCACTAATGGGCCAATTATACACATTGTCGCCAACTTGCGGGCCGTACTAAAGCCGTCTATACACCAATACATGCATACTTAACGCAACGGTGGAATTATAACGAATTGTACGTACGATCTGTTTTTATTTGTAGTTGTTCGCGGGCTATAAAATAATAGCGGGTGGGCCGGATTTGGCCCGCGGGCCGCAGTTTGCCGACCCCTGCTCGCTGCTCTACACAAATACTCAGATTACAACCTCTGCCTTATGATGACAGGAGTAATTCAAACACTACACTGTTATTTATCGCTTTATAAATTTTCTCTTATTCTTATAGATTGATGATAGTGAAAACGGTGGAAGTTCAGATAAGGATACACGGAGTTCAAGAAGTCGTGGCCCACCTGGTGGAATGCAGTACTGTTTGGTTGCGACTCCTGATCCTAGTAGTGTCAGGTTGGTTCGCTCTTGATGATTGATTGATTGATTGATTACTGATTGGTTGATTGATTGATTACTAATTGGTTGATTGATTAAATACTGATTGATTGACTGATTAATGGTTAGTTGACTGATTACTGATTGGTTGACTGATTACGGATTTGTTGATTGATTAAGTACTAATGGTTGATTGATAAGTACTGTTTGGTTGATTGATTGATTGATTACTAATTGAGATGACTTTTTTGTGCCATGTTGCCAAGGCTTTTATTAACTGAAAGGCCACTATAGGGATAGAACGGCAAACAGGAACAGACAAGAAATCAAGACTGGCGTTTAGTGGAAACGACCAAGCTCTTAAAGCGAGGAAGGCAGTAATAATTAGTATCATGGGATTGGAATCGCGAATCATAATTAGAACTGTGTCCATAACACCAGAATGGTCATACTTGGTAGTGTAATCATACATAATTTATCTTTTGCAGTTCAATATTTGAATTGGATCAGACATCATTTGCTAAAAGTGATGCCCTTGTACCTGCTAATTCGTACGTTCGTTTGAAACACTTGTGTACCGACACTTGGGTTCATTCAACGACGATTCCTATTGATAAGGAAGAAGACAGACCTGTCATGCTCAAGGTAAGCATTTTGCAAACACCGAACCGGTATGCAACATATTGCAAGGGGGTTAAACTTCGTGAGCTGGAATACAGCCATCCCATTTCTGTAGCAAAGTAAGCCTTCGTCATGCCTGACTCTTAAAGCAGTGCTCTCTATCACCCTCTAATGTTTAGACTCGACAGGGTGGTTCCGACTCGAAGACTTGCAAGTCATATCGGGCCACCCTGTCAATACCGGAAACGATTTCATGTTCCAAGTTCCATGCACTTAATACTGTCCTAATAAAAATAAAATAAAGTTTTCTCTCTCTCTCTCTCTCTCTCTCTACCATCAATATCTTGATGATAATATGGTGTTAATGAGGGCTCGTCACCTCAGCTTTCTTACTCGAGACGCCTAATGCTTATCTGACCCTTGAATGCATTACGATGTAGTACAGGGTCTTTCACGTCATCTTGGCTCCACAATAACTCATAGGACAGCCCGAATGGTGGAGCAAAGATGACGATCGTTCATTGAGAAAGATTTCAACTTCTAACTTTACCGCCTTAAATCATTATTTCATCATAATTACCAGATCGGAACGTGTCGCCAGAAAGAAGACAAGGAAGCGTTCGCGATCGTTCACGTCAAAGTCGAAGAAGTTCGAGATCTAGACTTTGCGAACGATGCGAGCAAAGTTCTGGCCGACTGTGCGTCAAATATGGAATCGAAAAAAATCAACGTCAATGGTCGAAGGTGAGAAGGGTTGGTTTATTTCACACGCCTCTTCGTCAGAGGTGGGTAAGTGAAGACAGAGAAGGACAATAATAATAATCAATCAACTTTCTTCACAGATTCGTTATCAAGCTTCTTGAAGACATTATCTTTTTCCTCTGTCGTCAACCACGAGGTGCCCCAGATGCTCTTACTGCCATCGGAACGAACCCAGATAGAGAGAGACAGAAGTTACTTCGAGAACAGAACATCCTGTCGCAGCTTTTCAAAATACTACGGGTACGATGTAGGGGCAGATTAAAGGGGGCGGTGGTGCCGAAAAACCGTAAAATATTTTAGATTTATGGGAGAGAAACTCGAAATTGGCCAGCAATAATGGTCTGTGTCTATACTGGCTATGCTTACACCTTACACCAGTAGGGTAACGTTACTTTGCTCAGCAACACGCGTTATTTTCCCGTCACCTCAGCACAGCAGCATCACACCTGGCATGCCTACTAGCGGTGACGTCATCTAACCATCATGTTTGACTAACCCCCCACCCATCCCTAGAATTTTCGGCTATCGCCCCTGGTAGATTGATACTGTTAGAGCTGCATTCAATCTCAGATAGTGAGGCCATCTTTATTAATAGCATCGGTATCTTCATCATCCCTAATCTCAGACTAAGCGTAATCGTCTACACTAATCAGAGATTATCTTTAATCGGAGACTCCTAATCTGGGAATAAATTTATTCAGTGTCAATAATCAGAGATTATCTTTATTCAGCCCCACTAATCAGAGATCGTCTTTATTCGGCGACTCCTAATCCGGGATCAAATTTATTCAGTGATCTTAATCAGAGATTATCTTTAGTCAGCGATTGCAAATCTAAGCTTATATTTTACCGGACATCACTAATCAGAGATTAAACTTGATCTTTGGTCACTAATGACTGAATAAGGTTCCTCACCATTCCCCAATTATAGCTTGAACCCTCCCTAGGGCCTCTGCAAGTTGGCATAGAGTGAAGGGGAAACATGGCTCAAACAATTCTCTTAACCCAGTGTTAAGTACACTCTGCAACCATATTCTCACCCAATGATCACAGGATATCATCTCTCAGCCGCAGCTGGTATCTTGCCTATTTAATAACAGCCAGGAGCAGCCTAATGATATGTCAGTCAGTCCAGTCTACAGTACGGTACTTAACACTTAGGCCTACCTGTATTCTTGAAAAGCAGAAGGCAAGACTTGAAATTTACGGCTCCCTCTTATGTTATGTGTTATGTCATTTTCAAGGGAGGTTGTGATATAAAACTTGGGCCAAATCGTAAGCAGTCACTTAAATCTACAATGAGCAAAGGCTAAAATGAAGAGGCAACTTCTAAAATTATGTCAATTTCTTATCTTATCTCACTTTCAGGCTCCTTTTGAAGACAAGGGAGGTGAACCTCTACTTCGGTTGGAAGAATTACAAAACAAGAAAAACATCCATTACCAGCATATTCTCAAACTTTGCTATCGTATTTTGAGACATTCAACTCAAGATTACAGGAAGAATCAGGTAAGTGCAAAACAGTCTGTATCGGTCTGTCAAAGGTCAAGGATTAGGACTTCTTATGGACCGTTACTAGGGCAACCCAGATTCAACATTCTGATGATGCTGGGCTAGCATTTTTCGAAATCTGACCACACAACCTCATTTTATGGGACCTAATAACAAGTTCACACTTGCAGTTCTACCAGTGCGGTTCTTTTTGCAGCTTACAGTATATTGCAGCTCTGATCCTTCATGAGTGCATACTTATCACTGTATAATATATATATATTGTCTGGCGTTGTACATTAACCTCTGATTTACTACAGACAAATGTGTTAGTTACTGAAATACTACAGGCCTGTACAAAATTATTGAAATATTACAGTCCTGTTTATTATCCAGGCCTGTCTTTTACTTGAGAGATATCACAATAAACATGAGTTTTCTAAAACCGGCCAAAGCGCTAGTCTGGAGTAACTCTTTCTGTCTTCTCACCCACAAAAACCATTGCTCTATAGTGGCAGTTTAACTAGTAGTTTCTATTACAGCTCACAGAACCTTGCCGTCTTGATTCTCAATGAGTGCCCAACTACCCCCAAGTCCTAGCACTAGTCAGGAATAACTCGTTCTATCTTCTCACCCAGGAATACATAGCAAAGCAGTTTGGTTTGATGCAACAGCAGATTGGATATGACATCCTTGCTGAAGACACTATCACCGCTTTGTTGCATAACAATAGGAAGCTTTTGGAACAGCATATCACGGCAAAAGAAATCGAAACATTCGTTGCTCTTGTCAGAAAAAATAAAGAACCGAGGTGAGTGACTGGAACGTGGCAGGGAGCAAGCTTGTTTTTCACTGGGTTTTTTTTTTGTAGGTTTTTGGACTACCTCGCCGATCTTTGCGTCACAAACAGGCAAGCCATACCAAAGACTCAAGAATTGATCTGTAGAAACATACTGTCTGAAGAAAACAAAGATATATTAATTGAAACACGGTACAGAACCTAAACTAAATCCCACATAATTATTTAACGTTCCGCCTTGGTTTATAGAGAATTACAACATTCACTTCACCTTCATCAGGTGAAGTGGAATGTATCTCACTAGGATGTAATACAACCATATTGCTCCAATTCTGTGGTGAATTTAACATCCCGCCTTGGTTTATGGAGAATTACAACATTCACTTCACCATCATCAGGTGAAGGGGAATGTATCTCACTAGGATGTAATACAATCAGATTGCTCCAATTCTGTCGTGAATCTTCTTTACGATATCTATTGACCGTTGACCAAACTATATCCTTGGACTTGATATAAATGAAACACTTAATATTTCAATCCGTTTCCAGACAAGCCATCGTAACTATAGAGTATGAGGAAGAAATTGACGGTCAACATTTATACGAGGAAGACGTGGAAGCGGTTGTTCTACGTTGGGGTGAAGGACGAAACAATGAGAAAAGCATTAGACATCTTTCACAAACATCGCAAACTAATAAAAATGATCTGGCTGTACTCAACTACTTCAGGTTAGTGAAAGAAATAGACTTGTGAATTGTGACCCTGATCACTATTCCAAAGCACTTTAAACGATGATAGACAGTGAACTTTCATCGAACCGACAAAATTCTTATATTATTGCGTCAGCAAAGTGGCTACTACATTCCGCCAATGCCAACATTTTAACGTATAGCCCATCACAAAGATACACCACAGATTTAACGTTTAGCCTTGGTTTATCGAAAATTAATTAATTAATTTACGAGCTCCGCTCCTTCAGATGATGTTAAATCTGTGGTGAAAATCTTCTTTACGATATCTATTGACCGTCCACCATTGGCTCCACTATTTGCTACTTGTGATGAGATTATGATATTTTATTCCAGACATCAGTTGGATCTGTTCAGTAAAATGTGTCTTGATCGACAATACCTCGCGATCAATCCAATCTCGATCGAATTGAAAATACCGATCATTCTCGACTGTATGGCAGACAATCAACTTCCGTGTGATTTACGAGCTTCCTTCGTTCAGGTATGACATGAATAGTAGTTTTGATGATTAGCTCTCTAGCTCCACCGCTTCTGAATTCAACTCCAAAGATATAAATTCTGTATTGTGCAATGATTCTATTTGAAAGGAAGATTGGGGTTTTCCTGATTGAGAACTTGAACAGATACTGTATTGGTCATGGGAATGTAGCGTTAACCGCTGTGAGGACCACCCCATCTAAATATTGGTCAGAATTATTCGACAATGCAGAATAGACCCCAACCCACACACGCCAATAATGTCATTGTATGTTTGTATACATGTTAGTGGTAATGTCACACCCACTGAAAAGTTTGTACATGCCACTATTCGACTTGGTTATATATTTCAGCTGATGCTTCATATGCATGTTGATCGTGACCCTCAAGAACAAGTAATACCGGTTCGATACGCCAGACTTTGGTCAGAGATTCCAAATTTGATCAATATCGACGAGTAAGATAAAATATTGTTGTTGATTTGTTTAAAAATAGTGGGGACAACGGCAAACGATACAAATGCACAGATTTAACGTCCAATCCAGTTTATTACAGAATGTTAGCAATCTTGCAATACAAGTTTTCTAGACATATAGATTCATATTGATATCATTTTCATATTCCAGTTATGATAACGCTGAAGGCCACAAGAATTGTGAAAAGTTTGTACCCACAATGCAATTTGTTGATCAATATCTCAACAATCTCGTTAGCAATGCAAAGATTTTCACAAACTCGAAAGAAAACAAGTTGACATTTGAGGTAGGTCTGGTTAGTTAGTGACGCTGACGGTAGACGATCAATAGATATCGTAAAATCGTAAGTCTCGATTTATTGAGAATTATACCATTCACAAGCTTCACCTGATGATGGAGTGGAGCTCCGAAAACGTGTGACAGCTTTAATTCTCAATAAACCAACTTTCCTTGCTAATTCAAATACTCGAGTAAGAATATAGTGAAGCCGATATGTTAATGAAGATTCACCACAGATTTAACGTCCATCCTTGGTTTATTGAGAAATATAACGTTCACGAGCTTTCGTAGATCCGCTCCTTCATCAGATGAAGATGGACTGCTTGTGGTTCTCAATAAACCAAAGCTGAGCGTCAAATTTGTGGTGAATCTTCTTTACGGTGATAAAGATCAGAATTTATTGTTTCCAGCGTTACCCATTTAAATCATCTGTTGCAGGTGGTAAATCTGGCAAGACATCTCATCTATTTCGGTTTCTACACATTTCACGATTTACTGAGGCTGACTCGAACTCTGCTCAGAATTCTCGACTGTGTGCATGGAATATCACCAAATCTGTTAGCTGGTCGAGCAGACAGAGAAGGTATCCTTACAATTTCTTGTACGGTAGCCTATTTTTTTTTTGTAAATGTATCTGTGACAGTAGCCACAAATATATTGATTGTTGTCAATGACAGACACTCTGTCTGAAATGATTAGGATTTTGAAATCTTTTTCTCATCGGCATGCTTGTTACTCGTGATATTTTCATTTTTCATTTGATTGGTGTTATTTTGTTACCGTGGAAACATGAAATATGAAATTACGTTATGAAATAGTGACGTCGATGGCAGACAATCCAAATAATAGATGGAGTCATCACAGACTGGACTGGATGCTAAATTTGTGGTGATTCGTGCAATCCATGATATTGTGTGAATTTCATTACATTTAAATTGCTGGTGAATCTTTTTTACGATATCAATGATAATCATTGCATTTGACGTTGCCGTAATAACAAAACATTTTGAAATCGAAACGACTGAAAATGTTTGAGTGCGTTGTCATTGCATGGAATTTTTTGTCAGGTACACACGATGTTTCGCGCGGAGTCGGAAACATCGGTGTCATGGTGAGCAACATGGCGCTTGGGATCGATCACGAAGCTCATGACGATCACGGTTTGCTGAAGTTGTTGTGTTTTAATGATTCTTTTTCTGTACTAACAACGTCGATATCGGTTTGCTGTGTGGAGTGATTGTGGTAGAAGTGATGTGTATAAATGCCTTTGATAATCGTGGTCCTCCTATCATAAAATGCATTGTGATGCGAGATCACCCTATTGTCGTATACTTGTACGGAGGATTGGGTATTCTGCATTCTAAGAATTACTTATTGCACCAAACGATAAGAATCTACTGACCAACATTGTCTTATGAATCACCTTTCTCTCGTCGACTAATGTCTGCAGTGTGTGTTAAGCGCAGACAACAGCCTGTGAACCAATAAACGCTCGTTCAACTGTTGCATCGAATTATCAGCTTTCTTGTCTTCTTTTCATCTACTGATCAACATTTTCTTCTGAATCACCCTTCTCTTATAAACTTGTACTAAAGATTGCTCGATCTTGGTGTCGACTAATGTCTACAGTGGGTGCTAAGCACAGACAACAGCCTATAAACGTGCAGCTGGTGCATCAAATTATCACCTTCTTCTTGTCCTACATTCTGTTCTGCTTTTCTGCCCTATGTCGTTCTGCTGTGTCTACTGCTTTCTGCTTTGACCCTGCCTTGTGTTGGGCAACACAAGCACTAAATGCGAACAATAAAGACCGAATGGCATCTGGCATAAAATCACTTCCCAGTCATCACGGTGATTCTCATTAGGGTAGGCCTACTCAATTGACTTGGTCAAGATTCAATGGCCAATAAAATTTCCCATCTCTGGTACTAAACCTAGTCATCAGGCAGTGGTGCAGAGGGAATGGTGTGTGACTTTAGACCATTGCTATATCATCACTAGGGTGTGGTCTGTACTTGGTTGACTAACTCACTCACCTTGATTTTGTCCATCTCAGATGTCTGATGTCGTAATTATGTCTCTCCACTTTCAGGTTCAGCCACCCAGCATGATATCACCCACTCGATGTCATCGATGGGTCCACCTAGCCAAGATGAATACGTCCTAGAAACAAAGTTGAAGATCATTGAGATCCTTCATGTAAGATGTATTCTAAGGATAAGCAAAGTCTGGAATATCAAATTCTTAAGATCATGACCACTAGAGATAATAGAGAGCTCAACACTCCTTCTCTGGTCTACTCGCTGCTTGTAAAATGCACTGAGCATACAGCATCTGAGTTGTTATTTTGGCTTTATGACATTTCCAACTACCAAGGTCATTATTATACTCCAGGTCAATGATTAGTACGCGCCTCACTGCTGTCAGTTTATAGCACAGATCATTATTTCAATTCTCCACAAATTCCTCCGATACTGAACTGATACCAATTTTTAAATCTGTGGTTTGATTCGGTTGAGAGATCAAATCCGGAACATCCCAATTGGAAGGTGGACAGTCAAACCACTTGATCAATTGAGCAGCCAAGAGCAATGGAGTGGTAATATCTGATTGTACGTACTTGATCTGGTCTGGTCCGGTCTCACTATCTGATTGACTAGACATTAAAATTGATTGTAATGTAATTTTTGTTTTAGTTCATCCTCGATGTGCGTCTGGATTATCGGATCTCAAGTCTTCTCTCAATATTCAAACGAGAATTCGACGAAAACAATCAAACCAACCAAGAAGACACAGATCAACCACTAGGTGGAGATGCTACGGAAGCTGGAAGGACTTCCATCGCTGCCAGGCAGCAAAAATCATCACTTGGTTCAACCAGCGGGTATCCCAGTATGGATGATTCAGGTAGTCATGGATTGTTGTTCGCCAATGTCATCTGGTGGATATTATTTAGTGACTTATGCCATCTATCAGTATAACAACCTGCTTCAAATTCTGGTTAAACAAAATATATTCTCTCTCTCTCTCTCTGCGTGTGCGCCTCCCTCTCTGTGTCTCTCTCTCTACCACAAAGGCGGCACTTGTAATAAAAACATGTTGTTAAAAATAAATTCTCCCTCTCCAGCACAATGAACGATGGAAGACGATCAATAGATATCGTAAAAAAGATCCGCCATAGATCAACGTCCTAGGCTATCTCTGGTGAATTTTCTTTACAGTATCAACCGCAGTGGTTGCATTTTTGATAATACATGTTGCTACACCTCAATGGTAGCTTTTCTAATAGATGACAAATTGTTTCAGCTCCTCCTATCAACTTGAACGTAATATCTGCTAAAGCGGAAGGTATCTTTGATGGCTCAGTAGAAAGCTCTGGTCTCGACTTGGATGGTGAAGGTGGACGAACATTTCTTCGAGTTTTACTCCACCTAGTGATGCACGACTATCCACCGCTCGTATCAGGAGCACTGCAGTTGCTTTTTAGACATTTCAGTCAGCGACAAGAAGTATTGCAAGCTTTCAAAAATGTCAGTAATATGTGATATTTTTCATTCCAGCTTAGCCTCTTTTGTGAGAGCACCCACTCAAAGGATGCCTAGATATTTAGACATCGTCACCTAGTCCAAATCGCAATATGTTATATTCCTGAGGAGATCAAACATATCTATCTATCTGTCTGCCCTACTCTTTCAATCTCCTCATTTATTGTCCCCCTTCTCTCCTCTCTCATCTCTCTTCTCTCTTCTTAATTATCTCTTCTCTCTCCTCTTTTCTCTCTTCTATCTTCTCTCTTCTCTCTCCATTTATTTTTTCTATTCTCACAACTTCTCTATTCTTCTGTTGTCAAGTTACATTATTGGGGCACTACAGACATAGCTACCCATGGCTAACCCACCCATGTCTAGTCTGCCTCACCATAAATTATGAAGACACAACAGATCAACAGATCGTATGCCACTCGAAGTATGATCAAATGTATCTGTGGTGCATACTTTTTCACTTTTGGAAATTGAAAAGGGGTGCGTAAGGTCTCAATGATATCGAAACTTTTTCTTCTTCATTGTGGTGTTATGCTAATTAACAGTGCCAATATGAAAAATTGATAAACTTATTCACGCTACTAATGTATACTGTTGCCACGTTACATGCCTCAAACAGTGGTGCTCCTCTGTGGTTGCCCTGATGTTTTAGTTCGAAGAAATGAAAGCCAGACGAAAGAAGAAGAACATGTCCGTGGATTTGCTAGCCGTCCGAATATTAATAGATAGAATAAGTCACCACAGATTTAACTCCCAGCCACGTAGATCTTTCAAAAAGCACACACAAACAAACATCCTTTGTTTATTTCAGGTCCAGCTACTAGTAACCAAAGATGAGCATCAAAACTACAAAGAGATCAAGAAAAATCTCGACCAACTTCGCTTGTTGGTTGAAAAAAGCGAGCTGTGGGTTTGGAAAGGAAAAAATGGCGGCTCAGGCAGCACATCAGCAAGAAGGGAAATGTCAGGCCCAGAATCTAACGTTAAAACCGTGAGTCGAATAACCGCTAATCTAACACGCGTCCATTATCATGTAATAAAGCATGCACTGTATGATATATATGACTTTAATATCATTTTCAATATATTAATAAGCGTAACTTTCACCTTTAGCCTACATCAAACTGAGGTTACTTTCAACTCCACCCAAACATCCCATCATTTATTCATAGATGCTACCACAAGTAGAACCAACAATTACTTTTTCCCGTGGTTATCTGTTCACTTGGTAACAGTTATTTTCCCAAATTTGCTTTTTTGGTCTTTAATAATCGCTATGGGACTGGGTATTACTAAATTAAAAAAAAAAATTTTTTTTCACCAAATTGCGCTAATTTGTTTTGGTCTTGAATGTCTATACGGTTTTAGTACATTAGTTATATTTGAGCTCTTACGTTTTTCAAAACCGCTTTTTCAGTGAGCTGGCTTCTAATGTGACCCAAAATTAATCTTAAAATTTCCAATATTTATATCTGAGTGGTCTGTAAATTTGTAGCTAAATGGCTTGATTTTCCAAGAGACAGATTCAAGTAAAATCTTTGAAATACTCTCCTTTTTTGCATTGTTTGCTTTCGTTTGGCATAGTTGGATTAGACACAAAGGAAGCCACCGACCAGCCGCTGTTTGGTCGCCTACCTCTATAATTTCAGCTGATTTTTCTTGAACAAATTTTTCATTTCATTTTCTGAAACAGATTTTTGTAAAGTCTTTCAAATTCGCTCATTTTTTACATTAATTGCTGAGTGGTGTGTGAAGTTGTATTTGATTAAGGCAAATTTTTTGCTTGATATTTTCCAATTCCTCATCTCGTTGCATGTCCCTGCATGTTCTCTCTTTCTTGATCAGGGTGACGTGCATGTCTCGGCGAACCGATCGAGAAAGAAAAGTCACGGCAATCTTGCTGAATATGTAAGTAACAAGTTACTAATTTCCAATACTAATTCATGGTTAGGTTACTCGTGTGCCGATGACGCCTACACGATTATACAATATAATCCGATCAGCACTTCGTTACTCGTTGTTACTCGTGTGCCGACGATGCAAGTTTACAATCTAATCTGATAAGCGCTTCGCTCACAACAAACCCTGAGCCAAGGCTGTTGCATTATCTAGTCCACGCTAAGCTCCATACAAGCACAGTAAGAGGGCTTACTATGTGCTGTGTTCCAAGCTGGGAGAAAATCCGTTCTCGGCCGTCCTAACTAATGCTTACCACCCCTAATATTAAAGGTGTATTGACAGTGAATATTGGTGCTGCAATTTGGTTCCGTACACATGGTTTGCTAAGAATTATAACCTTCACAAGCTTTCAGAGCTTTGGATTGTAATACTTGTGGTGTGAAAATCGATCAAGCATGCATCATATTTATTTACTTTCGCAGAGTGGAGTTGTTTTATTGAGTGCTAGATTGAGCATGTGTGGCTTCACTATCTGCTCCCTAGTTCTCTAAAAATGTTGGCCGGTGTCGGTGAAGTTATCAATATATGCATTGGCGGGGCCTCTAAACTAGTGGCAGTTAGAAGATGGGTGTGACCACAGTAGGGTAGTTCGAGTACAAGCATAACCCCAGTAGGATGATTAAGGGTAACTGTGACTGTCATAGGGCTGTTTAAGATTGGGTTTGATCCCAGTAGGGTTGCACACGGATGGCTCTCCCACCCCAATACTTAACAACCTGTAACAAACTGGCCAACTTGTCACCAAAATTGGTTACCGTAACTGCAGCTTCTTTAAGGCTAAAATAATGGGACACCTCACTCCTCGTAGGTTGTTGGCCCATCAGTCTTTTGTAAATCGACCCCCAACTCCAAACCACCAGTTCCCCGTAACTTCACCCCCAATACTCATCAAACTACGTCATGGCATTTAGTAATTATTTAAGTCGTACTCCGACCCAATTTGCAATCAGAATATCATGATGAGATGTTGGGCGACTTCCTTTTCATCGTCACTGTTTACTTTACTGCATGCCTTCATTGCTTTCTTTTCTCTGGTGAACGCAGTTCTCGACTACTAGTCGCGATTCCCGTGACGGCAGCATCGATTTTTCTGGTCCTTCTACATCGACGGACAGTGGAGACCGACCGTATGTTAGCTCTTCGTCACACAAGAACTATTCAACAATTAAAGAGGTCGGTAAGCGGTTACGCTTCGGCGAGCCATAGTCAATTGTGCTCTGTCATGATATTTTTTTGCCGACTAATGACAATAACATTGATGATTATTGATGTCATAATCAATTCCTATTTTCATGAATGACTGATTTTTAACTATGTGACCATATAAGGACGATCAGTTACGATGGATACAGAGACAGAGAGTGTCACAAAATTATTGGAAACCCAGTAACAACTATTCATATTGAGTTGTTTTCAGAAAGACGAATGTGGACGTTAAATCTGTGATGATCTTCTTTACGATATCTATCGAATTATTCTTGTAAAGAAGATCGCCGCAGAATTAACATCTAACCTTGGTTTTTTGAGAATTAAAAAAACATTGAATTATTTTAATTTGACGGGTGTGGTCACTCAGTTATTTGTATCAAGATATGTAATATTTAAATTAAGCAGACTAACAGGCATGTAAATTAAAAGGTATGCCCCTTGCACACATTTCGTGAAATTGCATGGCACCTCGTACCATTGGAATCCAGGTATCTTGCACTTTGATAAGCTCACAAAACTAAGCCAGTCGATAAACTCTGGCCGATAAGAGATAAGCCTGCTTTATTTTCAGCCAAATTTTAACCATGGCTTGTAGGTTTAAAATAGCAGTTGGTGTGTTCAGGTTGAGGTTCATGCCGCTAAACCAGTGCATGGTATATGTTTTTCTGCTTCTTTCCAGTTGAGTCTGCCATGTCTGTGGTGATCAGATGGGTGTTTTTATGTACATGTCAAGGGTTTGTTTTTTTGTATCATTCTCTTCTACATCTTTTTCTGTCACTCCAATCTTTATCAAGTTCTTCTGCAACTCCAGACATGTTGCTGCGCTGTGTTAATGTCTGTCACTTCAACCTTTATCATATCCACACAACTTTTCCTTCTCTCGCTTTTTCTCTCTCTTTTCATTCTTTCTCTTTTTTCTTCTCTCTTTCCTCCCCTATTTTTCCCCCTCATTATTGTGTCACCGGAGACTTGACTCGGATATACTCCAATTGGGATACGCCTTATTTTTTTGAATTTTCTTGGTGATCCATCTGATTTGACCTCGTTAGTGTGCTTTATTCAGATTCTGACAAAGCTGGCTCATCTCTGTGTTTCGGGACCTCAACGTAACCCGAGAAAAGAACAACAGAGATTACTGAGAAACATGGGCGCTCATACAGCTGTATTGGATCTGCTACAGGTATTCTGGTCCACCTCAGATGACTTATGTTATCCAATTCATTTGTCGGACACGAAAGGCTACAGTCCTGGAACTGTACCAGCTTCCATGCTTAATCCCAGACCACCAAGCCAAACCAAAGACTTGCAAGACAACATTTTGTATCCATTCCCACTCTTTGGAGCCGGTATGGGGGAGGGGTTGTGATAGTGATCCGAGCTATAAACAGGAGGTATTAAGCATTGACCTGGCGTATATGACGCCAGTAGTTGGTGTTGCCCTCTGTAGGCTAATAGGCAGTCAGTATCCACGGGAGTACAGAGAGTTGTGGTTGTGAGTATTGGCTAACGTACTAAGCATTGACCGAATTATTTATGACCTTAGTAGGATGATGCAGTGTGTAGTTTAAATGTGCTTTTACGGCTTGATTAAGACTGCTACCTAACCTTTCTCGAAGAGTGTAGTGGAGCCGATAGCGGACAATCAATAGATATTGTAAAGATGATCACCACAGATGAAGGAGCGGAGATCTGAGAGCTAGTGAATGTTTTAATTCTCAATAAACTGAGACTGGGCGCTAAATCTGTGGTGATCGTCGTTACCATGACCTTTCTTGAAATAAATTTACTTTGTTTTAGATTTCGTATGAGAGAACGGCCGACATTCACATGAAAGAAGTGATGACGCTCGCTCACAAATTTCTTCAAGATTTCTGCAAAGGTAACCCACCGAACCAGGCGCTCCTACATAAACATCACTCCTTGTTTATGACTCCTGGGGTAAGTTGATTACAAGGTCTTGAACATATTTGTTTGCTTCTTTACATCGTCCGCCAAGAAAGCTGTAGGTCATGGATTCGTATCCCGACCGATATCATACCAAAGATGTTAAAATTGTACCCAAACCTGCCTTGCTATCATGGTGCATTGGGGGTACATGTTTGTTTTAGTACTTGCCGAGTGGTGAGACTTAAAATTTTTAAGAATTTACCCAAGTAGGGTGGTTTTGTTGTTCGTAGTAAGGACGGTGATGTATTCGCCACACATGAATATTTAACAATGATCTATTAATGTCCGTACCTTGCTTATCTTAAGTTGCTTGAAGCTCAGACAATGCAAGCGATATTTCAAGACAATGTCGCTCTTTGCAACGAAGTTACACACGCCGTCATTCAACATTTTGTCCACTGTATTGGTAAGTACGTTTCATTGGAAACAGCCAAGATATCCCCGAGCTGTCTTGCCCCAGCAGAGAAAGAAACTCCAAACTCATGAACTCTACAAGTTGTCAACTTTCGATGACAAGACATGATTTTGCACCCTCCCCATGACCCTCACATGAATCCCCCTCCCCTCCCCTTGACTTAACATTTCTATCAAAATGCAACAAACCTGCTTCATTACACCGGAGTTCTCCTCTCTTCTCCTCCTCTCAGCCTTTGGCCTGTCTGCATGACTCGGGTTATTGTTTTTCAGAGAGTCATGGGCGTCGTACAGAATACCTGAAGTTTCTTCAAGCGATAATAAAAGCCGAGGGCAAAGGTCACATACGAAGATGTCAAGATATGGTGATGGCAGAACTTGTCAATACACAAGCCGGTGAAGAGGTAAGTCAGTGTCTCGTGTGTTCGTGTGTTCAAAGTTGAGATGACATTTACACTACTTCTCAGTGATAATCAGGCGTTCTTGCAATTAGTTGATTGATTGATTTATTACTGATTGGTAGATCAATTACTAATTGGTTAATATACTGATTTCTGATTGGTTGATTGATTACTAATTGGTTGATTGATTGATTACTGATTACTGATTGGTTGACTGATTACTAATTGACTGATTGATTGATTACTGATTACTGATTGGTTGACTGATTAGTAATTGGCTGATTGATTGATTACTGATTGCTGAGTGGTTGATTGATAAGTACTAATTGAGATGACCTTATTCTGCAATGGAGGAAGGCAGTAATAATTAGTATCATGGGATTGGGGGCTCTCAACATAATTAGAACTTTGTCCTTATCACCACAAAAGTTTGACAAATTTATCTGCCTCACCGGTCTTTTTTATGACTCTTTTTACACTTTTGTTTCTGACCTCTGACCCCTGTCCCCTTTATTCCTGTTCTATCAGTTGGCACTGTATGAGTTCTATTTTCAGGTCTTGTTATTTTACAATGATCGCGCCTCTTTCAATACATTGCTCGAGTTGATGAAACATCACACAACATACGGACGCCATTTCATGCAGGATGACTGCAGTCCATTGCTTTATCATATTGAACTTGTCCAATTGCTCGGTAAGATGAATTTGAAGAGTTCCTTCCTGGTACAAAACTTGAATAAACTAAGCAGCTATGGCTACTAAATTTTGTTTTTTAATCGAAGACTTTTCCTATAGTTAATTGTTTATATTTCTTATGTGACGTCACAATTATTATATATATTCAATATTCTTGCTCTGTGATTTCTCCTTTATTCCGCCGTTAATCCTGATGAGAGGTTGACAAAAGTCTTTTGTTAAATAAAATTTTGTAGACATGAATGTTGTAGTGCTTAGTAATTTCATATGATTTTTTTGTGTCTTGTTCATGAATATGAGTGGTTTAAGGCTAGCCCCGAACTTATTTTTTACTTTGATCTTTTGCTGCATCTGCACAGACTCAGACTCACATGACTTGTAATATCATTCTAAATTCAAATATTTTCAGCTTATTGCACAGAGGGGAAGAACGTTTACACTGAAATCAAATGCCACAGTTTACTGCCGTTGGGGATATTGTGCAAGTGAGTTGAGATTGATATTATCAGCTCCTTTCTGATTGGTTAATTCAAATTCAAATTTAATGAATAAGAAGGTCATTGCTTATTTTTTCGTTATTGTTATGTTGCTACACACACACACACACACACACACACAATCGTCTGGCATCATATTGGATTGGATTGGATCACTGGAACTATCAGACTGTCTTTGTCACCAAGTCGTTTCCATGGTTACAAGATTCAATCTTAAATTTTTCAATAACCAGGTTGTCACTGACAAAGACTGCATTGTCGGTGAAGAACGCTCGTCCAACTTTCTTAATCATTGTTACGTCGATACAGAGGTCGAAATGAAAGAAATCTATTCATCCAATCATATCTGGACGCTCTTCAATGATTTCATGGTCGATATTGACAAGGTACGGCTCGCGATATTTTACGTACTGCTTGTAATTTACGCTCAACTTAGAGAACAGATCCACGGTGGTGCAGTATTTAGATCGATCGCTGACAAAGAAACCGGTAGTTCATTGGTTCTAACTCCATCCGCATCGACCACAAATGTTTATAGTGTTGTCTATTCCTTCCCGCGAATTGGCTAGCGCTTTGGAATAATATGGAGGGGTGCTTGACTTCATTAGCGTCACGTAGATATCATAGCAACCTGGCTCCTACTCTTCCTTGTCCAGTCTTTGATTTTTTTATGAATATATTGGTTGGTGGATGATCAATAGATATCGTTAAGAAAATTCACCACAGATTTGACGCCTTGGTCAATTATCACATTCACAAGCTTCCACTTCTCTCTCATCAGGGGAAGATGTAATGAAATTTTATGTAATTTTTTTAGATTTGTGCATTTGAGTCCAAGAAAGATGCTTGTGACAGTCCGCTGCAACCTTACATTGGGACTACTGTTATGGATATCATAACTATGTTCTTCGGATCACCATTTTCAGATACGACTATGATACAGGTTTGATTGTAATTTTAGTTTTCAAGTCTACAAGTCTAGTGGGATAAATCTTGGTTTGATGTCAGTTTTCCAAAACAAAGCTTCCCATTATTGGAAAAAATATTACACCCACCATAAATGTTAGTAATTTTCTTCGAGAGCAACGTGAATAGTCCTCTGTGAGGGTCTCCCGATAACACTACGGTTTCAATCATTGTAATCTCTAAGCCAGGTGTTACATATACAGAGGCACATTCGCCCTCTGTCCACACGAAATAACGAGAACAGGATATCTATATTTGATAAATTTTCCAGACACGTCAAACTACCTACGTAAAGTTAATGCGAGCCATTGTGAACCTTTACCAAAGTCCTAACCTTTTGCCATTACACAAAAGTAAAGTGGAAGAAACTATCAAGAAATTGGCCGAAGTTGGTGAGTACTTCCCATTATATTGGTTTAATATGCTGCTATGGAAGTATTTAGAATTTATTTCATGGTTTTCTGTCCTTTTTTCTATGATGGACTGTATTTAGAAAGATTTGAGATATAGGAAAGAGATAAGTTGTGTTGTATTTAAAGTTTATAACAACTATTAGGTACTCAGTGTATCATTGGTTATAACAACGAATTATGTCAGTTTACAATGCCAAGCATTTAGAAGATATGTTAAAGTGAAAGAGGGAGAGAGAGAAGTTTAGGTTTGAGAATTAGAGAGAGCAAGATAAACTGGGATATGAGAAATGGATAGAGAGAGAGAGAGAGAAAGAGTATAACTACTGGTATATACTGTAATTACTGGCAGTATGGTTGTTTTTGACATGAAACAGCTCTGCTAACCTAACTATGGCTGGGCTAATGAAGAAATTTGTTGGTCACAATATAGGCCTACTGGAATACTGCGTTAAATCTATCGCTGCAGGATTGCAGACTGTAGATTTTCATATGAGAAAGAGGAGTAGGTGTGAAAATTTAGGATGCATATCTGCCGGTATTTATTGCTAATTAGTTTCTGTTGGATTGATATTTGCTGGTTGTTGCATCGTGTGTGGTGTTCTGTGGCTTGAACAGTTATGTTTCCCCACAGACCTTACAGTTCTGTGTAAAAATATGCAATAGGTTCCGCACATGGCCGTTTTTTACAGAGATCTCAACCTCTCATTAGTAGCTGCCAATTTTTCCATGACAGCCCATTTGCATTCCTCTTTGGAACATGCATAGGCCATCCCAACCCTTCATCTAAATCTCAATCCTCAGTCATCTATGGCATTTGTTGACATTATTTACTGCGATATAGTGAACGCATAGTCCCATACGTGTGACTTACGCAGCTTTGTTCGGGCCGACGCATATATCACAATGGCACACACTTGATAGCATCGGACAAAAATAGACAGGCCGTAACAAACTAGGCTACTTGGATTCACATAGTGATCCAATAGTCCCGAACTTTCCAACCGTGACGTAGCTGTGTATGTCACAATGGCCCAAACAAAGTCAATGGGCGTATATGTAGGGACTTTTAGATGTGTTATGTTTGGTTTACATTGCATTTTGGTGTGGTAACTCTTCTGTTCTCTCTCTCCTAATCAGCGAAGAATTGTCGTGTTCACGTTCCGCAGGATCTTCAAAACTTGATCATTCTGCAACAAAGTGTTAACGTTTTCGGTTAGCATGTTATCTTTTTGCATGCTCTTTGAGTGTTAGCATCTTGGGAGATTCTAAATTGTGCATGTACGCATGAGATTAATTTGATATAAACTTTTAATGCTAAGTTTTCGATAAAATTAATCATATTTTTTATGTTTGGAGGTATCATTTTAAATATTTCACACAAGTGTGCTATCACCACAAATTTAGCGCCAAGCCTCAGTGTATTTGGAATGCGGGCGTGGTTTATCGTAAAGTCCAGGCCCCTATGTGTAGAACGTATTACAGTCACCGTAAATGTTAGTAATTATACATACAATAAAGTCCCACTCCTACCATCCACCAACCCGTGCAGCGTGTTAATTTAGAGCCAATGCTTGTACTCGTCAATACCAGCGCCTAAATGGGAACATCCATGCGGTTACCTCTGTATTGCAGTCGAAGTAAATGTGCGTAGGAAAGTCATGGCCATTCCAACTCTTCGTCACGTAGGCGTCACGTGTTGCATATGCATTGCAATAGTTTGTGAACCGTGTACATTTTCCCCAATAGACTCGAACAGGTCATTGAATTTGTGGTGACAGTTCACCTTTGTCTGTATCTGGTCGTCGACCATCCGTGTTTTTAAAATTGTGTGTTCAGTCTTTTTTCATGTCATACATTTTTTCTCAAATCTTTCATCGAATGTCTTATAAATCGATATATTTCTGTTGCTATTATTAAGCCACTAGTTTTGTATTATTCAGCTATTTAATTGGTCGCCACTCAGGGGGGGGGGTTACTTTTTATATCTCAACATCGAGAGTGGCCAGCAGGGACACAACCAGCCTTGAAAAAGGGTAGTGTTCGAACTTGTGACGTCAGAGTATGATGTCACAATTTTAAAAAATATGCAATTTTCGTGAACATTGGTAGCATCGGGAACCACATGCTCGCGGGGAACACTGTTCGCAGGGAACCACGTGCTCACAAAGAACCTCGTGCTCACGGGAATAACTGTGCTCATGGGGAACACTGCTCGCGAAGAACCACGTGCTCGCAGTGAACACTGCTAACAAACCACGTGCTCGCGTAGAATCACGTGCCGATGGGGAACACTGTGCTCGCAGTGAACCACTGGCTTAAATGGGTCCACGTGCTCATGGGGAACATTGTGCTTGCCTGAATTCACATGCGCATGGGAAACACTGCTCACGGGAACCATGTGCTCGATGGAAACACTGGGCTTGCCGGAAACCACGTTCTCACAGGGAACATTGCTCACCGGTAACCATGTGCTCATGGGAAACGCTGTTCGTGGGAACAACTTGTTTACGCGAAACCATTTGCTGCGTGCCGTGTCTTAGCAGGACCTATTTTGAAAAATTATTGAGTGAAAAATTTGATTTCGGTTTCTCTTTTCCATTCTGTTAATGAACAAAACTTTTCAATATGAAGCAAAACAACGAAGCATTGTCGTCCCGAAGGAAGTGAATCAACTTCTAACTGATCTCGGACAAAAAACCAACGTGATGGACGTCATTCATCGCTTCCGAAGTTTAAGAACCGTCGCAAAACGTGAATCTGTCACATCTAATCAGGTGTTGATATTATTTATGTAACATTTTTGAGCGGGTGTGGGAGTTGTACTGATACGTGTGCAAGTGCAGACCAAGACACAGGGTGTGTGTTGATGTGTTTGTTTGTGTGTAAAGTGTGTAAAGTGATGTAGGGTGTGTGTGTGTCTAGTAAAATGGTGCTGTCCTTTATTAGTGTGCTGACCAGCGTGTGTTTGAAAGCAAGATCTTTCAGTGTTCGTACTTTTCAGTGAGCATAGATACTGCACCATACCCACCATGGAAACTGGTGTTAGCATTTTATTACGTACCCCACTCACACAGGCCTACCATCTGTATTGAATGTTTTTGTAAGGCTTTAGTTCTTTACAGTATCGTCTGTACGAGCGCAAAGTATTCAGACTCCGAACAGGTCATTGCTGTCTTCGTGGACATTTGTTCAAAATAGGCTGCGCCGATTCACCTCTCTGCACCGAGTGCGATGTCCCAGAGACGGTCGAGCACCTCATGTTGGAATGCCCTCAATACGATTTCCATCGTACCTTCCTCAGAGAAGCAGCCCGAGAGCTTAATTGTGACCTATCAATCGCCAACCTGCTAACTGAGCCCCAGCTACTAACCCCGGTCGTGGAGTACGTCCTAGTCTGCGAGAGATTCTTATAAAAACGTAACAAATATTTATAGCCATTCTGGCTTCTAGTGTTACGTCCGTAGCGCACCAGACCTCATCGGTGATAAACGCCACTCTCTCTTTTAAACAATAATAATAATAATCATAATAATAATTTACAGTATCGGTATATATTATTATTACTGTATAATGTATTTAGTATTTTTAAATCTGTGGTGAATCTTCTTTCAATATCTATTGATCGCCCGCCACTATGTTCTTACACAGTATAATGATTGTTGATGTTCTGTTTATTGCATTTTAGAGAATTTTTACAGATGTAAAATTTCACGTTTTATTATGGAAATAAATATCTGTATCTTCTTTATGATATATATATTGATCATCTGCCATAGGCTTCACGATATTTTTCACTACACAGATACACGCCTGTGCATGATTGTTAGGTTGTCATTGCCTCACTCGCTTTATTGTAAAAGCTCTACAATTATGTAGCTTTTTCATTCGTTGCCGTACTTTCTTTGTAGATGGATTTTCTTTGATTGTTTGCTTAGCTTAGCACTGCTTGAATGAAATGCACACTTGCTTGGTTTGGGAGACAACCAATTTGTGATTCAAATGGTTCATATCTGGCTTTGCACTTGTTTTGTGGTTATGTAGTATACTGATAACTGATTACAGACGAATTATCAGTGATAAGGATGGACGAATCGAATCATTTGCGATCTCGAATACAGATCGAATATATTTTTTTCAAATTGCAAATCATATTATTAAATCAACAGTTTCCCATTTCAAGTTTTGATTTGAGTTAGAATTGAAAAAGTCAAACACTAGGTGACACCATAGGTTTCATTTCAAAATTGTCTTCGAATGGATTGAAATTGAATTTTAAAAATTGGCACCAGGTGAGAGTATACTGTAGATCTTGAATTTGAAATCGCATTCCATCTAAATCTTTTATGATTCGAATTGGTTCAGAATATTTGATTCGGTGAGTCCATTCTTAATTACAAATAGAAATGGCTGAATTGACATGATTTGAATTTTTGATGCCGTGATTCTTACTTGAGTGCAGCAATAATAATAGATTTCATGTCTTAACATCACACTTGATCCTGAAAATATCATCAAAATCAATCTGTAGAGCTGTTTCTACATTCTTAATTCTGCAAATTAATCGATTATATACGAGGTGGTAACATTGTCTACTTGAATACTGAGCATGATTACTGTAGTCAAGTAATACTTGTGTAGGCCTACTTACAGAGTATCTGAATGTACAGTACTTTAGTAAAAGTAGAAGTATTACTTTCTACCATAGTGTCGCGACCTACAGGAAGCTTGTGAACACCTTTTCAAATTAAGCAGGACTGGACATTGAACTTATTTCCAAAATATTGGACTGGGTTTTTGAATTGGTCGTGACATTGTACCATCAGATACACGGATTGTTTCTGTACTGGAGCAACATTAAACATTAGCACTTAGCAGTAGCATTGTACAGAATCAAGATAACCCTACTTGTGTAAAAATTGAAGAACTTCAAACTAGCCTACTACTCAAGTACAATCACGAATACTTAAGTTATAAGTGACAACACGATTCATTCCATCTTCACCTGATGAAGGAAGCTCTGAAAGCTTGCGAATGTTAATATTCTCAATAAACCAATACTCATATTAAATCTTCTTTACCATAAGTCGCAAGTTAAATTTCTTACTTAAGTTGTTACCACCTCATCTTATTTCACTGCTTATGCCTGCGCATCATTTTTCATTTTTTAACCATTCCATTTTCATGCTCTTTCATTCAGCTTCGCACAGCAGCATCGCCGTACCGCCAGAACTTATGGAAGTCGGTCAAGACAAACGTACGAGCAACGTACATCGAGCGATGCGAAGATTTTTGAGCCGAAGAAATATTTCTCGCCGAGATTCGGTTGTCTATTCAAACCAGGTTTGATCTCGTTGACAAAAAGTGTGATGTTCGTTCGTTGGAAATTTGTCGGTTTCTATTACGATGCAGTAAATATTATGATGCTATGTTACCATGGGAACAGAACACAAATTGCCGATATTGACATATTGCCGATTCATGTATTTGTTGGCAGATTTAACATCGAGCCTTGGTTTATTGAGAATTATACGCCTGTAAAAGTTGTAATTCTCAATAAACCAAAGCTGGATGCTAAATCATAACACTCTCCATGTAGTCAATCTGTCGGCTACTATCAATATATTCCAATAAATTTGCCCGGACATTAAAACTATGGAGGCACTTCCTATATCTATCGAAGTGATCGTCCACCATCGGCTGCGATCGACATATCTGTCAATATATTTTTATGATTTAGCATTCAGTTTTGGCTGAGGACGTAAGTTGAACTGTGTTTTCATAATTATGTTGCTTTTACGAATTTTGCTTCACTCCTGTAACACTTATTCTGCTAATTTCATGCTAGTCAACGTTGCGCTTCGTGATTCTTAATAGTGTTCTAAGTCCTCTCATCTCTGGTGGAATGTTTGCAAAGTTGAAGCCTCGGCCTATTATGATCTCACGACTGTCTCGAATTTATTCTTGAAAAATTTCAAATTTTTGTTTAATACCATACCAGTAGTTTAGGAGATATTTCTGGTTGTTTGATGTAGATTTGTGACTGTGGGTGATGTGATGTTGTTGTGTGTTTGTTGTTATGTATTAGCTGGATTTAACTGACTAGCTTTCAGCAAAAAGTATATCCCCGTTTCAATCCGACTGGCCCACAACAATACAACCAAATCTTATTAATATTTTTCCTACAATCCTGATGCCTTAACTCTCTAGCAACTAGCACGAACAATCGTTTCAAATGAATGCAAATCTTTTCTCCTTGATGTAAGGTCACGAAAGCACTTCATTCATTTGCTCCTGGTCTCTGACCGCAACGTGGCCGGCGAGGAAAAAATTGCCCAGATACGATAGTAGAGTCATGAAAATACAATTAGTCAGAGGTGACTCCATGTCCTACAGTGTCTTCTTAAGCAAAACATGAACCTTGACCCTCGTCTTGGGGATGACATTTCACGGTCCTAGCTGGCCCTAACCCACATACGATAGTAGGGTCAAGTGTGATTCTGTATTCTCTTTATAAACCAAAGAATAAACGTGACTCTCATATGGCCGTAACATCATACGGTCCTAGCTGGTTTATAGCGTTTTTCCTTTATGCCAGTATTTCAACATTTAAAATTTTTTTGGCAGAGTTGCCGTGAGATTATCGAAGGACTTCAGGAGATCGTTGGAGTGTTGGAAGAACAACTTCACCCGTTAGTTCAAGCAGAATTGTCTGTGTTGGTTGACATTTTACATCGTCCGGAATTACTTTTTCCAATGGAAACAGATGCAAGGAAACAATGTGAAAATGGAGGATTCATTTCCAAGTAATATTTGTCTTGAGTCATGAGTCATGATGAGTAATGCCTCTGCTGGAAACTGGTCTTAGAATTTTAGTATGCACCTTACGTACCATCTCGTTAATATCTCCAATATGTATTGATTCCAGGCCTATTTATTTTCTGCTAATGTGTGACTTTTTGTTAATATTGGTCTATAAATTTTTCAATGCTATTTGTTAGAGGTGGTATTGTGATCAACAGTATTGATTCAGTCATCAATGCACTTCACTTGTGTACAATCTTTATTTTCACTTAATATATTTTATATTTCAAGATTGATACGGCACACAGAAAAGCTTTTAGAAGACCGTGAAGAGAAACTTTGTATCAAGGTGTTACAGACTCTTCGCGAAATGATGACTGTGCATATTAATTATGCTGACAAGGTATGCAGATCACAACCCATCACATTTTAATTCGTTTTGAAAAATCCTTTGCATATTTTTTAAATCTGTTCAATGGACATTATCTAATAATCCATGCTTGTGCACCATACACGGTTACGACTTGACCTACTTTAGATCCCTGCCCCGCTAAGCGTCAGCATTGTGGGGTTAGTGTGGGGGGCGTGGCCATCCAGGTATGAAATACGTGCATGGTGCCAAAAGTGGAGACGGGCTGTGATTTTTTGCCTAATTTTTCCAAAAAATAACTGCTTTTTAATCCATGCAAGCTGCAAAAAAGCCGATTTCGACTTAATTTTTTTTCATATTTCTGCAGAATATAGACGTTTACAATGACAGAATATGGGAAGAGGTTGTTCTATTTTTAATTCTGGACCTGTTTTCACTTGTTGTTAAAAAACTAACCTCTGCCATGGTTTAATCTGTTAACTCGTTAATAATTCTTGAACTGTTGTCTTCACAAGCATGATGTTATTCATTATTTCATGAGGCGTGGTGTTAGAGTTGGGCTTATTGAATCAGTTGTGATTCTGAATGCAAATCGAATATGTTTTTTCGATTTCTTTTCTGCCAAAAAAGTCTTACCAACACTAGGTGGTGCTATGAATCCCGATTCGAATCACAAAATATTCGATATGCTCATCTCTAGCGGGTGTCTTATGGTACATCAAAATTGTGATGGTGCGCTTCATGTCTATAGTATTCAAAGCCATCGTTTTAAAGCTAAACGGTTACTGTACTGTAGTCTAATCATAGAGCTGTAGCCTAGAGCAAACCCAAAGTGTGAATTTGGAACCGTTATAAACATAACGACTTCAGGTTGGTTGTTATGGTTTTTGAGAAAAGTCTGTACACCTCTTAGTCTGAAGAATACAATTTTAGCCGAATCTTTTGACGTCATTGAGTTGAAAAGTCTTTTCTGTGTTGATTCCATATTCCAATGCCTATGAACACACTGACTTTGTTTGTGTAGGCTCTGCAGTTGTAGGCTTGTCTCAGTGTCCGTAGAAATTCATCGCGCATGCATAGCATAGAATAAATTTATCGATATTATTTCCTGGCATGTTAAGTATCATGAATTGCATGAACATGTCGTTGTTTTGCGATCACGGCTCATTTAGTTTGAAAACTGGTGATAGGGTTCATTATTTGTTTCATTTCATCTCTCGTGACACTGATAAGTCGTTCAAAATGTCCCGGTATTGTGTGTGTGTGTATCATGCGAGTCTGTGTAAATGCAGCCGTAATCAGATAATTCTGGTGTGTGTGTGTGTGTGTGTGTGTGTGAGAGAGAGATATTTATTTTGTCAACCAGCAGAGTAAAAGAAAATGTTAATCACAGTATCTTGAGATGTACCAGCGCACAGTAGCCGTGACGTTTGATTCGGTCAAAACTATTCATGTTTGCATGATATTCAAAACCTACCAGTAATGTGTGTGTGTAAATGCAGCAAAATTAATTCCTTGCCTTTCCACTAGATAGCAAGTATATTGTAAGGACGTAATCTTCCGTATGATAATGTGAACGTCCCTTCGGCCCGGCCTTATCCAGTTTGCATAATTATGTACATCATGCTAGGATCACTTGCATATTCATTTGTCTAGTGTGTGTGTGTGTATGTCATGCGAGTCTGCGTGAATGCAGCAAAAAGAAGAACGGATCAAAATGTGCAGTTCTGGTAGTACGGCACATTAGTTTCCGACTTTGACTTTTAGAAGACTCTGTCTCCATATATTGATACATTGGCCACCTCTGTCGTTTCACTATTCAGCGTTAAAGTCCCACAAGCTACTTTCACTTCATCCCAGCTGCATGAAGGTGTCTATGATCAGAATAGTGTTTTGATTATTTTACTACCCGGCAGGGATGAACTGACTTGTCAAATGGTTTTACGTGATGAGAACATTCCCGTTCAAGTTTAATCTGTGTTTTAGGAACAAGAAGCTCAACCTCGAGGATCAAACTCGGACGATCAAAGAAGGGTAAGAAAGCTTGTCGTAATCCGGCATCGTAAGAGAGAATAATGCTTGATTATTCGAAAGGGGGAAGCATTGCGACAGATTCTTCTTTCAAGATATTATGGATCGAGCTATCAGCATTTGAGAGAACTAGCCCAACGAGAAAACGGAGGAGCATCGTCAAGGTAAATTGAAATACTTGCAGAATATATCTGGACGTTCAAAATATGTCAAAACGGGCCTGCAGGCCTACTCTGCAGACCCAACCAGAAGACTGATGTTCTGACTTTCGAGAGTTGCCGAAGTAGTAATCTAGCCCTGGATGAGATAAAGCCTCTTCGTCAAACTGCGTAGCCCTACTCAACCTTAACCCTATCTGCCTCAACCCTAACCTTACTTGCCTCAACTTGGGCAAACCGATTAATATACCATACTAATGTAATTACTGTAATAAAAAATTGCACCAAGGTTCCAAGCTCAAGGAAGCCAGAATGGCTGTGGCAGGGAAAAGGGTACATATAACATACCAAGCTATAGCCAAATCAACTGGGCCTGGTTTCCTCCCCTCTGTGCTCGGTCAACCAAAACCGTGTCAAAGATTCTCCATTTACTTTCCAGTATGTTTCGAAGGACTGAGCTAACTCTCGAGCAAGTTCAATGCCACTTAAACAACGAAGGAGCGACCGATCTTGTCATTAGTTTAATTGTCGGTAACTATAGCGACGTCATTTTCCACGAAAGTGTTCTTCTGGGAATCGCCCTTTTGGAAGGCGGTAACCATAACAACCAGGTAATTTTTTCACAGTAGCTAGTTAATTATATAGTATTTGATGTTAGGGTTCTATGCCGATGTGTTCTTTCCAGATGTCATTCTTTGCTGAGTTACAACTTGAAAAGAACTCGGAAACCTTCTTCAAAGTATTCCACGACAAAATGGAAGTAGCTCAGATTGAATTGAAGAATTCCTCCACTGTCAACACTGGTATATATTTCGTAAACTTTTCCAAGTTTCGGGACTTTCATCAGAAAGATATCATATGATATGCTTCGTTTAAGCCATAAACCTGCTTCCATCTGTGTCCATTATTATATATATAATTATATATATACTAATAATAAAATATTAATATTTCTTGTTTTTTTTTGTGTGTGCTTGATAAGTGGTATCAAAATAGTCTTCTAGAATAAATTATAATACATACATAATGAGTTAATGAGCGTATTCCCAAAGGCTATCCTAAAATATTGCAATTTAGGTGAGCTTCTGACTGGAGTCGCTGAGCCAACACTGCCAGGTTTTGGGTCAATGCCAATTGCATCCAACACTTCACCTTCAGACACATACAAACAGGTAAGGACGATGGTATTTATCACCATCTTTGAAAAGCAGTGAACCGCTCTCAGCTTAAGCAGACAGTACTGCTATGGTTGCTAGCATGAAGGCACTCAGTGGTCACTTTTCCCAAGAGTTATGTTTGTTTTACGCATGGGTCGTGTTGCAGTCAAAGGTCATTCGTTTTCTCATCAAGTCATCCATCTTCTTCATTTTAGCTATCGAATGAAATTGAATCGGAACTGAATGATGCGACTGTCCAGATTCAGAAAGCTATTGAGAACATTCGGCGTCCACACACTTGCCCTGCTGACTCCTACACGGAAGGACAGAATGCCATGGCTGGTGAGTGAACTTCAGTTATTCATAGGCCAAGATATACTGCTACTATATACTATACTATATATACTGCTACCGATTTCTATCAGATGTGTAAGGCATACTGGAATACGTGGTACGTAGGAAGCCGCTAGATGCTTGCCAGTCCTCAGCAGCTCCGTGTTGGGGTCCTTGTATTCTTCGATGGTATGGACTCCAGATTAAATGTTTAACTGATTCTGTGCGTGCCACATTTTCAAATTCCAAAATGATAGAAAATTGTTTTTTTCGTTGCAGGTGAATTGGAACGTAGAGATGAGGAACGGACGCTCAGCCCAACCGTCAGTATCATGAAGCCGATCCTACGATTCGTTCAACTGCTCTGTGAAAACCATAACGCCCATCTACAGGTTGGTGAAGTCTCTGCCTCTCTCTTCTCTCTCTCCTATCTCCTCTCTCATCAGCTTTGTTCTATTCCTATTTCTAATAAACTTGCCGCGTTGCCAGGCAATTAACATTCTGTTAAGCAATATTTTCTCTATTCCAGAACTATCTTCGATCTCAATCCAACAAGACGAGCTACAATCTTGTTTGTGATACGTTGAAATTTTTGGATTGTATTTGTGGAAGTACGACAGGTGGACTGGGTCTGGTGGGACTCTACGTCAATGAGAGTAACGTGGATTTAATTAATCAAACGTTAGAAAGCTTGACGGAATATTGCCAAGGACCGTGTCACGATAATCAGGTATATTGAATAATAAATATTCCATCTTCACCCAACGAAGGAACGGAGTTCCGAAAGCTTGTGAATTATATTCCAATAAACCCGACGTTAAATCTGTGGTGACTTATTCTATCTATTACTAGAGTAGGGCGGGACTCCGAAAGCTGTGTGAATTATATTCCAATAAACTGGACTGGACATTGAACCTGTGATGGTTTATACTATCTGTTACCATAGTGGGGTGTGGTGACTTACTAAATTTATTACTATTTGGATACGCCAGATACTCCCCATCTTGGCCAATTTTGCCAGCACTGGAAATTTCCTTTTCTCTCATCCAAAAATCGCTGTAAGTTCAGAATATTCCAAACTCCGAACTTATCAGGCGATAAAAAGTTGAAACTCTGTCGGCGTGACTTCATAAGTTCATATTTCATCATTTTCATTTCAGAATGCGATCGCCAGCCATGAATCGAACGGTATCGATATTATCATCGCACTTATTTCAAACGATATCAATCCTCTCGGAAAACACCGGATGGACCTCGTCATGCAACTCAAGGTAAGGACCTATTGAATTTATTTATGTGATTATGTGAATGTGTATGTGAGTGTTATAATTCTCAATAACTCAAGTCTCATGTGAATTGTTCTCCAACACCAATTCATCAGATTCCATAGCTCAAAATCAGTGGCGAATTTCACCTAACTACTGTATATATTAGACGACTATAGAAATGCGCACCAGATGATTAGCTTATAACTACACGGTGATGGATGAACCAAATCATGTCATTAATTGAGAAATATTTGAATGTTGTAATTCTCAATAACTAAAGTCTGGACGTTAAATCTTCGGTGAATCTTCCTTACGATACGATATTTTCCAGAACAATGCGAGTAAACTCCTTCTAGCCATCATGGAGAGTCGTCATGATTCTGAGAACGCCGAGAGAATCCTTCGTAACATCAACGCAAAACAACTTGTTGCTGTGATTGAACAGGCTTACACAAAGGTACGATCGAAGATCTCGCTTTTTTCTTTCGCTTGCTCCTAAAGTATCATTGCGCCAATGCTACATAATTTGTGGTGATAGTGTGTGTGTAATTAAACCAAGACTGGACATCAAAACTGCTGTGAATCTTTTTTACGATATTATTTGTGTTATTCCAGGGCCTGAGGTTGGCAGAAGAAGAAGCAATATCTGGAGGCACCATCTCACGAAACAGTCAGGTAATATCTAGATATCGCTTACTTGCCTATAACGACAGAACCTTGACTTGATTTTCATCGAAACCTTCAAGTTCATCGCCTTATAGATTTTGTGCTTTATTTCAGATGGATTTAACAGGAGACGGGTCACCACGTGCCGTGGGGCATAACATTTATATACTCGCTCATCAACTTGCCCGTCATAACAAAGAATTGGCCGACGCATTAAAATCAGACGGCGTTCGGTCAACAACTGGAACAGAAGCGATGCAGTACTATCAGAAACATACCGCTCAGATTGAGGTGGAGTTGCGTTGCTCAGTTCAGATGTTTAACAATCGCTACAAGAATATGACATCTACTCTACAGTCTAGAATCTAATATTGCTACGAATCGTTAACATATCAATTTGGAAATGTGTTCGATATACATTGCCAGTAATAACAACATTCTGCTATTCTCGCTAGCCACAAATATAATGTAAACCAGCGTTTCCCGAACTGTGTTCTGCGAGCGTCTTCAAAGTGTTCCTTCGAACAGGGACCGAAAATGCGACTAAATTTGTCGCCAAACTGGCAACCGCTCAATATCGTCAATGAAGTCAATCGCTGAATCGTCGCACAGTGATTACGCTCTTTTCACGGATCGTTGAGCGTGGGTCATCACGGTCACGGTGGTGAACAGGCAAGCAGCAAATTTTGGTGTTCCTTCCAGCAGTAGCTTGTCACTGTTTTTCTTTATCAATTTTACCCTCTCATTTCTTGGTGTTCCTCGAGGCGAGAAAAAGTTTGGGAAACGCTGGTGTAGACTAATCACTAATTATTCTTGTACAGATTGTCCGTTCTGATCGAACGATGGAGCAGATTGTCTTCCCGGTACCTCACGTTTGCAGTTATTTGACTTCGGAAACAATGGCAAAGTGAGTTAAATTTCTTTCTGAGCCGATTTTTCACTCTGTCGCCAGACGGACATGTTGCAGTACGTAGTACGGTACTTGAGCAGCCTACTTGAGGAAAATACTTGATATTAGCCAAACGTGCATTTTGATATCACCACAGTTTTAACATAGGCCTACCGTAATTCACAAGCTTTCTGAACTTCACTCTTTCACTAGATAGACGGCCATGACTTGGAGAATATATTTGATAGCGGCCGAAGGCAGATGATTACTTTGATAGAGTTAGAGAGAGTGGCCACTGTTTGACGAAATCTATTGGAAGCTTAGTTCACAAACTTTTGGAGCTCTGGTTCTTTCACTTTTAATGTCTTTGCAGTGTTGAAAAAAGCACGGATCGTGACGATCAAGGAAGCAAAGTAGGAGGATTTTTCTCAAAAGTTGAAGATATGTATCGGGAGATGGTGTGGCAAAAGAAATTACGAGGTAGACCAAAAACATTTGACCAACTTTTTTACTCTTGATTCTGATATGATGCCGTGTTGTACATTCTCAAATGTGGTTACCACAGATTTAACATCCAGTCCAGTTTATTGGAATTTAATTCACAAACTTTCAGAGCTCCCTGACTATAGTAACAAATAGAATAAGTCACCACTGATTTAACGTCCAGTTCGGTTTATTGGAATATAATTCATAAGGTTTCGGAGCTCCACCCTATTATAATAATAAATAGAATAAATCACCACAGATTTAACATCCAGTCCAGTTTATTGAAAAAACTAAAAATTTGCTTATTTTTCTGTTTCAGAATATAAAACACTGTTTTGGTTCAGTCGTCATATTTCGTTATGGAGTACGGTTTCTTTCAATTTGATTATTATCATCAATCTTCTTGTTGCGTTCTTCTATCCGTTCGAGATGAAAACATATCAATGTGAGTCATGTGTACGCAGTTATTTACAACCTACTGCTTCCCATGTCCAACAATGTCACCATTAATTCACTTTTCATTTCTGTCGCAGTTCTAAACGAGCAGTTTTCTCTCGTTCTATGGCCTGTGATGCTGGTGTCTCTCGCTGCCGTCACACATCCTGTCGCTGTTCGATGTCTGGTGCTCACCGTAATGATGAAAGCCATATTTTCTATCGGAGTACAAAACGCTCTGCTTGTATTTGGAATATGCAATGTAAGATTCAACTCTTAATTTCACCATCTCAAGCCACGCCCAAGTCTAGAGTCTCGACAGGAAAGACATCTGTCACAAAAATCATTGCCGGATCTTTTTGATTTCGAATACGATATGAATTTTCAACCATCTAATGACTACCGACAAATCTTTACGCTAGTGGGGTCATGTGCGCTTATACATGGGAGGGTGTCCAGCAAGTCTTGAAATCTTGACTCTTGAGTTCACCAGTGCCCCATCCATGACTGATCTCAAGTCTGGACAGTGAAATTTTGCCAAAAAATGAGAGTCTTGTCTTGCCCGGTACCCCTTTGAGATATTCTTTCTTTGACTCTAATTCAAAATATTGTTGCATTTATTTGCTTCACTCTCTTGCAGCTTGTCAATCGGTTTGTGTATCTTGTGAGCTACGTCGGAAATAAAGGAATATTTACAAAAGAGAAAGGATTGATGCCGATTGTTTGCGACGCTGAGTTTCTCATCCATGTCGCCCATATCATGTTTTGTTTTCTCGGCCTCTTCGTCGATGAACTCTTCTATAGCATACTGGTGAGTTTATTCCTGGGATATTGGTGGGAATATGAAAATATTGCGTAAAAAGTACTGAAATTTTTGTAAATTTCCCCAAATTTATAATATTTTGAATTCTGAGTCCGTTGAAACTGCTGAAATGTATGTGTCGTGAATATCGGTGTTGAGATGAGAATTAGGCACTGGCGGTACAGAATTCCACAGTCACCTGAAATTTGATACAAATGAACCCGAAATTTGTGAAATATTCTCACGCCCGATTATTTGCTCCTCTTTCTCTTCTCTAATTGTCTCTTTCTTTTTCAGCTTTTCGATCTCATCTATGGGGAAGAGACTTTGCTGAATGTGATACGAAGCGTGACGAGAAATGGTCGATCTATTGTCTTGACTGCAATGCTCGCCTTGATCCTTGTTTACATGTTCAGGTTGGTGGATGGTACCACTGTTTTTAATCACTCAGTCCTCAGTTTGCCGAATGGTTTGTGATCAGAAGGTTCCAAGAATATGGTATCCGTTCCCCATCTGCTCGGCGTTCAGTAGTGACCAAGTGTGGGTTCATTGTCATCTGATCGGGAGCTTCAGGGTTCGACTGTGCCGGCCGATTCAAACCAAAGTATTTAAAATTGGTAGCCATTCAGTATCGGAGATGTGCGTAGGGTTACGGTTGTGATAATGTTCCGATCTATACACCGGAAGTAGTGATATCGCATATTTTAACAGCATTGACGTGACGTAGATGATCTGAGTAGTTGAAAATGTCATAAATTCAATAAAGCAGCCAAAGAACCCAAAAAAAAATGCCGACTTCACACTCTTCTTTGATTTGCAACTGTCTTCCAGCATTTCGTAAAGAAGATTCACCCACAGATTTAACGTCTCGCCTTGGTTTATTAGGAATTAAAACATTAACAAGCTTTTGGATATCAGCTCTTTCACCTGATTAAGGAGCGGAGCTCCGAAAGATTGTGAATGTTTTAATTTTCAATAAACCAAGGCTTGACGTTAAATCTGTGTAATATTTTATATAATATCTATTGATCGCCCGCCATCGGCTCCACTATATTTTTCTTCCAGCATCGTCGGATATCTCTGTCTGCCTCACGATTTCGTGACGAAAGTGACGCCTCAACATGTCACAAGCGCACCAGAAAGAAGTTCGATCCCTGTGCCGGACACTTCCGTTTGTTCACAAGACGATGACAACTGTACAAGTATGTCACATATATTTATCCAAAAATTGATTTTTCACTTTCCCAGCACTTTCTTGAGGTGTTAGTATATTTGCCATTGTCTCCTATATCTACAATTTACTAGATTTAATCACTTTGTTTACACAATTTTTCACGATTTTCGTAATTTACTGTGTTTTCAATGCAGCAATGCAATTTATAATTGGGGACGCGATGGTGGACAATCTAGATAGTAATAGATATGACCATAGTCCCGAAATACTACTGACGCGAATTCCGCAAATGATGCAGAACACGCGACACTGCTTTATCAGCATCAAATGGGCAAATTCTCGACGACCAGACAGCGGCTTATCGTGGTCTCGGCGGTGAGGAAATTTACAACTCGCTGGAGGCGCAATTTAGGATTTTAGCTACTAAAGCGTAATTGCGATGCTGAATGTCGCCGGTTTGTGGAGATTCTGACTGTATTGTCGCGCGCTACGAAATCTTAGTCAGGACATCGCGAAATATGCCCATCAGACAGTCATGCCAGAAATCTTCCGAGCGTTAAAACTATACGTCGTGCATCCGAGTCTGCACCGTTGTAGCTTATTGTGTCAACAGTTCAAATGCTCGCTTTGAAACGATGGCATACTACTATCGAATTGATTTGTTTTCCGTGTATGTCATCACAATAACTACCACTTACGCATCGAATATCAATATTTGCCGTTGTGCTTTTCTCCCAACCAAATAATCGATCACGCGTGACAATTTCGTCATTGCTATTGAATTATTCTAGTCACCACAAACGTTAGTATTTTATTCGAGAACTAGTCTCTTGTATCGCGAGAAATAAGTTAAGGTCATACTTTTAGGGATCATTTCTATAGTATGCATCTTAACTACGGGTTTTTAACTAAACCACCTCCACCCGCGATGATGCGATGTATTCCCTCCACCTGAGCATGAGGCGGGCTTGGAAGTCACTGACGAAAGTCGGATGGTCTCCAAGATCGAGGATTGTGCCTAC
Source organism: Botrylloides violaceus (assembly GCA_030412335.1). Taxonomy (NCBI): domain Eukaryota; kingdom Metazoa; phylum Chordata; class Ascidiacea; order Stolidobranchia; family Styelidae; genus Botrylloides; species Botrylloides violaceus. Next base: position 206,097 of record JASFYC010000811.1, read on the forward strand.
GCTGCTATGGCATTGGCCGGTCGGGGGAACATCTGAGCGGTGTTCACATTAAAATCAATATTGACAATTAGCTCTATTTGAAGGTGCGCTATCCGTACGGCAGGCTGCAAGTCGCGTACTTTTGGTAGTTTCGACTGTCCGCCTCATGATCGGAGGTTGCGGGTTCGATTCCCGACCGCGTCAAATCGAAGACTTGAAAATTGGTATCTGTTCCTTCCCTGCTCGGCAGTCGGTTTCGGGGAAGTGAGGAGAGCCGTGATTGTAATAGTGATCCACGCTATAAACTGAAAGTTTTGACATGTATACCGTGAGCATTGACCTGGCGTAAATGAACTTGGTAGTTGAAAACGCCATAAATTCCAAATAAGCAAACAGACAAACCTGTAGTCTGTCGGTTCTGATAGCACTACGTTTTGCTTCATTAGAAGGTACTTCCAGGCATTTACTACCTGGTCATATCACATATTGATCCAGCTGGTTAAATCCGGTTCAAATTTGACTTTATGTGATTAAGGAGTAAGCTTACTCCATTTTTCAAAAATATTTTCAATATTCTCCCAGGAAGCTCCAAAATATTATCCAATCTTATTCCTTTTCAGGTAAGCAAGCATCGCACTGGAACTCATTAGCCAACTCCACAGTCAATGCAGCCAATGCTTCCACTGTCTTTCCAACGGCGATATCAGAAAGCGATGAAGTGGATGAGAATCGTTGCGAAACGTTGTTCATGTGCATTGTTACCACTTTGTACGAAGGTATCAGGAATGGAGGAGGAATCGGAGATGTTTTACGGAAACCATCAAAAGATGTAAATATTAGGCCTAACTACATTCTCTTAAACCTTTCGGTTCAGCTGAGTCGTTTGTCTGCCGTAGCTTTGCTCCTTCATCACTTGATGAAAGTTTGTGAATGCTATAATTCTCAATAAACCAAGGCTGGGCGTTAAATCTGCGGTGAATCCATGGAGAGATTGGTTAGGTTTATTGATCTCTCCATGCTGCGACAACATGTAAATGCAGCCTGAACGTTGAATCTGTTGGTCGTGTGGCACCGGCTCCACTATTTCTTCGATGTGATGAAATTTGTATCATTCTTTTTCAGGAAGGTATTCGGTTCATGGGACGTGTACTGTACGATCTCCTATTCTTCTTCATTCTCATCATCATCGTATTGAATCTGATTTTTGGGGTCATTATCGATACTTTTGCTGATTTGCGATCGGAAAAACAACAAAAGGATGATATCCTTAAAAATACCTGTTTCATATGTGGTAAGTCTCTCTCTCTCTCTCTCTTTCCTACACTTGATTAAGTAGTAAAGCTCCGAAAAGAATGTGAATGTCATAATTCTCAATAAACCAAGGCTGGATGTTACATCTGCGATGAATCTTCTTCACGTCATCTGTTTCACTGATAGATGAAAATTGGTTTATCAAAGTCTCCGAGCTCCGACAGCATGCAGTTATAGTATCTGATTGCTCCAAAAAATGTCACCATATTTTTTATATCTAACAAAATTGATATTCACAGGCCTTGAAAGGAAATCGTTTGATAACAAGACGGTGTCGTTCGAGTCGCACATCAAGGAAGAACACAACATGTGGCATTATCTTTATTTTATTGTACTCGTGAAAGTCAAGGATCCAACAGAATTCACCGGCCCTGAAAGTTACGTCTTCAACCAAGTTATGGTAAGTTTTACAACATGTAACAAATATCAATGCAAAATGTGGAGTTTCTGGGATTAAGTTACTTTTTCTTTGGACTTGATGTCAGGTCAGCTACTGCTTGGTGGCCTCGATCCGATACTTGATATTGGCCTCGAAAATTACCCAAAAGTTAAAACTGGTGTAACAAGTTGCGCTAAATTTATCGATACTGCGAGCGCAGAAACCAATTCATTTCGATACTCTCGGGACGACGAGGCATTGAGCTTGAAGAGTTCTACAGATCATATCAGTGGTCTCCAGTGCACTGTGTGTACAAATGAATGCTTGTCAGTCTAGCACAATGGAAAATTCTTCACTGGATATAACACTGCATACATGTTTCAGAGAAATCTACTTGACTGGTTTCCTCGAATGCAAGCGATGTCATTGAAAGCTGTGGACGAAGCAGAAGAGAACAGTGACGTCAGAACACTTTGTCAACAACTTGAACTTACAACAACTCTGGTCGTTCAACTATCTAAGCAGTTACAGGTTTGTTATGGCTGCGGTTGGCATTGGCCAAAAGGTCATAGCTTTGCCAAATTTTGTTATTTCCCCCAAGTTTGGATATTGTAAAGAAGATCACCACAGATTTAGCGTCCAGGCTTAGTTTATTGAGAATACAACATTCACAAGCTTTCGGAGCTCCGCAATCTATGGTGATCTTCTTTACAATATCTATTGATCGTCCGCCATCGGCTCCACTACACTTATTAAGTTTCTAAGGTGACTTTCCAACAGTTTTTGTAGTCCACAGTTCGCTTGGTCCATTGTTTAGTGTCACGCCCTGTTGAACATCACACGAGTCCGCTGGGTTCGTTGTTTAGTACCGTACTGTTGCTCGGTCCGCTATGTAATGGCACCCATGCACTACACGTTTGCTTGTACTCACATTCTTCAAAACGATCAACTTCTCGTTCAGGATCTTCAAGACCAAGTAACAGAACAGAGAAGAAAACAACAACGTCTCAACATTATCAATCCGCGAACCCATTACCCTAAGTAATCGTGTTCAATTCACACGCACATCATTTCACAACTTAGTTGGAACTTTGTTCATGGGGAACACTGCGCCTATTTCTATGTACATAGTGAACCCTGACAATCTGTAGTTTTGTATAAATCACTGTAGTGCAGATAACAAAAGAGTGAAGGCTTGTAATGTCAGAGGATACTCAGCTCATGTTTTGGCAACATGTTTGTGGCTGCCTAAGCTTTTTCAAGAATGCTTGAAATTGTAAAAAATAAAGTTGCATTTGGCGCGCAAACCTCTGATTGGATATAAACTCCCAACAAAAGGCCATGTCTTTTTAACTACCGTAGTTTCACGTCGACTTAGGCGCTATACAAAAACGTGTGTGATTTTTGCCCTGTTAATATGAATATTATTATATGTAGACAGCTGAAAAATGCGTAAATCAAACATATTAATATCTATATTTTGTATTATAAGTATTGAGATAATATCAAGAGTTATTATCAAGTCTATCAGTATGTTTTTGACATTACATAACCCGTCCTGGAACTTGGAATATGTTACACATTTACTTGCTTTGAGAATAGTCGATGAAACCAGCGCTATTCTATTCTATGTTATCAGCACTAATTAATTATTTTCCTGTCCTTGAAAATCAAATTATTCATAACTCAATGAGTATTGCTGCTTAGTTCCAAGATTGCACGCAGTTTAACTTTAAGCAATGAAATCATGTTCAGTAGTTTTTGCATTGTATCAATTTTGGAAATCCTATTTCAAAGGCAATTTTTCATGCTTGTGTATAAATCATTCTTTAATAGGGAATGGCAAAACAAATCATTTGGGAGTTCGAATATATACGAATTGAACCCTTCAGTGTCACCCTACTGTGGTAATGTATCATTTTATCAGCAGATCGCATCGTAAAAATGATGAAATAACATCCACTGAGGTGTATGACTGTATCTCTTGGTGTCTACCTTATTGCAGGCCTTGTGTGTAGCAGACTGTTGCAGTGGATAGCCCCTAAAAATAAGGGGGTAGTCCCAATGGGTTCGATTCAAAATTGCCTGCGAATTTATTCAAATTGATTCTGCATATCAGTTACGGCGTCATTTTACGAAATCATGTGGATCAATGGGTGTACCTGTGCAATGTCAATAAAAGATGCTAATAAAATATATCACTGCATATATACCGGTATATAAACCATATTCTGTCAGTGTCAGACTCCTGATATTTTCTCCAGTATTTTTGCCGTACATAGTGTTGTTGACTCGAACACTCTCTCGACCTTTAAATTCTGACTTTTACATACCGACCTGTCAAATTTACTAAGGGGGGGTATTAGCGACCACATTCAGTCCATTCTCTTCTTACTGGCCTTTTTGATCTTTTCTCTATCTGTCTGCTTAAATGTGCGAGCCGCTCGGCTGGTGAATAAATAAACAATACAAGACAAAACCATAATATTTCAGAGTCTGGTTTTTCTTCCTCCAGTAAACTAACGATATATTTGGGAGGTTTGCAACAAATATTTTTTCCAGTTGGACAATGACAAGGAGCATGGACAGTGGACAACACTTCCGCTTGTTAACGACACAATGCGTTAGACATGAGCGTCGTGCAATTGATTCAAATCACAGAACGCAATTTCTGTTCATCCATCAATATTTTTACACCGTAAGGTGTTTGACAGAGATTTTTATCAACCAGGTCGTCAGACTACTTACATCACAATGCATTACACATACGCTATTGACATAACGGAATGTCTGGAATATTGTAGAATAATATGAATTATCAAACAGTACCCAATTGGATCCTGCATAAAAGTAAAAAAGGTCACGTAACAATCTTCACCTGATGAAGGAAAGGAACTCAGAAAGCTTGTAAATTATATTAATAAACTGGATCAAAGGTTAAATCTTTGACGACTTATTATATCTAATACTAGTTGGACTGTCTGCAGCTGGCTCCACGATTTATCGTACTATTGACATGGTACATGGATAATGCTGACTAAACCAGTGAGAATTTCATGACTGTGCAGAATTCAGATATTCCGTTAGGCAACTCAGATCTCATGCATTATCCATCATTGACAGTAAATCATCTGGATCAGTCACATTTTGTCCGATATCGGCAAAATCTTTTTTAATATCCGACAGCAACTTGTTTTGCACCGTCTCTGCTTTTATGTTGACAACTTTGCTTGAAGTTTCTTGCGGTTTTTTGTTGGTCACAGCCGGAGTATAATCTGATAGATCAGGTCCAAAAAGGTTAAGAGAAAATGAGTCTGGTTTTGGCTTCGACGCTCCCAACAAATGACCAAGAAGTCTTGATTCTGCTTCGACATCGGCATGAGACATCGCTTGAGGTGCATATTCTGCTTTGAACGTGCTATGATTTACCTCTGCAGCGTAAAGATTTAATCCTAAATGTGTCAAGCGTTTGCCACCAACTTTAGTACTACTTTCTATTAGTTTATGTGGCTGATATTTTGCTCCTGTTTGAAAATTTTCTTTTCGTCCATCATCCATGTAAGTGATCGTGCCAGGAACATCAAAACCCTGTGGTACTTCAATATCTTTGTCTATTATAAATGTACCATCTTGGTTTTGTTCGCCGATGGATATTAAGACCGAAACTTTGCCCTTGAGATCGTGAAGAAAAGAGAGGATTGTCTGTTTTGCGAGAATCATTTCACCGATTGACATTTCACTGCAGTGTTTTTCAAGCCATTTAATTGCACCTTCTATCAATTTTTCAACATTTTCATTGTTTTGCAAAAGTTTGAAAGTACAATCTAAATGGTTGAGGGTTACATGAACCAAATCCATCAAATTTGAAGACTTTATGGTTTGGTATTTGTACGTCATAAGCATCAAGTCGTATAATTTTTCCATACTGGCTGGATCAACTTTGATTGTCGACGAGTTGACGATTCTCTTGAATATCGTCCCTAAATCTTTTTTTCCGTAAATTGGTTGAAATTTGAAGACTTCGCCGAGAAGGCTGGCGTTATACATGTTCGTAATGATATCGCTCATGACACGAGCTCCTTTTGATAGTTCAATGTTTTGTGTGCGGAAACGCTGGTCCAATACGAACAGCATTTCACCGCTGAGATTGAGAAACAGAATTGGCGCTGCGTGGCTTGACATGTTAAATTTTGGAATAATATAGCTTAAAACAAAGAATTTCCATTACTAACTTCTTCGGTGGAAAATGAGGGAAGCTCTGGTATCATTACAGGGCAACACCGACATGCTCAAAAGTATTATGGATAAGATTAGGACTGTAGTGCACTGTAGGCCAGTCCTGGGGGAGAATAGATGATACATTAATTAACGTCCCCAAGGGAGGAGCGACCGGACAGAAACCCCAGTATTCTCTGCGCGTTTCAGTCTGAACGGACGTTTTGTGGTATTGACGGTACCCAATGAATTTACGATTCAATCTCCCGGAGAAGTCGCTTGCTCTCCGCCTAGATCATCGGTTACAGTCCGCTAGGTAAGGTAGCAACATTTGAATTTATATATTTTTCCTGAGCTAAAATAATTGTCTTCCGTTTCTCCAGAGCTTCAAAAACTCAGCTTCAGATGTCGCTTTGGAAACGCCATTTGCAAATTTCCTCCCCACTGGGCACTGTGTCTGTCTGTGTTACAGTGACATCTTGCGGAATAGAATGCATCAGTGATCAGCTTATTCTTTGGATTGCTTGAAAAGATAAAGTCAGGCCTTCATCTGCTTTTATCAAATGTTGTGAAATATGTAATTAACTTGATTTGCTTGATAAATCTGCCACAGCGATTTTTAATACTACATAATCATTTTTACGAAAAATACTGGAGCCGATGGCGGACGATTCAAATAGTAATAAATATATAAAGTCACCACATATTTAACGTTCAGTCAAGTTTATTGGTATTCCAATATATATACCAATAAACTGGACTGAACGTTAAATCTGTGGTGACTTATTATATTTATTACTATAATCATTTTTGGAACTTATGTAACTTCTGCGTTTTTTGGTCGCTGGAGGGTGTAGTGAGTAGACGTTCTAAAAGTTGATGGTGTTCTTTCGATTCTTTTCTGAAAGCAGATGCGGTTCGTGGCAGTCAAAGAACAGCTTTGTAGACGAATTTCTTTCCTTAAAAGAGCTATTTTTGTTAATGTAATTAGTATTAGCTATACGTAATTCAACAAACCATCAGCAGTTAGTCGATAATTTGTTAATGTCAAAATTTGGCATTCAAAATGGCGGCACAGCTTGGCACATTTCCTGTACGTTTTATGACCCGTTCCATCTGTAGTTTTGCGTTTTGAGCTTTCTCTAGGCAAGGATAAAATAATTTGCAAGTATAGATGAGTAAAACAACCCAAAAGTGACCTGTCCTAGCTAAAATTTCCGTTCAATGTCTTGAATTATTTCTGAAGCTCGCCGCGTTCTGCCATCGCCATTTAGAGGTGGCTTCAGAAAGTTATTTAGCTGAGGTTGTGCAAAGCGTAGACTGCGTAGCGTTGCTTGTCTGCAAGGTTTCGCAAATGGTAGTGTTCATGGACATTGTGTATTTGTCAGGCGCTGTATTTGTAATTTTTAAGATTTGGAACAGTCGATAACGCTACATAAAGCGTGACGTTACGCTGCAGACATGGCCGATATAGATAGGCCTGCTAAAGGGGACGGTGATACCTCTACGAATGATTCACCAATGTCACCAGAATTGGAAAAATCTCCGTCTGTAAAGACTGTTATTGCAGTTATGACAGGGGTTAATGTTGATGAAGAGAGTCTGTTGGATCAAGAGTTGAATATATCGGACCAAAAATCACAGATGGAGTGTGAAGATATGGATGAAACTGAAGAAAGTACCGAGGAAATTAGGATACCGCCTTCTGCCTTCCGAGAGGCGATGGCCCAAATTATTCTCATGAAAAAAGAGAGCGATGAAGAAATGATTGAAGTCGATGTTGAACTCGACGGTGAAGACCCACCTCCTGAGTTTTTCATTTCTGAAGATCCCCAACTTGACGAGGAATTTCAAAATAAAATGTTGGCAGCTTTTCCGCAAAATATCGGCACGGGAAGTGCCGAAAAAAATATTGAAAGCGTCGATGTAATTTGCGGTAAATGTGGGAAGCGTTTTAACGATATCGACGCCTTGCAATGGCATTTGAAACTGCACGCTCGAATAAAAGACATAATTGCAGGTTCTTCGAAGAATCGTTACTCAAAAAACAAGCAAATATATAAATGTCCTGAATGCGAGATACCATATTCAAGATCTAGTGAACTATCCAAGCATATAAACTCTTTTCATTTTAAACAACGTAATGGTGTACTCGTAAAAAGCGAAGTTGATAAAGAAGGTACCGCTTTTAGTTTAGAGCAGTCTGCACTTGACGTTGAAGACACTGACAATGAGACTAATGACTTTGAATTGTATGAAGTGACAGACGCCGCCGACAAGAAACCTCTTATAATCCAAATTATAAAAGAACCCAATTCACATATTTCAGCCGACGAGACATTCTCTGACTTCGATGAGCGGCAAAAGAATGACCTAACACATCTAGAAGATCAGACGTACACCTGCGAGAGATGCTCTGAAGAATTCACTACATACTTTTCACTGTTACGTCACACTAGGATGCACCACGTCAATGGAGAAACAGGGATTCTAATTTGCAAAAAATGTGGACGATCGTTCTCAAATGAGGAAGATTTAGACGATCACATGCTAGAACATAGCAACAACACTAAAAGAAAAAGGTACCGTTGCACTATATGCGACAAAACATTCACGCATAAACACAGTCTGAAGAACCATATGCCATTGCATACCGGAATGGGCAAACAGACATGTCCTGTTTGCAAAAAATTATTTCCTTGTACATCATCGTTGAACCGTCACATCAAAACTCATTCATCCGAAAAACAATTCGTTTGCGAAGAGTGCGACAAAGCTTTCAAAGACGCACATGCCTTGAAGAAACATCTCCGCATTCACTCAGCTGATCGACCGTATGTATGTCAAGAATGTGGTGCCAGTTTTCGCACACAAAGTACGCTATCAGCACATACGGTGGTACATACAAAAATTAAACCATTCCCTTGCAAAGAATGTGGTAAAAAATTCAGTTTTCGATCAGATTTGAACCGGCACGTAAAGCTTCATTCAGGAGTTCGACCATATCAATGTGATATATGTCCGAAAGCGTTCTATGAGAAATCAAGACTTGTGATACATAAACGAATTCATACGGGAGAGAAGCCATTTTCTTGTTCAGAGTGCAACGAGATGTTTATTTCATCGCGAAATCTCGCTCGTCATATGAAAATTCATAATCCAACATTTATCTGTACGATTTGCAGTAAAACATACGTTGACGCTTATACTCTGAAAATCCATATGTACAAACACACCGGTGAACGACCTCATGCTTGTTCACACTGTACGAAACGATTCCGAACTCCAGCGTTGTTAAAAAAACATGAATTAACGCACACTGGAATTAAACCATTCATATGTGATGCTTGTGGGAGAGGATTTACGAGCGCGCTAAATTTAAAGAATCATACGACATTGCATACTGGTGAGAGACCGTTCCGATGTTTGAAATGCAGTAAATGCTTCCCAACTGAATCTACGTTAAAGGTGCATATGCAATTTCACGGTGAAAAAGAATATTTTTGTGATCAATGTGGTAAAGGGTTTCATCGAGTTTATGAATTGAAGTTGCATTCTATAACGCACGCTCCTCAAAAGCCATTCTCTTGTGAGCTTTGCAGCAAAAGTTTTTGTCATAAAGCGACATATAAGGCTCACATGAATACGCATACAGAAGAAACAAAATATCCGTGCCCATGCTGCAAGAAGATCTTTCTCCGATCCAACACGTTACGTAAGCATATGAAAACTCATCTCAAAGGTCAATCACGTACTCAAGCTACTGATGGAGAAGCTCTCACTGCATTTTCAGGTAGACCTACTGGGTATTATGAAGAGTCATACTTATGTACTGATTGCGGAGGTACCTTCACTGATATTGATACATTAAGAAAGCATTTAGCTGAAGACCATGGTGCTTCAGCAATGAAGGAAGAGACAGAGCTTGTAGTTGAAGAAGTCGCACAACCTCAAACGGGTGAGGTATGAACACAACAAAGACTTTACCTCATTCAAATGCAGTGGGAACTCGTTTTCAAAAAACTCTGGTGACACTTTGTCCGTATTGATCGCCCACCATCTAAAATGCTATTATTTGACAGTTGAGAAGCAACTGCTTAAATGTCAAAAGCCACCGACAGTGGGAACTAGTTTCCATATAAACTATGGCTGCACGTCAAATTTCTGGTGACACTTTGTTCGTTGGCCTGTCAATCATCCACCATAAAAAACATTATTTTTTTGACTCGATTGAGCGGCAATTGAAAATTTTGAATATATTGACTATCAGATGACTGTCCATATTTGGCAGTTAAGATAACCAATAATGTCTACAAATATTATGCTATATGACAAGTTGTTGTCTAATTATGTTGCTAGCCTACCTACTTGAGATAAGCATATGTGTTTGTGGTGGAGTTTAGAAACTAAGGAGTTGCTGTGAAATCATTGGCATAATGTGTTGGAATCTGTTTCAAAATTTAGTCTTCTGTTCGTCATCATTTACAAAATTGATTTATTGATTGACTCACTCTAGGCTGGGATTTAGGATAATTAATAAAATATTTCAAATATGTTGCATTTAGTGTGTGTTTTGTAGTAGATGTAGATCTTCTCCTGTGCAGGCTATTTGTTTTGCTAGTACTGTAGGCCAATGTTTTTAACCCAACGTGACTAATTTTCTTGGGTCCTTGTGAATTATAGCCCTACATTGATTATGATCATCATGGTTGGAAAACTTAGTGAAGCTAGGAAAGCTATTTTCATTGAAAGCTTACACAGCCTCTCGCTATTTCCCTTCGCATGATGAAAAGCATGTTTCCGAATGTTTGAGATGTTATTTGATAGTTTAATGTCCCACACACACAGAAAGTGGTCTGAGAGCTTCTCTACGTCTTTGCTAACTTGTATGACTGTTTGTGTTTGGTCACTTGTGTTTTGAAGTTAACTTTATTTCTCTTTAATTACTTTAGATCCTACAGGAAAACTACTAGCCTAGGAATAATTAGGTCTGGATGCTTGCTAGCGTAATGGATGGCAAAGACGATGGAATGGACGGGCAGCAGGATGATGAGTCTACAATGTCTGGTAATACTGTAACTTGTATAAAGTCTAATGATGAAGTTGAAAATGCGGGGACATCAGTCGTTGTAGGAAATGTTGAAGGGGCAGAAATTCCATCTCCGGCCGGAGATTCTGCTTCAAATTTGGACTGTGAATCGTTTCTGCTGACTATGGATGAAGTGGGAGAGATACGGAGATCGGCAAATGCTAATGATGTTGAAGGTACGGGTACTTCTATGATCACTGATGCCATTAGAACTCCACAGACAGAAATGGAATCTATGGATTCGTATCACAAAGATGATGAAATCACCAATGACACTCTGCAAAAAGCCGTTAACGGAGATGAAACTTTGAAAATAAGAGATGTCGTTGAAATTTCCGAGACAGAGACAACAGCTATGGATGTCAAACTGAGCAGCGAGAAAGAATTTGAAGTAGTTAATGAACATGAAGTCATCTATCATGATGAACCTGGAGAAATCATGATCAATAATACAGTTGAGGTCGATGAAGTCACTAATGTTGCGATTATCGATATGAACACAAGTGGAACAGAAATTGCTGATCATGTTAATTGTAGCAGTGAAAGTGTCCTTGCAAATCCTGGAATTATGGATGCAAATTATGAAAATGGCGACGATAATGCACCAGAATTAGATCAAATTCTCTCGCACGAAATAGAGAGAGATATGAATACAAGCGGAATGGAAATCGCTGATCAAGTTGATTGTAATATTGAAGATGTTCAAGGTATCGACGTAATCTGTGGGAATTGTGGTCAACATTTTCATAGTCTAAGCACTCTAAGCTCTCATCTTAGTACTCATCACGGTTCAAATTTGAACAGCGTGACATCAACGAGCATTGAAGTCCTGCAAGACGAGGTAGACCCAAAAGATGAATCAAACGAAAATGCCGTATCGACAAACAATTTTAATTTGTCGACTGTCGAAAAGTATCAATGTCATTATTGTTGGAAAGAATTTTTGAGTAGAAGATTGTTGTTGCGTCACACAAGAATATGTGAGGTCACAAGTGATTTTAGCTTGACAAAACGCCACCCAATAATGAATCAACTTTCGGACGATAAAGTTGCAGTCATACCGCTCCAAAAAGAAACTATTTCTTCTCTCACGTGTAAGTTATGCAACAGAATATTCACAAATCAATCGTCTCTTCGAGCTCACGTACGAGATCAACATGAAAATGACCTAGATGATGATAACTATCACACAGAAAGTCTCGACGATTTTGATATCTCCGATGTCGACAGCGAGTATAAAATAATAGATGATATAACAGAGAAAACTTCATCTAAAAGGGGTACTTTGAAGGTTACCATCGGTCAGAAATCACGTGGAGAAAATCGACGAAAACAGCCAAATATTTTGTCAGACTATTCTGATTCTGATGAAGAAGATTACTGTCGATCAACTAACCCGATAGCAGATCGAACGTGTAAGTATTGTAGCAAAGTTTTGTCAAGACCTAGTAATATGCGAAAGCATGTCAGAAATATCCATGAAAACCCGATGAAAATGCATCAGCACACTGAGACTGCAGCCATGGATGATGCATCAAAGCAACGACAAAATAGAGAGACATCAGATGTACAAATACAATCAGTAAAGAGAAAAATAGAACAACGAGACAAGGACGTTGTTGAACCGTTTCCAACGCAGTCAACGACAAAGACACATAAGCTTGCTAAGATGCATGATGCCTCGCCTCCTTCATCTCCAGACATTGTTGATGAGACGTGGGGAATAGGCCCTATAGAATCACGAACTTGTAAATATTGTAGAAAAATTTTGTCGCGACCTAGCAATATGCGAAAACATGTACGAAATGTGCACGAAAAACCGGCGAAGTTGCAAGAGTCGGCAAATCTGCTGTCGCAAGAGAATGATGAGCTTGAAGAAGTTTCAGATAAAAATCACGGGAAAGAAAATCAACTCACCAAAAGAAAATCCGATTTTTCAGCGAAATACGAAATGAAAAAGGAAAAGCCTGTTGAAAGGCAAAACGGAGCTTCTCTAGATCACACAGTTGTTTTGAACGGTAATAGAAATAACAAAGACCGTGGAACGGTTGTGGTAATTACCAACAACAAGAACCCAATAAGAAACGTTTACAGAAAAATGAGACAATGTCCTGAATGTTTCCGAATACTGTCGAGTCCACATTCTCTTATGGAACACATGAGAACACACACAGGTGAAAAACCGTTTGTTTGTGAAAGATGCGGGCGTCCGTTTTCAACTCCGCGAAATCTAAAGAAACATATGATTTCAGTCCATAGCGGGACAAAAGCATACAAATGCAATGACTGTGGGAAAGAATTTGCGTTAAAATCATCGTTGAAGGCTCATTCAAAATTTCATACCGGTACATTTCAATATCATTGCTCGGGTTGCGGTAAAGGATTCCAAACACCAGCATCGTTAAAAAGGCATGAATTAATACACACTGGTGAACGACCATACCCTTGTGAGCAATGTGGAAAACGTTTTAATGACTTGTCAGCGTTGAAGAAACATGTATTCTTTCATACCGGATTGAAGCCACACGTTTGTGAAAAATGTGGACACTCTTTTGCGACTTTAAGCTCGTTAAGATACCACGACCTTGTGCATACCGGTGTGTCTGCTTTTCAGTGTCACGAATGCGGAAGAAATTACCGAACTAATTCAAGTCTTCAACGCCATCAAAGGATTCATTCAGGCGAGAAACCTTACGTTTGTGATTTCTGCGGCGAGGCTTTCGGAGAACGGTGGCAACTTATATCTCATCATCGCGGACACACCGGGGAACGTCCGTTTGCATGTCCGCAATGTGATAAAACGTTTGTTTCTTTAAGAAAGTTGACGAGACACTCACATACACATAACCCGGCACATCTTTGTACTTATTGTGGAAAAAGTTTTACGACTTCATCTTTTTTGAAGACTCACATGTATAGACATACCGGGGAACATCCGTTTCATTGTACACAATGTCCGAAACGATTCTCCACTCGGTCGTCTCTTAAAAGACATGAGGTGACCCACTCTGGTATCAAGCCTTACATCTGTGATTTTTGTGGCAAATGTTTTTCATCTGCTATGGGACTTAAGAACCATGTTACCTTACACACAGGAGATCGTCCACATGTTTGCGAGACTTGCGGAAAAGGCTTTCCAAATAAGACAGCGCTAAGGATCCATTCTCAATTTCATAATGCAGAAAAGCGCTATCAATGCGACCAATGTAGTCGAAGATTTCATCGCGTTTACGAGCTCAATCATCACCGGTTAACCCATTCTAATGAAAAATCATTCAAGTGCGACAAATGCGACAAGTCATACCATCATAAATCTGCGTTATTGGCTCATATTAACACGCACACCGGAGAGAAATGGTACCCATGCAATGAATGTGATAAAAGCTTCTTGAGACAAGCGACATTACGTAAACATAAGAAAATCCACGTGGCTATCAAACCTTATCTTTGTAGTGAATGTGGAAGACGGTTTGTTCGTAAGGAACATTTAAGGCGTCATCAAGCGACGCATAGCAATTTAGTTGCTGCAAAAGCAGAGCGCGTGATCGTTCAAGATATCACGGAACTTGAAGAAACTCTCACCTCTGATGATAACATCATGAACTTAGAAGAAACTTCAATGGTTGCTGAACATGTTGAAATGGATTTATCGGAATCGGACTAAAAGGATATAAATATAATCCTTCAATCACTTCACGGTGACTCGACTTGAGATGATATTCTACTTAATCAAGGATGGTGTTTTGGTGAGTCCAGTCAATGAGTCAATTCGAGTCAACCTCCCCCAACAGACACTCACACATAATTTTGTCACATCACTGATTCCAGTTAGTTTTTCGATGACTTGAATTGACTCAAGTCATTAGAAGTGTGCGACTTGACTTAGAATTATTGCTGGGATTCATTTCAGAGTTGAGACTTCTGCTCCTAGCAATTTCTTTTATTCGTTTCAGAGCTGTGTTTCATATCCTGTTCTGTTTAATATTCCTTGTACTGTCTGTTTTTCCATGTCTAGGCAATACCTTGTCTCACTTTTTATTCAAAATATCAACTAGTCTGCCTCTTCTTGGTCACCAAACTATATACACTAATTGCATGACTCACAATTTAAAAGTTGACCTTGCTTAACCTCTCAAGGTAAATAGTGTCTACATGAACTTGAGTAACCTGTTACTTCTAGTCCAATTATATAGCACAGAGGTTTGTTGAGTAATCCTTCTTACATAGGCCTACTGCAGCTCCTGGGCAAAGCACCGGTTTTACAACAAGCTTGTGAGATAATAAAACCTCTCTTGGCTGAGGGTACTTGTTCATAACCTGCCATATTGTGTCGTTTTTATATTGCTTTAGTGATGGCGGACGCTTCAAATAGTAATAAATATAATAAGTCACCACAGATTTAACGTCCCGTCAAGTTAATTGCAATATGATACGTGTATGATATTCCAATAAACTGGACTGGACGTTAAATCTGTGGTGACTTATTACATCTATTACTTGAATGGGAATGGAAGATCTTCTTTTGATAGATAGTTCACTATTGGCTACTACTGTCAGTTTTGTATTATTAGGCTTCTTGTTGTATTCTGTTGTTATGTGGCCTGCTAACATGCCAGTTATTTGTAATGTAGTGTGTTTGTCAATATTTGACGATTTTGTTCATTTTCCAGGTGGTTTTAGTTAGCATGTAGCTATATATAGTTTAATAGTCTAGTATATAATATTTATTTTGCGAATTTGAAGACGTCGTCGACCAATTGGATGAACACACGAAGAAGATGAGCCCCCTAGTGTCAGACACAAAAGTTGGCCAGCCCCGCTATAGCATATTGTTTTGTTGCATACTGGATTGATTGACATTACAGTGAATTTTTTTAAGGCCTGATCGACAATATGGTGGGAATTTTTATATATAATTTTTGCTTCAAATTTATTCACCAGTCACAATAGAATATTTATTAAATATACTCCATGTAATCAAAATGGTGCATTATCTATATATATATATATATAAAGGGGACATAGGCCTTCCGGTAGCCTAGTAAGCCTACTATGGACTGCGAGCAGTCACTGACACTCTCCCTTCAGGTACTTTGAAAAGTCTTCACCTAGCAACCTGTTTTTAAAAACTTTTCCTGTTTTTTTTTCAGAACTTAAGTAGTTCATAGTAAATCTTGTTGTTTTATGACAGCAATGAGAGTATCACTGATTTATTTCACACAACTCATCTCTATTACGCTGCAGCAACGGAACGAATTTCAGCAAACGACTGACAACGGTTGAATAATATCGACCATCGACATTGTGTCATTTTTTTTCTGTCTACGATTCAAATTTTAATTTTTTTTTTAATTTCTGAGTTATGGTGGCACGGAAACAGCAACGACTTCGGGCTCCACTCTCGAGGTTAACGACAAATAACCGAGATTCAGATTACTGTAGATGGGGTGATAAACAGGATATATTGGGACCATTACGAAAGCCTCATGTATGCAGGAACTGCGACAAGCACTTCGTTCTGGCCGAATATCTGAAAAATCACATCAAAACACAACATGAGTGCGGAAGATTTTTTTCACGAGCTCGGAATTTCAAAATGAAAATGCGCGTCATGACGAGTGACGGGATGTACGCTTGTCCGACGTGCCAAAAATGTTTTAATACATTCCATGAATGGCGACGTCACGTCGAAATTCACAGATGCGGAGAATCTCATACTTGTCACATCTTTGGAGGTTGCCTGCCGCGAGTTAAGAAGTCGCGAGAGCAAATAAAGTCTCACGTAACGAGATCGCGGCATTCATGCAGTCGTTGTCGGAAAAATGGTCTTCATCTTTTAAAATTGAAGCGCCCGTACTTATGTACAATTTGCAAGAAGTCTTACGCGTCAGCGTGTGATCTTGAGCGACATCTAGTGGTTCATGTCGGAGAAAAACAACATGTCTGTACGAGATGTGACGACCGTTTCTCAACTCTCAGCGCGCTCACTCTACACCTTGCATATTTTCACGCTGTCAATGCGCGAAACGTGTGTGCAGTGTGTGGGATTCGATTCTTTCATGTTGAACACCTTCGTATCCACAGCAAAGTGCATTTGTGTGGACACTGTCATGCTTGCAAAGACTGCGGAAAACTCTTCGTGTCAATGACCTCTTTGAAAAGACACCAAATTGTTCATGCTACGACCTTTGTATCCGATGCGTTTTAAATATGCACGAGTCATCACTAATCATGGATTAAGTTAAAACAGTGATCTTGGATTAAATTAAATCATGATCCGCAAGAGACTTTATGTCCACGAACTCTCTGAAAAACCACAAAACGTGTGCATGATAGCTAGTTTCTGCAGCTGATTGTTTCTAATAATGTACCTTCTCAAATCTAAACAATTCTTCAGGATGATTGTACATGAGGTAGCAGAGATATTATTGTTATTGATGTCATTCACGATAATCCATGAAATATGGATGCCAGTAGTGCATGTTTTTATGGAACTGTTATTTTGTTAATAACTCTACTTTTAATCAATATTTTTACATGGTTAATTCTGTTTTAACTTTTGTTTATTTTTTGCTTACCATTAATTCAGTTAGACTGGATAGATTTCTCCTTATCGAGGAGTTGTCAAAGTGACAGCAAATTGTAGGTGCAATCCTATGTGGCCACCCGAATATGGGAAAGGCCATGAAGTAATGAAATATGTTTCTTGTAGGGATGGGCACTTTGAATCGAATGGTCGGAATGTATTCTAATCCCAAAAGACGGAAATTACAAATCGGGATACATAGTGCCACCTCGTGGTAATTTTACGATTTAAAAGATTATTGCAGGGCCATCCAATTAAACAGCCCGCAACCAGTGAGACACCAAGCCAGTGGAAGATATTTTATAATTTTTGCGAATGATGAAGAAGTGGCGCTGATAACATTGTGCGTTACAGTAGCAGGGTAAACCTGGACTGGCGCCGATTCTATTCGTATATACAGTATTCAAAATCACAAATGATTCAATTTGCCCATCCCTACCATAGTGGTTCACTGTTTCAGTCTTTCACTTGTGTACTCTACTATTTGGCTAGACATGGCCTGTACTCGGCAAACGCTGATCGGCAGCCTAGTACGTGTCCGCGAGGCCTGCGTTACCGGTACGCGGGTTTCTCCATTTTCGTAAGAACGCAGGCTTGTTTACGCTGATCCAGATGCAAATCTAACCGGAAGATGGGCGCCTTCGTTACATTAATGTGCAATGTTAGAAGAGTATCGATCAACGGTATCTGACTTTCTACGAATAGCATATTACAGTCACCATAAATGGTAATAATGATACGCAATTACATAAGTGGTCTGCGCGAATGCCTGTAAATTAAATTCAAGACCTGTCCGCCGAACGTTTAGGCGAATATTGATCGGTCTTCCTGCCGGAAAAGGTTGTCGACGACCCCTGCACTCTCTAGTCCAAATGAATGCGCTACCGATGAAGGAATTTTGAGAAATCCGTGTGGAATGTTGGCTTGGTTCGTGCCGGTCGCTAGACGCAACCCACCAACAAATTTTTGATATTTTGAATGGAGTGCTTGATCATTATTGTAAATATCTTTTGTTCAGTTCCTTTCAAATTATCTTGACTGAAGTATTATGGAAATATATACAAACTGTTTATGAGTGACTGACTGAGCTCTGATTTGCTGTAACTGTAAATATTGGCCGTGGAATATGTCAGTTCCAGATGCAGTTTACCGGGTGATTGGACTGTCCGCCTTCTGACTGAGTCATACCAAATACCTTGAATTTGGTATAGGCTAGTATCGATGGAGTGCCAGCCCCAGCTTCAATTGGCTGGCCGATTTGAGTGTCTGCCTACTGATAGGGGGTTCTAGTTCTAGGGATAACGTTTGTGGCAGCCCGCCTCTGATTTGAAAAGATGAATTATCTGCAACGCTCACTTAAATGATGAGATACACATACCCTAACCTGAATTTAAAAATACCAAAAACACTGGAGTCGGTAACGGCCAGGCCAGTCCAGTTTATTAGAATATGATTCACAAGATTTCGGAACTCCACTAATGCGCAAGTAGTCTCATCCCCACCAATACAAGACGGAAATTACACTTGGCGCCTTTGACATTTAGGTGTATAGTTCTCACAGGAGGTCACATTCGTCTTGTTTTCTTGGTAGAAGCGACTGAGGAATAACCGCTTCAACACCCTTGCTGTCATATACTCTAACAATCGAAAGCATGTTTTTTCATTCGCAAAATGTCCATAAGGGCAGATCAGACATCCTCCTTATCAGCAGTGCTATCCTCAGAAGCTGGATCGACAGACATGTCGTCAGTACTATCTGGGTTTAAAGTCTCTTCAGCTTGGTTTGAGCCTACCTTCGCTTCCTCTGATGATTCATCAATTTTTCTTGGTAGACTATCATCGCAATTTGCTGAGTCATCAGTTGATGCTGTTTCTGTGGAGTCTGTTCCCGGTTGATCTTCCGTTTCTTCAAATTTTAACTTTTTTGTCGGACTCTCTGGGATGAGTTGATTTGATGAATTTGCAGCATCATCATCTGGTGACTCATCAATTTTTCTTTTGATGTTAATCGTTATGGTTGGCGATGAGGAAATGATTGTCGCGGACACGTTCGGTTTTGGAACAGTAGAACTCTCCTCCTCTCCTTCTGACGGGGTTGTACTTGGCTTGTCAGTGTCAACTCCAACATCTGAACAGTATAGGAACATAGGGATTATTTTTGTCTATATCTGTTTTTCGGGCCTACACGTACACACGCACAGTCGCCCACTACTGGTGCCTATGTAGACTAGACAAGTGGACGTGCCGAAGGAGCCGGGTGGAAGTCCAGGTCAAACACCCCATCCACACTCCCAGCAAGGGAAGGTGTGATGGTCAAAAACCGGCTTCAGACTAGCCAACCAATTATTATAGCCCCGGCCAATTTTTGTGATTATCGGTATCGTCGGTTAGTCAAGTAAGGACGTCAATATTGAATATTGAGACATTTGGCCGATATTCATGATTTTTGGATTATTGATATCGGTCATATGAAAGGCTGATTATCGCATCGGCCTTGAAATACAAATATCGGCGACGATAATCGGTCGACCCCTAGTTCAGGCTGGGTCCGAATTTCAGCTCCAAAATGAGCTGCGTTGGTGTTGAAATAGGGTTGGTTTCAACCACCAAACCCACCTTAAAAACACCACTGGGCAAAAAGTAGATTGATATAACTAGCTAGTGTCTCATACTAACTAGTAGGGTTATCTTCGACAGGTGTCGTACTTTTTGCTGTTGTGAAGTCCGGTGCTCCAGGGATCTTTGGAGGGCCTGATGCTATTGGCGAAGAAGGCAAATTAGCCCAGTGAGGCGTCACCCTGGAAATTCAAGTGTTATAATATTAATAGGTCCACAAGCATACTTTACAAACGATGAATCGCACGGCGCTCTAGACACTTATCACAACTATGCTGCTAGCCAACAGGGAAGACTCGAGCAAGGGATGGGCAAGTGATTCGATTCGACCGCAAATTTTGAATTGGACTTACTACCACCACCTAGCTGACGTCAAATCTTTTAGGTAAAACTCTTTTCTGTGACGCTCACTTCCTCATTTTCTCACGCACATTCCTTGCTCAGTCTCTTCTCAATGCTCTTCACCAAATTTTTCACCTATTTTTTTTGTTTATGAAGGCTGGCTGATTTTTTCCTACTTTTTTTCTCATTTAAAAGGGCTGATTCGATTGGTATTTGAAATAAAAAAATGACTCGATCTACCCATCCCTACTGTGAACATACTCACCTTTCACTAGGTGGAATACAGCTGTTTGGACCAAGTGAAATTCCATTGACCATTGAGTCATTACCTTGAAACGATCTCCTATCAAGAAATTACATTCTGTGTTAAAAGATTGTTCACATTGAGTGCAAAAATGAATGCATAATATAGAGATGATTCGGAGGACAACAAACGCAGGTTTTCTGAAACGTGTCACCTGGATAGTAGACCTAAGTGATAATTACCTTGTGGGAGTCCATGATGTTACAACCATGAGGTTCTTCTCCACTCCTCTCATGAATTTCTCACACCTCTGATAATTCTTCATCGGATCAATCAAAAGCTCACACAGCCGTTGGATAGTGAATGGAGGTCTGCATTCAATATTTCAAATACCGCCAATGAGGGATCGTCAACTTAGCTTCACCACTAAAGGCGCTATGTGCTCAAATGACCCATTTTGATGTAGAACCTGGTACTTTGTTTTTGCAGACTACATAATAATGTGGTAATATGAGAACTCGGAGCACCCCCAAGAGGTAGACTAAAAGTGACGATACCTCATTTCTTAACAACACCATGAGTCAGATATTTAAAGCCAATATTAAGGAGCTTCTTGGCCTCCCAGCTATACACCAACGACTCTCCACAGTAACCAGTTCAATCTACTACTGCCACTTAATTGAATAGGCCTAGAGATGTCTAAAGCAGAAAACTCACTCATCAAACTCTTCTGTAAGCTGTATGAGTCTTTGTTTCATTTCATCAAAATCATCATTTGTGGCGTTGGCGTTGATTTTTCCTGGACTGTATGGACAGAGACGATAAAATTCTTCAACGACTAATTTGAGCTTCATCTTAAAGATTTCCCGGACTTTCTCCCAAGAAACCCTGGGATGTAAATACCGTACCCAACACATGAGACACTGTATTGCAACCGATGAAACAAAGCAACTTACAGTATATCGCCCGTTTCTGCAATATGAGCGATATATTTTTCAAGTGTGTCATTCCAACCGTTTTCCTGATCTTGAAAACCTGGGAAATGATGAATTTTATCAAATCATTCCAGAAAATAATGTGATGGATCAAGAACATGGTATTGTTGTCAACTTTCGCAACGCTATTCGAGCTTTAAACATCAAACTTAACAATAAACAACAGTGTGGACAAATGTCCTAGGATTGTAAATCCAGAGACAAACTCAGAAACAATAATAGTGTGAATTTAGTGCTGTACTATTTGAAACAATAAGCCTGTCTGTCGGCTCTCTTCTGTCTGAACTGAGCTTTCATCTATTTGCGCCTGAGGATTGAAATATATTTACACTTACCCTCCACCGCTTGTATAAACACTTCTGTACTTTGCATATCAGGCATTTATATACTAGAATCTGTCGAAACCATCAGTAAATCAAGTCTTTTAAGTGAACAAGACTTCTCTGAAATTACCGAAAATGAGAAACATTCACTATATACACTAGGTGGCAGTCATAGACCTAAATTTCATGAAACGAATCGAAGCATGACAAAGACATTTTACTTTATCATATATATCTTATTTCAACTATTAGTCATGCCATTTTCAATCTTAATATATCTTTTTTTTAAATACGTTTATATACTTGCAAATATTCCATTTTAAAGTCATGTTTATCGAGGCGTGAAACGAATTCCTTCAAGCATGAAAATTTCACCGGAGCGTAAATCAAAACATCAACTGAAATTTATGAATCGGTTTTTCTGTTGCTCAGATCGTCGGGATTTGGGATGTGCTGGGTTTAAGGCACAGGGCATGAGATTTGCTGTTTCGATTGGCTTTTCTAGCATGTAAGTACTCTTTTATTGCTTCATACGTACTGAAAACTGTCAGGAATTATCATAAATTGTACCCCGTATTGTACGCCGTATTGTATACTTGGCCCAATTTCGTGAATTTGATGCTTATTGTGATTGCTGCGGTTGCGGGCCTGTCCCTGTCCTGGGCCATGCTGTGGTAGGGATTTATAGCAGTTAGCATATTAAATGACGGTATTGGTATATAGAAGATGTGCATTGTGCAATAAGGTCCCTCTATTCCTTTCAGTTTCACTCTGCTCGGATCCGTATAATATTTTCAATAAGAATTGCCGGAGCAATGGATAGCACAATATGGGAAGGTATTCAGCAGCAACAGTTGGAAGGAGGATTACTACTGACATCTTGTGGAGCGGAGCTACAAGAGTTGATGCGACAAATCGATATTATGGTTCGACAAAAGAAAATGGAATGGGAACGTCAATTATCAACAGTTCAAGTATGATATTTCAAAAATATTGTAAAGAAGATCATGACAGATTTAGCGTCCTGCCTTAGTTTATTGAGAATTAAAACATTCACTAGCTTTCGCAGCTTCGCTCCTTCATCAGGTGAAGATGGATGAAGCTAGTGAATGTTCTAATTCTCAATAAACTAAGGCTGGACGCTAAATCCATGGTGATCTTATTTACAATATCTATTGATCGTCCGCCATCGGCTCCACTACACTCTTCAATTTAAAAAATAATCATATATAGATATAGAGAGAGATAGAAAGAACTTTATTTTGTCAACCGGGAAAGTATTAAGTGCATGGAACATGAAATCATGGTAATCGTTTCCGGTATTGACAGGGTGGCCTGATATGACTTTCCAGTCTTCGAGTCGGAGCCACCTGATAATAGATATCGAAAAAAGATCACCATAGATTTAACATCCGGCCTAATTTTATGGAGAATTGTAACATTCAAAAGCTTTCGGAATTCAAATTACGACTCATTCCATTATCACCTGATGAAGGAGCGGGAGGACTTGAAAGTCACTGCCAAACGCATCTTACAAATTCATTTTCAGGACAAATTAGAAGTCCGTGAGCAAGAGCTTCATCATTCAAAATCTCTTCTCAATCAAAAGCATCAAGAAATTGCAATGTTAAAACGCAAACTAGACGGAAATGAAGGAAATCAAAGAAACGTGATAAAACAATACGAGAATCAATTATCAAATATGAGAGAGGAATTGAAGCAATTAAAGATGACTTATACAAAAATGCAGAAATATTACTCAAAGCAAGGTACGCTCTCTATCTCTACCACTCGTATTTTCCTATATCCAAGAGAAACGGCAGTGAATGTGTGAGATGTTCCGTGATTGAATTTCTAGTTCAGGCCTCCATGAATGCGGATGTCTGAAGTGAATCAAGCCAAAAATTAGCTTAAAACCAAAGAAATAAATGATTAATAGGTGGTGCTAAAGACCCTGATTCAAAATTTTAAATTGATTCAAGTATAATTTGTGATTCAATTTGATTCCGACTATTCAATTTGATGTGTCCACCCCTAGCACACCCACACACATTTTTATACATAATGCTTTGAAATAAGAAAGGCTGGTGGCCGTATGAATGTGGAAGCATCTTATCCTCGTCAATGTGATCATTTTAAGATATCTCTTCTTGTAGGAAAAGTAAGTGAGAGAGAGCAATCATTACAAAAAGAGATCGACCGTCTACAAAATGGACTCACAATGAAAATGAATCGCGATGCAGAAATACAAAAAGAAAAATCAAACTGGGAAGTTCAACAAATAGCTTTGAAACAACAGATCGAATGCTTGGAAGCGCAGAGAAAATCACTGGCTGAAAAAGCTGAAAGGTTTCAGCAACAGGTAGTCTCACAAATTCTCATATTTTCTCTCATCCAGGAGCGTGTAGGCCACAGCGAGATCTATATAGTGATGAACAAATCGAATCAATTGTGGTTCCGAATACGGAGGGGTATGCCATTCACTCACTGTTGTAGTGATGTAATAATGAGCATATGACCGAAAAAAATCAACAATCGCTAGGTGGCGCCATAGATGCCGATTAGAAATTGCTGCCAAATCTTTTGAATATGTGGTTAGAACTGTTCATCTCTAGTTCTGGTAAGTTGACCCATTTTATTGATCGTTTGGAAATTTCCTAGTCAAGGCTTAAAATTCGAACAGTTTCCTACAACCTTAACCCGATTCGCGTTTCAATCCACCCAGCGCTAAAATTGCTAAACAGAGAAAACCATTGAAGCGTAGCTCTCTGTGTTTTTAGGCTTATGTGTATCAGACTCGGCTGAAGCGAAGCAACCAAATGGTCGAAGAAGTTGAGTCAACGAGTCAAAATCTTCTCAAAAAACTCGAGTCGGAACTTTTAAACGATAAGGAACTCATCCAAACTCAAGAAGGTTTGATAAAAGAACTGCAAATTAAAACGAGAGATATCGAAGATGTAAGAAAAAAGACTGTGAGAGAAAAATATCAATTGCAGGTTAGTAAGCCCTGTTGGTATGACATTCTTCGGACTGGACGTCAGGACGACCTGAAAGTTAGGGCTGCCGAAACAGAGCAAGCCCCAGAAAGACGGGCTTTTATTTGAAGAGAAAAATTTCACATTGCAAATGTCAGTTTGGTGGCGATGTGACGATGCATTGTCATCTAGTCATCCACCACGGTTTACTGCGATAGTAGTGTAAATATGAAAATAACAATGCACATGAACTTTAGTATGATGTGAAGAAATATATGAAGAGATGTGGTGAGCACGTAATTTCTCCGAGCACAGTGTTCCCTGGGAGATCATTTGTTCTTCGCAAGCACAGTATTTCCCCATGAGCGCAGTGCTCCCCGTGAGCACAGTGTTCCACATTAGCATAGTGCTCCCCGCGAGCATGTGGCTCCACGGACGTAAAATAGCAGCACATCTGAATGATCTAACCTTCACTCACAGACGTACATTCTCTCTTCTCTAGGAAAAGCTTGATAAAATGACATGTCGTGCTCGTGTCTTCGAAGACGAAGGTCGCGAACTCACTGCGACATTGAATGCTAGAGAATCAGCCATCCGTGACTCAGAATTAGAAATTGCAGAGCTCAAAAATAGAAATGTCGATCTGGAAAACATGCTTCACACTAAACAAAAGTTGATCGAATCACTCCAGACGAGATCACCTCTCAAGATCCGGGAAGATGACATCCAGCGGAACGTGGCACATCTTGAATCTGTCATTGCAACTTATAGAACCACAGAAGCAAATCTCAGGTATTCCACGTTGCTTTTTGTATGCACTTGGCCGAGTGGTTTGACTATCCACCCCCTATTGACCCTAATATAAGGTCACACCTAAAGTTATCAGCGCTTATACAGGTATGATGTTGTCAATATTTGCCAAATGATAAGACTTTAGCTCTTGGTGACCCCATGATTTCAGGCCTGGTGTGTAACAGTCAGTAGATGGAAGCTAAGAATGAGTTACTAACTTCAAACAATTGCCAAACACTAGCTGGCGCCGTCGATCCCGATTAGAAATTGAGCCTAAAAATGAGCATGTAACTGGAAAAAAGCCATAGATCCCTGTCAAACACTAGGTGGTGCTATGGATCCCGATTCCGAATTGCCTTTTCCCTGTCAAACACTAGGTGGTGCTATGGATCCCGATTCCGAATTGCCTTTAAATCATTCCCTGCCAAACACTAGGTGGTGCTATGGATCCCGATTCCGAATTGCCTTCAAATCATTCCCTGCCAAACACTAGGTGGTGCTATGGATCCCGATTCGACATTTTGACTACTGTGATCCAATTTCATTCAAATATTCGATTCGAAGTGCCATCTCTTTATTGCAGAGAGGAAAATCGTAAATTACTGAAAGAAGCTGAAAATTCACGCCAAGAAATTAAGGATCTCAGTGATGCGGTTAAAAATATGGAACTTGCTAAGGTTAGAGTCAAATTTATTTTGTGGATCTCTCTCTCTCTCTCTCTCATCCAACTAGAACGTGCTGGTAGTCACAGGAAGTAATTATCTAACTAACTCTTATTCTGTAGGTCAACAATTTCAACATGGAAATCCGCCGACTACGAGATAAAGTAGAAGAAATGCGGACCTCTCATTCGGCGACATTATGCGGAATGAAAGCTGAAGTCACAAATCTCACTTCTCGTCTACAAAACCGTGACGCTGACATGACCCAGCTCGGCCAAACTTGTAGTGATATGGAGAAGCAACTGAAAGATGAATGTCAACGACGAGACCATCTCGCTACCGAACTTCAGATCACAACGACGCAGCTTGAACATTTAAGAAACCAACAGAGTGTGATGTCAAAAATGGTGCGACAGAAAAAAGCGACCAGTGAGTCGCTCATTGAAGCGGAACATGACTTGTCGTCGTTGCGGGAAAGTTATGAAAAAGCGGTAGGAAAGTTGGAAGATGAGAATAGAACTTTGCTCAAAAAGGTAGGCATCTAGGCACACACAGAGTACAAATACCAAACCAAGCTATGTGTAGGTCTCACCGCCAACTCTGGCTGGATAATTAATATGCATTTTGATATGCAGGTCTCAAACCTCAAGAACAAAATGCACGCACAACATCCAGATTTCACCTCCGCTTTGGAGCACACTAGGAACGTAATCAACAACTTACAGCATAATGATAGTATGAGAATGCATGAAGTTTGCGATCACTACGAGAGACAAATAGCTGATCTCAACACAAGACTACAGGTTATGTCAACAGCAAATGAGGTGAGTTTCACATGTCAAATCAGTTTGCACGATTCTTTCGTTATCAGAGTCGCCTATCTGCCAAGTGAGAGGCTGATTAATGCCCATTTGTGACCACCGCAGAAGCGAGGTCTGCCGATAAATCAATATTTAACAATTATTCTTCATATCAGTGTCACCTGTCAGTCAGACATCGGGATGAATGAATCAGCTTTGAAAATTCAATATCTACCCAAGCTGCCGATGTCTCCAACAGACAGAACAACCACATGTTGTATGTCTTACTGGTTGCCCATCCAATGTCTATATATTCTCTTTATCGTGTGGTATCTTGTTGTAGGTTGTCTTACGACAGTACGGTATAGACTAATGATCGTCCACTCGGCGAATTTTTCAAAACCAATACGGTAACTATAATCGTCCCTGTGACTTAACTGATGGTCAAAAATTCATGAATGTCGGCTTTATGTCGCACTGTCGGCCCCAAGAGTAGACAGACACCACCACATGAGTACATGCTTTCATTTCTGACCACTTAATACCTCTGGCCAGGTTGGTATTCCACATATCAAGATTTATCCAACACCGAGTGGAAGTCAAGACAGCTCTACGAAACGTTGTTCTGCGAGGTTCGTATCTCCCTATAGACCCTATAGATGAAATCCACCATCAGTAATGGTATCTTGCTAATGTAAGGAAACTTTTTTAACTGTATAGTAATAGATATAGTTATTAACTACAGACTTAACACCCAGTCCAGTTTATTGGAATATAATTCACAAGCTTTTGGAGCTCGACGCCTCGTCCCAGTCACCACAAATGCTATAATTGTATAAATCCTGGTCACCATAAATGTTATAATTGTATGAATCCAGGTCACCATAAATGTTGTAATTATAAGGACTAGCCGTGCTCATGGAGAGCCACGTGGTCCCGGGAACAAGTCCTCGTCCTGGTCTCCATGAATGCTATAACGCCCCGCATAAAGCAATGCCTTAAAACCTCGTATGCCTACAGTATAAAATAAAAATCTGTTGGGTGGCAGTGTGATTCCGGTAAATGGGCGTTTGGCAATTTGCAATTTGACACACCGACTTATTCATCGAGTTAACGCATTAGCATTCGTTACTTATCGACGCGTTCACATTTAGTGCCACCAGCGCTGCGCGCGTTAAATAAACACAAGATGGCGCGCAAATTCTTTTATTTATTTTATTTGGAATTTATGGCGTTTTTCACCTACTAAAGTCATTTACGCCAGGTCGAAGCTCACGGTATACGTGTCAATACTTCTGGTTTATAGCCCGAATCACTATTACAATCACGACTCTCCGCACTTCCCCGATACCGTCTGCCAAGCAGGGAAGGAGCGGATACCAATTTTAAAGTCTTCTATTTGACTCGGTCTTGAATTGAACCCGCAACCTCTCGATCAGAAGGTGGACATTCTAACCCACAAGGCCAACTGAACGCGGAGATTTAACGACCAGTTCAGTATATTGTAATTAGAACATTCACATGCTTTCAGAGATCCACTCCTTCATCAGGTGAAGATGGAATCAACTGTATCTGTATGTTTAGGTCGAGAACTCCAACTCCGACAAGGAAATTCCTTCAAACTATCGGAATCGGACCATCGACGGTCACAACGACGTCTGCGCATTCTTCTATTACTTCAGATCTCGATGGGAGTATCGACGATCAAGAACTGAATGCGATACTTGGTCTCAATGACTCTGATGAACCGGGCACAGCTAAGCTCAGGGAGGACGGTGGTGGTGTCCAGGTTGGTATTTACTATTTTACCAGACTTTAGAGTCTGTGGCCTTGAGTATGTAGACCAACAGATTTTTCACAGTAGGCCTATGCTATATATATCTGCTAATCATCTCTCTCATTTTTACTAGGATTTCTTGAAAGAGGAAGAGATGCGTTCGAAGCAGCTGGAATCAAGGATTAACCAACATATCGAAAATATGACACAAGCCATGGCAGCTACAGTTAACAAATACCTCACTCCCGTGTGAATTCTTAGCCAAAGTAATCAGCGTACCGGCTTGTCTTGTAAGTGTTTCCACCAGAGTAACTCCTGTCCAAGTGTGGCAGTCTACGTCTAGGATCAGTAGTGGTCATCTCGTATTGAGTTTTTAAGCACTGTTGCAAAAGTGCTTGTGTAAAACCTTGCAATGTTGTAGGCATTGCAAATGCAAGTTTACAGTTAGAAAAAGTGACTACACAGATTTGAAATCCCGTCCCATTCATGTATTGTGAAACGTAGTTCATCACGGGATACTCTGAAAGCTTTTGAATTGAAGCAAGACGGTAAATTCTTCGTGGCCATTTTTTATAATATTTTGTTTATGGTTCACCATCAGCTTCAAGTTTTGGGATATCTGGAACGCAGTGAACTGATCAATTCTTATAATGAGTCGCGGTTTGTTTATTGCAGTGCTACCTGTTTAAATGCAGCTTCTTTATCCATCCGTTTTGATTATCTATCATATTATATACTTTGTTGTATATTTACGATTGGTTTGAATACATCATATTTTTACTATGACATTCTGCTTTTATTCAGTAGCCAATCACTACCACCAGCACCCAGCTTGCAATAGGATCAAGCAGTGTTAGCGCCTTTCCGTCGGTCGGTGGCATTTGAGGTAGCCATGGAGGATATCGATAGGCTATATTCGCTTGCTAACGGCGAGAAGTCGCTTTGGCGATTGGGAGGAGATACATAGATGTCAACTAGAGACATAGTAGATTTTATTGTGGATAAAATTAAAATGTCACAAAAAATATGACGTAGGGCCTTAATGAAATATAGAAATACGTTCGTATGAGCTTTGGCACTTCGCCGCTACATGCGCCAAGCATTCAAGCATGACGTTAATCACTCATCCATAGCATTTCCCAGACATCGAGCTTTCAGCTGATCGGAGCACCGCTGGCGGCGGTTGCGTAATGGAGATGATGATGCTTTGTGGGCACACTAATCGGTATAAGTCAACCTAGTGATTAGGTCTGTCTGGCCCTTTTTGATAAGAAAAATAGTGGAGTCGATGGCGGACGATCCAAATAATAATAGATATAGTAAGTCACTATGGATTTAACGTCCAGTTTATTGGGATGTAATTCACAAGCTCTCGGAGTTCCGCTTCTTCATCGGGTGAAGACAAACGTGACATGATCAATGTTTTCAGTCGATATAGTGTTACAGTTAGAGTTAGTTGCTTAGTTCTTGGCATAAAGAGCAGTGGAAGATTCCCGTTTTTCTGGAATAAAAGAGTTGGTGTACGATAGTAACCAGAAAGGTAGGAAAATGGCTTCCAAAAAGCAGAAATCGATCAAAGAATTTGTCAGCGTCACAGGTAAAGTATTTCTGTATTTAAAATAATGGAATTGTATAATTTCTGTGGTAAAATGACGTATGTGTCGGTGATTTTTTTGTTGATTTCGGGTGCCGTATTGCCAAATGACGCCAAGCGCCTCACTATCCTCAACGTGCTGGCTGTCTAGCGAGGAAGATACGGGTACCATTTTTAACATCTTTGGTATGATGCAGTCTCAATATTCGAACCCGAGACCTACCGGTTTCGTAGCCGGAGACCTACCACTACACCACGGAGCCTGGTAGGCTCGTAGACAACAAAAGTTATCAGAAAATCATCCTACCTTTGATTGAAGTTTAAATTCTGTTTTTTGGCACAGGTTCTGATGAAACTACGGCTGAGCATCTACTAGATGCCTGTTCTGACGATCTCTCGAGAGCGATAGAGATGTTTCTGGATGATAAAAGGGAGCCATCTCCATCCGGTCCTGGTACGTATCATTTTTCATCATTTCAAAACAGCAAAACTGTGCAATGCTGACATCTAGGGACCGTGACCAGATTTTGTGTGCGCTTGTGCGTATAGGTTTGAAAATTTATGACGATATAGCACAAATCAAGTTAGATCGTCAGCGTTATAAAAAAATGCGCGTTTGTGATCAGCCTCGATCAACGTTCACCAATAAAAAACGACCGCTTTTATAACCAAACCAAAATATTACATGCCAGTCTGCAGTTTGTAGCCGGTGAGCAGGCGAGATGTTTTCGATGAAATATTGCGGGGCTTCCAGTACTTTAGGAGCGCAGGGAGACGATAGGAATGAGAAGTCTTGTCTACATATCATGGAACAAATAGGGCTTGACGAAAACTTGTGCGCAAGTCTGCGTGGTTGGCAATTCTTGTGCGCACAAGTTCTCGTCGAGATCTTCCGTGAAATGCAGTCTGGCTGGTATATGGGCCTATAATAACTTTCTTGGTGGCCAAGCTGTGTATTTCATGCTCCACTATAACCTCGACACAAAGGAGAGACCTGAGAGCACGTGAAACACGTTGTTCCCTTTGAATTTATTGTGTGCTTGCCTAATGATTGATTTCCACATGATGTCGGCACTCAAAAAATGCAGAGTCATTCATTGTTGTAGATGTTGATGCTCCAACCACAAGTTCAACCAATGCTGATGAAGTTCGAGCACCAATTCCTCATACATCTGGTATGTTTACAATCACCTTAAATGTTATAATTTCAAATTGGTACTAAGATAAAATGCTTCTTTCTGATATTGGGCTGTGATGAACTATTTGCTACTTCTGATGCTTTTTGGGTAATGAAGTTAAACAATACCTCTAAGAAGTACTGAGCCTAGCTACTGAATGCCTTGAATTCTTGTCTCGTTGTCATAGATGTAATGTCCAGCCTTAGTTTATTGAGAATTGGACAAAATGTAATTCTGTGACTGGGATTGCAAGGCTTCTGAAGGCAATGGCAAACTATGGATATCTCCGCTGGTTGATTGTGGGGGATGGACTTGGTTCTATTTTAACGTAACATATATACTGACATTTGCTGTCTCCATATTATAATAACGAACAATGACATCCTCTCTCTCTCTCTCTCTCTCTCTCTCATGATATATCCGCTACTTTCCTTCATATCATACAAGAGTGCCTATGAGAGAGCATAACTTTTCCAATATATATTATTGTGTAGCCCGCAAATGCTTGGGACACATCATAATTCAATGGGTCCGAGAGCAGTTAGCTCCTCTAGTGACGAAGGTACGCGGGCGATTCCTCGAGAAGATTTGACGTACGGTACTTTGAAATGTTTTTCAGGCGTTCTTGTCGATGGACCACAATATTTAACTGGTCATCACAATCTTTGGCCGTCAAGAGTAAGACGTCGACCTCGATCAGTGTTTGATGGATTCAGAGACTTCAAAGCTGAGACATGTAAGTCAAACATCGACACCTGATCACTGCTGGTCTATATCGGTTCCCTCACATGATTCATATGCTGTATGTTTCATCGTCGATCATTGACTCCTGGTCGAATCTCTATTCTCTGTCTATATCGGTTCTCTCACATGATTCATATATACACTGTATGTATGTATGTATATATACTGAAGAGTTAGTGGAGCCGATGGCGGACGATCAATAGATATTGTAAAGAAGATCACCACAGATTTAGCGTCCAGCCTTAGTTTATTGAGAATTAAAACATTCACTATCTTTCGAAGCTCCGCTCCTTCATCAGGTGAAGATGGAATGTATATTATATATGTATATATACTGTATGTTTCATCTTCGCAATGTTTGGTTGACTACTGTCACCTGCTCCCACTCTCTCTCTCCTACTGTGTACATCAATATACTGCCATTAACGTTTTCGTTTACTCTGCTGCTTGCTCATGCCTATCTCTCTCTCTCCCAATAAACTGGACTGGATGTTAAAAATCCATGTTAACTTATTTAAGTATCTCCATCCCAAACATATATATATGCATTATTGTTGTTTCCGCCAGGTGACGACTGGCACGGGTGGGCACCATTGTTTTGGTTCTTTATTATCGTTTCCCGGATGACTCATATTTGGTTAATCCTTTTTGCAGCTTTACAAGAAGGTCTAGCATCTTCTATGCAAAGACAGCCAGGCAGAAAACGTCTTGAAGATCTTTTTCGTCCTCCAATAGATATCATGTATCAAGGAAATTTTGAAGAGGTACGTCCCAGTTGAAGGTAGTTCCCAGACACTTGCAGCCTTGGTTTATTGAGAATTGAACATTCACATGCCCGTTCAAAGAGCAGATACCCGAAACCCGAAATTCTCAATAAACAAGCAGGATGTGAATCTTCTTTATGATATCTATTGATGGTCCGCCAGCGGCTTGATCTTATACCTTAATATTAATAAATAATCCCCTCTTTTTAGGCTCGTGAATCTGGCCGCATCTCTTGCAAGTGGCTGATGGTAAATGTCCAAAACTCACGAGAATTTTCATGTCAAGTTTTGAATCGGGATGTGTGGAGCAGGAAAATTTTGCAAAATTTAATAAGACAGCACTTCATATTTTGGCAGGTTTGTGTCTCTGCTTCATTACATATAAGTTAGTGTGGGTTAGAAGGGGTCTGAATAGATGGAAGCCTGTGGTTTTAGACAACCCAAAATCATTCTCTTGCTAGTGACCTGGTGTACAACCGGAATCAATGTAGACTGCTGTCATCCATTTAATTAGATGCCAAGGGTGCAAGGATATGAAGCCCTCCCACAACAAATGTAAGGCTACAATTATTGACGTGGGATGTTAAATTCGGTATTTATCATTGATGGTCCGTCATCAGCCACAGCTAATCTACATTTTCAACTACCTTTTCTAGATTTATAATGAAAGTGGTCATGGCGATCGCTTCACGACTTTCTATCCGGTCAAAAATTGGCCTCATGTTTCTATACTTGATCCTCGGACAGGGGAAAGATTGGCCGTCTGGAATGAAGTGAACGCGGATAATATTGAAGGAAAAAGTAAGCACCCGTGTGGCCATACACAATTTATGCAGATTGCCATAACAACGATCTATATTTTAACAGGCCTAGTCGTTAGGAAATTATGTAATTCGATCATTTAAGGGCAATGTGGGTTGCCATAACAACGATCTATATTTTAACAGGCCCAGTCGTTAGGAAGTTATATAACTCTAAGTGTGATTGATATGTTAATTTGTCGTTGCAGTTGCTGAATTCCTGGCAGATCACGGGACTATGATTGAGGAAGAGAGAAACAGCAGTGAACCACCTTCGAAACGCTCTAAGGTACCGGTAACAAAATATGCATTTTGTAAGGCCTACTACAGTTTTCACTTTTTTATGCAAAAGTGATAATCTGTGTGTGTGCATGGCAACACACAAGATGCTTGGGTACATTCCTCACGTATTAGTGGCAATCGTAGTTGATTTGTCTGTAGTATTAAAGTGCAATTTTTTTGTGTTTTTTTCGTATTTGCTTGCATCATGCTGTTAACTTCCTATCGTTGCCACTGTCCTCACATACTGATTCTTTTCAAGCTCAAGTTTCAATGTGTAAATCGTTTAATTTGTTGACTCGCGGATATTCTAATGCTCATTTTCGAAAATACAAGACCTGGTCACCAGATTTTATTTCTCAGGTGGATGACAATGCACTCATCAATCGATCTGAAGAATCTCAGTTGGCCGCAGCGATCGCGGCTTCATTGGCGGAAACAGAATCACGACAACGTATGTCAGATTTCGACGAAGATTACATCGGTTCTAACGAAGAGACCAGCGATTTCAGCGGACTCGACATTTCAGAGGATGATGACATCATCATAGATGACTCAGACTCGAAAGAAGGCAATGCTGTGGTTCAAAAATTGGCAAATTCAACCCAAAATCTTGAAACTAGAGTCGAGAATAACACAATTAATCAAACAAAAGTGGACGAAAAGTTTTTTAACGAAGCCGTCTCTGAGAATTCAAAATTGCAAAATGGGAAATCAGAACATAATGATACTTCAGGAGAGAAACTGTATAAAAAAGTCAGAGAAAAGTTAAAAATTGGCAGCATTCCAAATGGTAAAGACATGAGTATTTTGACGACAGACTGTTTCTCAGCTTATCGGTTAGATTCTGATAAACCGACTACGATAAAACCGGAAGATCTGTGCAGGATCATGGTCAGATATCCTGATGGTACGAGAGAAGAAATCGTAATGGATGTAAACCTAACTGTGGAGGTAAGATCTTGGCTCGTAGGCGGCATATTTTTTTATCACTTACATCTTCACCCGATGAAGGAACCCAATGAGATTATCTGGTTGCCTGGTCGGTGACACATCCTTTCATTTATTAGAGATGGTATGAATCAATCCCTCACCGGTTGATGAAGGAACTTTTTAGCTTTCTCTTTGGCTATTCTGATTGACGAAACAAATTTTCTCTCTCTTTCAACTCTTAATATTTATGTTTTACAGTCTTTGCAAGCAAAGATTATTATGAAAGGCTATCCTCGTGAAGACTACGGCCTTGTCACACATTTTCCGCGCAAAAATATTTATTCACTCGGATTAGATAAAACGTTACGAGAAGTCGGACTTTATCCAAGATCGGCCGTGTTTGTGGAAGAAATAGAGAGGTGATGACGTTGGAAATGCTGTTGTTTATGTCACAATCCTCTCACTGTAGCCATTAGGCTCGGGTCTTCCTCGCCCCTGAAATTTTCGTACCACTGCAATAAAAACTGACGGTTTGTAGTTGAGACCCGAGATTGTCTCAACAACTGGACGACCTAACCGAGATGAACTACGACATTGTGGATGTCACAAACCTATCGCTCTTTGGATTGCCCCAGTGCATATTTTATAGCCAGACCGAGAACATCGCTAAAGCACGTGGCATTTTCATCGTCTTTCGTGAATGATGAAGGTTAAAGTGACGTCACTGTTCATGAATTTTCGATTGTCGATATCAGGCAGGTTGAAGGGTCAATCGTATCGGCCAAAAACATTTAATTATCAGTCAATCTCATTGATGTATGGCGTTGCTGTACCGTGCAGTGCTGGTTAAAGCCAATCTGGCAGCTCAACGTCACCTTGTGATGCAGGCCCACCTTGATATAAAATCAATACAAGTCGATCTCGAATAGCGTAGCATGCAACACTAATCTGGGAGCTGAATTTTTGATATATTGCTTATAAGTATATACTCCTAAATATCAATATCAGGCATTCTCAAATAGTGATGTGTTGCGGAACCATAACATGCAAACCAAGAGCTGAATGTCACATTTTGATGTTTGAATACAGGCCTTCGTTGGCAATGGGCCTATTCTCTGATTTTGCAATGCGTCATATTCTTCATTTTATATTATTGATATTGCATTTTTACTCTCTCTGTCTCTCTTTTTAGTGCCTCGCACCAGTCGTTTGGGGGGTTAGAGAATTAGATAACCGGATATTCCGAATGGCGGGGTAAAGGAAGACGGTGTCTGAGAAAAAAGAGTTGCATGCGGTGCTACTGCTAACTCGATAGTGCGGCAGAGGCCTGCTTTGGTGTTTTTCGCTTCGGTGGCCGATTGGTGTCGTATTTGTGTATGGTGACATCAGTCAGCGATTTACTGAGACGACAGCCCAATGTCGCTGCCGTCTTCACGTGGTGACGCTATCGAATATGCTTAGTAAACGTGTTTTACGGATGAAACACTACATTTTTCCGATTATAAAATTGTTTCAATCTGGATGAAATACCCTTCTATGATTTTTTTTCTCTCCGAAAGTGTGGTCACCCACAACAGTGGGCAAGTAGACTACCCATGGTAGATTGGTAGTAGTCACTAGAGTGCGTTGCTACGCAGACGCACAGCCTCTGCCTGAAAGGAATAGAGCGGTATTCTACACACACTATAGTAAGCCTACCTGGTGAAATATTAGCTTGTAGGCTCTGAGATACGTAGAGTAGAACGCTCGAAACCGCGAAGCTTCGTACGGGGCGCAAATTATCTCACCAAAGCTTCTGCCAGGACCGAGACGCGGAATCAAGGTGAGCCCAGGATAGTCTCTTCTGGATGATTCGAAAAGTGAGTATCGGTACAGCACGTTTTCTGTTTATTACGAAATTTGCACAATTTTTCGCGTAATAGGTTACAACGTCTTATGGGCCAACCAGGTAGTAACCAATATGCAAGGGAAAAGTGCCCGGCACGATAGGAATCTAAATAAGCATGCTGTGTGTTCTGACACACAAGGTATACAGAGTATGCATACTCATTTGCAACACCTCATTTTGCCTAACAAAATGAAAACATAGTGGTAGCGTCTAATGAAGGCGATCATGGAGTAGACAAGTAAAAACTCGCGGTATATTTATGTAGTAGGCCTATGCCTACATAACACCAAAATATTGGTCTGAACGCAGGAATTATGGGGTGCTCGAGGGTCGCTTCATCATAGAGCTAAACCTTAGAGAGTGAACCGTCAGAGCGGTAATGCAGCGAATCATACTGCTGACTTCCCACATCCGCCATATTGGTGTTGTTATACCAATCTCATTTACGCGAACCAGTTCCCTATAAATATAGCCTGCCCATCACAAATCTGATAGAGCAATAATAAAAGAAAACCGGCTATTATGAATATTAGAGTTTGGTAAATTGTACGCGAATTCTCATTCCGCGTTGTCTCAGCAATGTTTTCAACCTCGTTGGGTTCGATTTCGCGGGCTGTAGGATTATTCTGCGTTGAATTCTCACGTCTGGCTGGACCTTCTTGTTGTTTCTCGCTACTCCGCTGATTTGCAAAATAATGGTCGGTAGCTGGCGTTAGAGTGATGCACTTTTGGCCTTCAACAGATTTTTCTGAGGCGGTTCGTTCGGACATCGCTTCGCCGACTTTCATCATAAGGAGTACTATATGTTGCTGGTTCGCATGAGTCATAAAAACATTGGTAACAGCGTTTATAAACCAGCTGCCATTTCTTGGGTCGCGAAATGATGAAAACCCGGGAGCCGTTGAAAAGCATATCAGCATGTATGATAAGGGCGGTATGTTATTAACCGGAGATTGACATTCATCAACCGGATTCAAATATTTTAAATCCGTTGGTTCATAGTCTTCGAAATGGAGTCCACTTTTTTCTTCTGATCGCTTTTTCAATCCTTTCCGCATTGTAACAGACGGCATGTCACTCATTTGGTTTTCATACATAGGAAAAGGTCTTACACTTACACTTGGTTTCGTGTTAGTAGAGGCCAAGTCTGTCCCGCCTACTTTACCTCCTCTTGAGCATTCAAAAAAGAATAATTTTGGAACCCCCGATAGCTGTTCTGAATTTGTTGTGCTGAATATATCAACAATGTCAAACAGAATTTTCAGCTTGGTAGCTTTCGCCGTATATAACATCTCCTTTATCGCCGTGTGACATTATTATGATAACACAGTAGTCACAGTAATCCTTAAGTTTGCGAGTCATGTCAATCGCTGTAATATCTGTATGTACAGTCAAATTGCAGCCTAGCTTTTGCCATAGATTTCTCATGTTTTCAACGTCAATGCCCGTTACTTTGCGTGGAACAAATTTTGTAGAATGAGTGAATGTATTGTTGAATATCACGACTTCTTTACATCCGCTACCAGTTGCGTATCGGCTCAGCAAGTCTTTATCTTTACCGTTGCTTGAAATCACAACCTTGTTGACTCGGTAGCAATAGTTTTGCATGTAACGTCTGCGTTTTGACAGCTTTTTTCGGTCTGGTTTTGGGTATTTCTCGCCTAATAAAAAGTGGTTTAAAATTTTGTAAAGATATTTCACTGTAGCAGTTAATATTTCTAAATGATCTTCATCCATCACACCATCTTCAATGCATTCTGTCTCGCCCCATTTACGACACAGTTGAAACTGTTGTTCACGGACATTGTTTGGAATATCATGGCATATGTTATCAATAACTGTTTCGTCGATTCCTAGTCCGATTCGTGCGAATTCTTTCCACTGTTTGTTAGGAACACGGGCGATAACGTCATAGTATGCTTCACGCAGTGACGAACAGAAAATAGGTTCCCAACCGTGTGAATTGTTCTCCAACACCAATTCATCAGGGGCGGCATTATGAACTTTTCCTCGCTCGTTAAGTTAACGTGCTCGCTAGCCGTTTCGCTACCGAGCGAGGAACTCGGTAAGGATTCTGGTATTACGAAGTAACCTCGTAAACAACTCGTAGACATCTTACGCAAATCCGAGAGAATGCGTCAAAACGTTCACGTAACGTGCCGTTTACTCAGCAAAGTCGAGGTTTTTGCATATACACTGTTTTTATGAAATCACATTTTGTTTCTCCTTCGTTTTGTAATAGAAATTGCAAACTGGTAGGCCTACACAGTATAAAATGCACATCATTCCCGAAACCAAGGTCTTTCGTGCTATAAAGACTTGCTCCTCTACAGTCAGAGCTCTTTCTCTGGCACTGTTAGGTTGCAAATAATCCTCGCGCAATAACTCACATAATTCCAATATTACGAGTTTCGGCAATAAGTTCTCGATCAGTCAATTGCAATGGATTAAGGCGATTTCTGTGCCGCTTTCTGCTTTGCCACACTGCTAGAATCGCAGCCATCATCAGCGGCTCTTCCAAATACACGCATAGCGAGCAGTCACAGGTGCTCGTAAATTAACGAGGGCGTCTGCGAGATTCGGCTACCGAGAGTGTCGTTCATAATACCAAATTTCGAGTTACCGAACTCGTGCGTCAATAGCGAGCTCGTTAACATTTGCGAGGAGTGTTCATAATGCCGCCAGAGATTCCATAGCTAAAAATCAGTGGAAAATTTTGCTGCAACAAGCCTAACTACTGTATATATTAGACAACTATATAGAAATGCGCACCAGATGATTAGCTTATAACTACACGGTGATGGATGAACCAAATCATGTGGTTAATTGAGAAATATTTGAATGTTGTAATTCTCAATAAACCAAGGCTGGGCGGGAAATCTGTGGTGAATCTTCTTTACGATATCTTCATTGGCTCCAAATATTCTACACGCGTAGGGAAAATGGCGCACAGCATAGGAAGGCCCACGTAGTGGTTGGTACTTATTGCTGGCCTACAGCGAGTCGTAGTTCTAGCTTGCATTGGTAGAGATCCCTCTGCCGCCTCTGACCAAATTCTAGGCCCATTGTGAGGTACCTATTCTTCGCCTTCAATAATATGCATGCTTAATTCAATTCCAAATTCCCAGTCCATTGCCTGCCTTCGCTAGCAACAATGACACTGGTTGGACTCCTACGTTAAACCGAACTGTAAGCTTAGTCTTACATTGCAATTTTGTTGATGACGATGTCCTTAACAAAGGCGGCGGAAAAGGTATGCAGTTATTCATGCGATGAGGCATAGAGATACATTGAACTAACATTCTAGAATAGGCAGTTGCTTGTATAACTATTCTCATTCTAATACCAAATTGCAGAACTAATGGCGGACGGAATAGCAGGACAAAATAAGTTGAACAGCAGGAATCTTCTCGCACAAAATCGATCAGTAATCCAGGACTGTAGCCTACGTTGTCCTATGAATCACAAATTTAAACCGGCAGAAAACCTTGACAAATAAACAGACTTCTCAGAATAGACACATTGTAGGCGTGATATCGAACGGCTGGATACAGGTATAACGTGTTTATTAGACGTCCTTAGATATTTTCTGTCTCCTTGCGCGCGTTCTATGCTGAAATGCACATATGCCTGACCGATGATTTGAAAAAGTTCACCAACAGCAGTGTGATAACTTCATGTCTAGTTGTCTACCCATGGCCTGCTAAATACTTAAATATTTGTGGAAATACAGCCGTTGTTGTGGGAGGAACTTTATCCGATGAATAGCATATTGTAACCACCGTAAAGGGCGATAATGAGACGTAAAGTAGGTCTACCCACCGCCCGTTGATTACCGAGCACTGGCGACTTATATGAGCGCTGACAAGCACTTGTTGGTTTTGTTAAAACGGGTAACTCGCGCTTTCATGTTTGTGATCAGACCGTGATATCGACCCCGCGCTGTTAACCGGAAATATCGACACGCTTACTAAGCATTGACCTGGCGTATATTACCTTAGTAGGGTATACGAAAAATAGTGGAGCCGATGACGGACGATCCAAATAGTAATAAATATAATTAGTCATCATTAGTTATAATGCGCTTCCGGTGGTTTAAAAGCGAAGGTCAGAAACTTTTATGGGTGAACCGATTTTGTATTTTGCGAAAAGTTTCGCGGACGGGTCTTGAATTTTATCAACGGGCGGCAGACCTCGTATGTACTTGCGTATTATTATCAATATTATTAAACATTCCCTGCTTTTTAACATGGGGTTCAACATCGTCAGGCGTTTTTCAGTCCGATAACGTTCCCTGCCAGGAATCTGCTCAATGTGGTGTTCTATCATATCTGCAGGAAACCTACTTTAAAACAAAGTTTTAAATATCGGGAACATGGATACGTAAAAAAAACCTTGTAGCCATGAATGTTGTGTTGCTTTGTAACCGATATTCAAGTTCTGTATCACGAAGAAACTATTCAAATTGAAATAT
Organism: Botrylloides violaceus; assembly: GCA_030412335.1. Taxonomy (NCBI): domain Eukaryota; kingdom Metazoa; phylum Chordata; class Ascidiacea; order Stolidobranchia; family Styelidae; genus Botrylloides; species Botrylloides violaceus. Next base: position 247,836 of record JASFYC010000811.1, read on the forward strand.
TATATTGCGTGTGATTGGTCCAATGATTCCGATAGCATTGTAATCCTTACTCGCGTCGACAGATTTTTCGCCCTGGTTGAAAAGTGATTCTACTCCTGGCGTAAATAATTTCCAATTTGTCTTGTCTGGATCGTAGCGACCTATAGACCGATACCCCGAGAAACCAGTAGAGCGTGAAGTGGAAAACATCTGCGTCTCGTTCGCGAGCTGCAGTGCGCGTTTGTGCAGGTGAGATGATGTACTGCGCCAGCCCTAACGAAATAGCTTGAATAATTGACATATTCGGTGATTGTGGAAGTACTGAAGATTCGACCGAACTAATATTCGAACTCCGGAATCGTCTACGAGCTGAGAAATAGGAGGTTGAAATTAGCGACATGCACGGAAATCATATACGCGGATGCCAATATTCCATCGAATATTGCGTATAGCCCTGACAGAATAGCTGGAATATTTGACATATTAGGTGATTGCCGAAGTATTGTAGATTCGATCGAACTAATTTCCGAACTCCAGAATCGTCTACGAGCTGAAAAGTAGGACGTTACGTTAGCGACATGAACGGAAATCATATACGCGGATATGCTAATATTCCATCGAATATTGCGTATAGCGCTAACGAAATAGCTGGAATTTGTGTTAGACCCAGGGATGTCTTAACTCAAGACATTCCTGGTTAGACCAAGACCATTCGATTGAATATTGGCATATCAGCGTATATGA